>OY992885.1:57772880-58372880 GCA_963921405.1 Cepaea hortensis | reverse complement strand
GGCCGAAACCCGTAGGCCAACACATCGACTTTAGCGTGCTTTTTTGACCAGGTAGCATTCCTGGGAGACTCTCACTTTTGTGGTGCCGTCTACATCCATGCTGGCCAAGTTAGAACGGTCGAAGACAACGGTCATCCCTCAAAGGAAGGCAGGGACAGTCCATAGCATTTTCCGCCATCCAAGGTTGCTTCCATAGTTGCAGGGCCGACACATAACGCCCTGGTTCTGGGCTAGCCGAGGGAATCGTCACGTCCTGCTCATGGCTGCTTTAAATCCTCACTTCAATATATTGGTCATTTCGTTTGCCCCGGGTCATTCCCGCACAAACCAGACAGGTTTGCAGACGGCATCCACTCAGCGAGTTTTCGGACATGTGCTTGTCGTTGCGCCCGTCAGAGCTGTTCCAGGCACGGCAGACATTCGGAAAACTACCTAGTCAGAGCTGTTCCGAACAAGAGCGTCATTCGGAAACTAGGTAGTCAGAGATGTTCCTAGCACGAGAGACATTCGGACGAGACATTTCACTCGGACGTAAATGCGTAGTGTCAATTTTTAGTTTGCCACCCGTAGGACGACACTTCCGGCTTCCGGCGGGCATTTTTTAATGAGGTTAGCCTTCCTCGGGTTTCGAGACTCTTGTTTCGGCTTCCACACAGCAAGCTTTCGCTTCGGGCTGCCACGTAATGGATTCGCAAGACAGGCGTTCCATTTCGTGTCAACGAGACAATTTTCCACCTTTGACTACACTCACTCCATGAGTGTGGTTACAGACTATCGGACGTCTGCGAGACGTGCGACCGAGGTGTTTTTCCACCTTTTGTACTCACTCACAAGGTAGGCTACATGTGCTGCCGGCTCAGCACCTTACCTCCGTGCGTCTGTGGGCGAGTAACGGTCAGGCCCTTTCATCCGGGGATACATCATATCCCCCAGCTAAGAGCCATCTAACGAATCTGCGCCGAGCATGTAGCGTTCTCAGCACATCATCACAATTTTGATGTAGGTTTGTGTCGGCCAGGCTCTCACTTCCGAGAGTTTATGGCTTAGAGACGTTCAGCCACCTCGGATGGGAGCCTTAGAGGTTATGCCCGGACTGAGATTTAGGGATCGTTTGCCTGATTTTGACTGCTATCCTCAGTCTTACCTGCAGAGTAGCAGGTTGTGTCTCTCTTAGTCTGGTCCCTATCCCACGAGCCGTCCGATATGTAGTTTTCACCCATCGGCAAGCACATGGGGTCGATGGGACACGCAAGCTCCCCCACCACGGCAAGGTGGAGACACATCGGGGGAGAGTTGAGCATCATATATCTGAGATGTGTAAAATGGTCCATTTATTTTGTTTAAAGCTTATCTACAGAGTCTTATTGCTACCCTCCTCCAGAGAGAGCAATGATCATCAATTTTGAACAATCATTACTGAGGGAGCCACCATCAGTGAATAAGCTAACACGTGTGCAGCTGCCCTCAGCTGACACCAAAGATAGTGTTCATGAACTGTCCCTGTAGCACAATGACTGTGGACAACTCTTATCAACCCTTCACGTGCTTCCTCCTGTCAGTGCTACAATAGATCTGACACTCCAGCAGCAGATTGTGACATGAACTAAGGCAAATCAGCATCCAAGAGGCAATCATTAGCACTCATTTACTGACACAAGCAGGATGTACAGACTGATGTTTCAGGAACAATACTGATGGCCAATGTCAAACACTAATACTGACATTCATTGTCAGACACCAATATTGACACCCGGTGTCAGCACCAATACTGACACCCAGTGTCAAATATAAATACTGCTACTCATTGTCAGACACCAATACTGACACCCAGTGTCAAATATAAATACTGCTACTCATTGTCAGACACCAATACTGACACCCAGTGTCAAATACAAATACTGCTGCTCATTGTCAGACACCAATACTGACACCCAGTGTCAAATACAAATACTGACACCCAGTGTCAAATACAAATACTGCTACTCATTGTCAGACACCAATACTGACATCCGGTGTCAGCACCAATACTGACACCAATTACAACAGCCTTTAAGCTGCAACATAAAGACAATATTATAAGTATGTTAACATTAGAAGCATGTCCACTACAGGACGCTGCAATCAAACCCAGCATTTGTTGGCTGTGTGTTGTTTTTGCTCTCGATTACTTTGAACTCAAGCGTAGTCCATATATATGCTACTACTAGTGAGTGCACTGTACTGATTTTTGTGTGTGGTTATCTTTCCTTATTACCAGTGTCCTTCATCATCAGGCGAACCCACTCCGACTTCTGAAGTACTTATAATTTACATCACCAAGTGAAGGACGACCGAGGGGTTACAACACTTTCTCCGTAATCCCATTTATCACGCAGAGTCTCGTAGCAGGTGAGAACTGGGAGCGGTTCGTCCCCCGCTGGTGACTTGCGGGATAACTGAGCCGGCCGCTCAGAAAGCAATGGCAAACTACTGAGCGTAATCTTGCCAAGAAATCAACAGACAGCTGAAAGATGCTGCTGTTGACAGCGATGTCCTGTAAAGGATATGCGAATTTAAAAAAAAAAAAATGAAGGACGAGAAGTCAACATTTTAGTCCAACTGACCAGTGTAGGGGCTGAACCTGCTACCTCGGCACCAGCACACTGGAAGTTTAAGAGCGAGCACTCTTATCCATTCGACAATTTGTGATTTAGTAGGCAATTTGAGTTCAGTAGTTTGTCACTGTTTTCTGCATGGCTGACACCTCAAACCATTGAAATCAACACAAAGCAGTCTGTTTATAAATCATCTGTGGCTGATTTCAAACCCTGGACTCCATGTTTCACAATCCCTACAGCCACAGACGCTGGTTATTATAATTCTACAACAAATAACTACCAAGCTCTATTTGAACCCCCAGAAACTCTTGTGTGGTTTGTCATATCCTATGTTTTATGAGTATGATGGTTGTAACAAGTGTCTCACATCGAGGATTAGTTGCGCCTGCATATTTCAATGTCAATACCACATATTTATCACTGCTTTTTGCAAAACCAGCAAAAGTGCAGTGAAAGAGAAATCAAGTAACCCCACAAATTGGGTCACATGAGAAGTTAGGATGCCGGCGGTCAGAAAATGATGAAAAAAATCCTCTGGTCAAAGGTGCATTACCCCAGTGGATGGACAAAAGGTCAGAAGTATTTTGGTTTTCTCTGGTATCAGCAGGTGTTATCTTGGGTCCAGATTTAAAGCTTGGATGTATGAATGTCCTCTCAATTTCCCCCACTGATTGTCAGTATTTTCAGAATAAAAGATTACCTGTGTCAATTTGTCTCTCCATCCACATCATCAGTGTCCTGTTACTGGTCATTTCTGCTAATAGTGTATCTAGCTGTTGTGAGAATGTGACTGTTGAGCAATACAAGGCGTCTCTTTCTAAAGTTCATAACAGGTCAATATTAAACTCTATACTATAAAATAGTACGGCTCCACAGTGAAGGAGTTACGGATGCAGTTCGTAATCCTGCATACTCGCATTCAACACAACTGTGGGAGATTTGGCAGCAGACCGCCGTACACTGTTTTTTTAATGAATTGATACGGGTGTCCGTCATTAGAAAGCAATGGCAAACTACTGAACGTAAACTTGCCAGGGAATCACCAACAGCTAAACAATGCTGTGGTTGACTGCTATGTCCTGTAAAGGATATGCAACTAACTATAAAATAAATATGTATTTTTGTTACCTGCTTATAAATCTGTCTTAGATAAATGTTCTCCTCTATCGTGCCAGCAGACACCAGTCTGTACACCTTCACATCCCGAGTCTGACCAATACGATAAGCTCTGGCACAAAGAAACAACACAAAAAACTCAAAAACTGTCATAGTTCATGTCATGTATTGTCAATGTGTGCATAAGTTAAAATACTGTCAGTATTTTACTAGGAGTTAATGTATGGTCAACTTGAAATGTGTAAATAATAAAATGGATAACAGTGAGTTAAAATGACCATTCACTGGACTGGAAACGAGTGATGACCAACATAAATACATGCCAGCATAATCATCATCAGCCATATCCCAAGTGATAGACCAGGATCCTATTTGGTTCCCATCTCTTGACCTAGCTCGTGTATGGCTCTACGAATACTGCTTGTGTATGGCAGATGCCACACCATGGGCAACAGTCTTGGCTGACTGGCTAAACTACATGAGTGAAGTACGGGTAATATCCTACTATGAGAATGTCCATTCCTAGTACACAAAAGACTGGGACGGTGAACAAGGCGGATGAATCTATATAGATCAACGGCTTCGAAAACGAAACAGCAGAGTGTGTGGCACACATGAGGCATGTTCAGGACACAATAGTGAACATGGCTGGTGCCACAGAGCAGGTGCCCGGATTACGCCATAGAAAGGATGTGAAGAAGTCTAGAGCCAAAAGTGCAGGAAAAACTAAGGGATACAAGAAGATGGACTTACAGCTTGGCACACGGACATCGTGAAAGAGATTGGGACCTTACCACGTAGTATCCGACAGACAGTAATGCGATCACAACAGAAAGAAAACAGCGATACGGGTAATTCTTGGCTGCCTGGAGATGAACCTGTTGTAAATATACTCAGGGAAGAGACAACTCCTATAGTGAGTAAAGAAGTGCATGACGAATGCATCTCAAATTCTTTTGAAAGGTTGCATTCTGACAACACCTACCTGAAAATTAGGAGAAGTTGAAGAATTGTACATGGAACGTAAGCACCCTTTATCAAGCAAGGAAGTTTGATAACCTTATTTTGGAAGCCAAAAACATGGATTTAGATATTTTAGGGGTGTTTGAAACAAGATGGACAGATGTGAGTTATATAAGGAGAGAAGACTACATATTCATTAACTCGGAAGGAGATCATCACGAGAGAAGAGTAGGAATTTTAGTAAAAAGAAACTTAGAGAAAAATATTAGTGAATTCTGGGCTCATAAAGATAGAGTGATACTACTCAAAATTAATGCAAGACCTTTCGACATAGTAATTCTTCAGATATATGCTCCAAAGACTGATTATAATAATGAACGGCTAGAAAAAAAAAGTCGCTTAAAAGTCGACAGGGTCGACTTCATTGCACCGGGTTTTTATCCCATATGGCTCAGCCTCTTTCCGCGGCGTGGAAAGTGCCGCACAAAGCACGAACTCTGTAGCTCCAGTGATGACCCTCAGGAGTCTCCTAAAAAATGCGCTCGTGAACCGAAGAATGCGGCCCGGAATTGAACCCACAACCTTCGCAGCCCGAGGCAGACGACTTGACCACTTCGCCACGGAGACTCCCTGAATATACTGAAAATTTTAAAATCATCAGAAGTCCTAATTGTCATGGGAGACATGAAGGCAAAGGTTGAAAAAGCTAAATATAAGCAGCTAGTAGGGCAACATGGTATGGGAAACAGAAACGACAGAGGAGACCGGCTGATACAATTTTGCGAAGAAAACAATCTTTTTATTTGCAATACATTTTTCCAACCTAACCCTAGGAAACTGTATACATGGAAAAGCCCTGGAGATAGAACAAGAAACCAAACTGACTACATTATGATTAGAAATAGATTTAAAAACTATGTTAAAAATGCCAAAACATACCCCGGTCCTGATATCAACTTTTACCACAGTCCTGTAGTCGTAAAATTACAAATAAAACTTAAAAACACAGGAATAAGGACATGGAAGAAACCTCAAATAGATATAGCAGCATTGAAGCAACTAGACATAAGTCAACTATACCTAGTTGAAGTAAAAAATAGATATGACAGGCTAATCGTTGAAAGCATGGAACAATATAGACGTGAAAATTCTGAAGATAAAATTAATATAAAGTAGGAATGTGTAAAAACTAGCATACATATTGCAAATACCACCTTGCCAGTGAAGGTAAATAAGAAAAAGCAATTATGGATTACTGATGAAATCTTGAGCAAAATGACTCAAAGAAAGACAGCAAAGAACACTCCAGAATATATATTAATAGACAGAAAAATAAGCCATATATGCAGAGTTGCCAAGGAAGAGTAGTTGCAGAAGAAATGCAAAGAAATAGAGGATCTAGAAATTAAACACAACTCAAAAGAATTGCATGAAAATGTGACAAAATTTACAAAGAAGAAAAATAATATAACAGGAAATGGTTATATCAGAGGAAAAGACGAAGAAATTATAATTGATAATACCGACATAATAAAAAGATGGACAGAATACACAGAATAGTTATTTTGTGGCAGAACGGTTAATAAACCAACATTTTAAAATAATCAAGATAGACCAAACATATTAAAGGCTGAAGTAGAGAAGGATATTAAAAAGATGAAAGAAGGAAATGCTGCAGGACCTGACAAGATAACAACAGAGATGATAAAATCCTTATTCAGCTTTGGCATTGATACTATCACAGAATTATGTAATGATATATATATAATATTGGGTACATTCCCAAAGATTTGAAAACATCCATTTTCATCACACTACCGAAGAAGCCAAGAGCTGTTGATTGTGAGGATTACAGAACTATTAGCTTAATAAGCCACATAACTAAGATACTACTCAAGGTCATCATCATCAAGTGCCGTGCCGGCTGGCGTAGGCGTTCATGGCTTTCCATAGATCTCGGTCTTTGGTTTTCTGGATCAACTCTGGTGCTGATATTCCTCCATGCCACCGTCTCAATCCATCCAGCATCACTTCTCTTGGTCTACCTCTGCCTCTCTTCCCCTCGATCTTTCCAGTTGACTCAAGGTCATACAAGAAAGAATTCAACATAAAATAGATGAGGAAGTAGCTGAAGAACAATTTGGTTTCCGCAAAAACAGTGGCACCAGAGAAGTAATTATCTGTTTGAGGATGTTAATTGAAAAATATATAGAAGTTCAAAAAAATATATGTGTTTGTTTTATAGACTACAAGAAAGCTTTTGATAGAGTACAACATGAACAACTAATTACATGCCTTCAAGACACAGGAGTAGACGGAAAGGACATCAGACTTATTAGTAACTTTTACTGGGAACAAGTGGCGTCTATTAGATGCGGTAATAACTATTCGTCGCCTATAGAGATAAAAAGAGGAGTACGGCAGGGATGCATGTTATCCCCAAGCCTCTTCAACCTATACACAGAAAGAATTTTTAAACAAGTCGAAATGTCTGGACTTAACATTAATTGAAGAATCACAAACAATCTTAGATATGCTGACAATACCAGAAAGCGATCAAGAGTTACAAAACCTAGTGGAACAAGTAAACAGGCATTGTGCAGAATGTGGCTTAGATATTAACATCCAAAAAGCGAAAACTATGATAATGGGGAGATACAAGATCAAGTAACAAGTTTCTCCTATCTTGGACATGTAATAACAGATGTTGGCAGAAGTGAAATAGAAATCAAAAAGAGAATAGGAATGGCCAAAAATGCTTTCAACAGCATGAAATCAGTATTAACATCTAAAGAGATTAACAACGCATTACAAATAAGAATTGTCAACGAGAATTGACCACGAGAAATGATGCTGGATGGATTGCGATGGTGGCATGGAGGAATATCAACGGCAGAATTGATCCAGAAAACCAACGACCGAGATCTGTGGAGAGTCATGAATGCCTACGCCAGTCGGCACGGCACTTGATGATGATGATTGTATGGAACGGAAGCCTGGACATTGAACAAGCAACTAGAAAGTCGAATAGATGCCTTGGATATGTGGATATACAGAAAAAAATATGTTGTGTTTCATGGAAACAGAAACAATCAAATATAGAGGTTCTGGAAAAACTGGGAATGAAAAGAGAGTTGATGAAAGAAATAAAGAAGAGGCAAGTGAAATATTTCGTCCACGTTAAACGACACAACACTCATATACAAACCATACTGGAGGGCAAGGTTGAGGGCAAGCGTGCAAGAGGTAGACAACAATAAAAGTGGGAAGATAGCATCAAGAGATGAACGAACATCAGTCTGACAGAATGTACAGTCAGGGCAAGAGACAGACAGTGTTGGAGATCCATTGCAGCCAACCTTCATTGTGGAGATGGCACTTGATTGATTGATTGATTCATGGCCAGCTAGAGAAACAGGTCACAGCTGTCACATGTTTACGAAATTTGCCTGAACACAAAAGGTGTATTACTAAATCTAAGCATTAGACAAAGGGCACACAGCATTAGATTCATCCAGGGTAATGACTCCCTCTCTCTCTGTATTTTGACTTGTATGTTTAACAGTGACATGAGAGTGGATCAGAACAGGCAGTCATCAAAGGCATGCAGCATGTAAAGTTTTTATAGACAGAACTCCAAAGGCTGCAGTGGAAGGGACATCACAAACTATGATAAGTTATTTTGAGACTTTAAAGGAGTGGTCCAGATGGAGAGCATTACAGGTCACCTTCTGCCCCAGTGTGTCTCTAATGTAATAACAAACATATGTCACAGCCAAATGCTGCCCAGCGTTTTGTGGTCGCTGCATACATCTCTGTCTTATACCCCATCTAAGCAGCAGTAATCACCAGTTTGTTTAGATCCTCAAGAGGTTCATGACACAGGTGAAGCAGCCCTGGGTGCAGCCATCTCCAATAGTTATACATCTCTCTATGGGTCCTTGAAACTGTTACAGAAACCCCGTCTTTCATAAGGACAAGGGCAGACAACATTTAGCCATTGGGACAAAACACATACAATATTTTTTAAATCTCTATGTCTGTCACACATTAATTCAAAAGCATTCCTCTTCTACCTTGGGGACAGGAGTACATTACAGTATATTATCAGTTTACCAAAATTACTGTCTTAAATTTCTGAACCAAGTCTAGACCCAAAGGGAGTGAACTGCAGGTTTTCACTGTAACAGGGCATACTTGTTAATTTGTACACGAAAGTGATAGCTTATATTGTTTTTTAAAAAGGTTTTTTTCCTGTGTAAACCATACAAGCAGTTCGTATGGCTTTTTAAAACAGAGTATTAAAAAATGTCCATAACATTCTATATTTTTCTTTAAAAAAAGAATCAAAAGTCAGCCATACCTAACCAATGTCAGTATCTAATGTGGAAATAATATCAGATCTGCTTTATTAAGGTTTCAGTTTGATGAAGCAAGCAATAATTTATAATCTCACTGGACAGACTCTGATAACAGTGAGAGAAACAGGGATGGTCATGAAACAAACCGTTTGCAGTTTGTTAGTGCTACAAGGCTTTTATTTCAGGAGGATGACATTCACGGGCAGTCGTTTTAACATTGAAGAACTAAAATAATACACATAACAGCATTTTTTAAGGTCTTCAGTTAACAGTGAAAAACAAATAGTTACATGCTAACACACTGATCAAGAAAGTCTCCATTAAGTTGCAAAGTAAAACAAAAGACCTTCAAAATGTTACCTGTCTTGAGCTTGCAGGTCATGGCTAGGATTCCAGTTGGGGTCAAAGATCACAACCCTGTTGGCTCCAGTAAGGTTCAAACCTAGACCACCTGCCCTAGATACAGCAAGCAAAAGAAAATGGTAATTTCCTGTAACAGCACTACAATGTTTCTGTAAAGAATGCCATACAGTAATCCACTATGTCAAAGATGACTCCTCTAATGAGATTTCTACAAGACTATCAGTATCCAAAGATGGAAATATCTCTAATAAGTAAATTTAAATATCCACTAAAGTACTAGAGAGTATACAAAATTACATCATCCCGATGATAGGAAACTCTCAACTACACCCCCTTGAGGTTGAGGATAGATAGTGCACATAAATGCAGAAAACATACTTTAGAGGACCAAGTATCCACCAGAAAAAGTGAACAATTCTGCAAATGTGCAGAGCTAAGCACTCACTTGTTCTGACATCATTTTAGCACTCCTGTAGGTCCCCTTTCTTTGGCAGCTTCAACAGATATCATTCTCCCAAGTCAGCTAGTATTTCTTCAGTTTTCCCGATTCTGCTAAATTTGAGATGTTTATGTTAGTTTTAACAGCTTCTGCTGGAATGCCATCTAGACAGGCAAATTTTTCATCATTCAGAAGTTTTGTGGCTTTACTATTCTCTCTCTTCTTTAGATAGTTTCTTACAGTTGCTATCTAGTGCCACTTCTGCAGGCTGGCTAGAGGGTGTTCTGAGACTAGTCTATTCAGGAGTTCCTCAAAGTATCAGGCAGATTAGTATTTTCAGTTTATCTTTAATGCTAGTGAAAACTTTCCCATGTCTATACCTGATCAGCCCATTTGGTTGACAATATTATCCTGCTATCTTCCTCATTGTACTGTAAAGGTCTCTGAGGTTTACTTTTGATGCTGCGCCGCCTGCCTCTCTAGCTAGGTCATCTATATATTGTCTTATTTCCGCCATTATCTACTCAATTTCTTTATTAGCTTCTGCATATTTTTCATGGGTTCAGGTTTTCTTAACTCTGATTTTGCTATTGTATTTATTAAATCTACTTTCTTGCTTCTCCTTTCTTCTATCTCTTTTAAGGTTTTCTGGTGTTATCCATGCTGTATTATTTCTTTACCTGTTGCCAAGTACTTTTAAACATGATTCCCTCAACATTGTTTTAGCCTATTGCCAGCAGTTTTCCCTACCCACTGTGTCTACTAACCGTTGCAGGGCGTGGTGTTTATTACAGACTGTGACCATAAATTGTTCTTTTGTTTCTTGATTTCTGACGTATCTTACATTGTATTGCTTTCTTTGTTTATGGGATGTTATGTATCTCTCATATGGATGGTAGTGCCTTCGAAACGCTGTCGAGGAGAGGAGTTTGTTTACTGACCTGAGTTCCCAGATCAACGAAGCCTAAAGTGGGTACCAGGACATTTCTTGCAAAGTAAAGGTGGCTGCTGGTTTGATACTGATCACATCACACATCGAGTACCAGCTGGTCTAAAAATGTAGGGCTGGTAGAATTTACCCAATATGTTCACAGAGTGAACAGGGGCCCTTTAATTTTACTTACTTTATAGTATTTTTATTGAGGTATTATGCAATAGGCATTTGTTTTTAGACCTTACAAAAGGTGCCTAGTAGTGTAATACATGTTTTATCAAAATCTGATATGTATATTCTTCTAAAATTAACTAGATATTTTTGAGTGCATAGAATAATTTAACCAATATAAATCTAACAAATAACTTTGCATACTTTAAAATCTAAGTATTTTCATCTGTAAATATCAGTCCTTTTGTCTCACTAATCAAATATTTATAATACATAATATATATATAATATAACTAAAGGTTTCCCTGGCCTAGGGGTTAACGTCTTTCTCCGTAATCCCGTATATCCACGTGAGGAACATAACCTACGTGAGAATCTGTAGCGATTCTCGCCGCATTTGTAACTTAAGGGGTATGTGAGCCGGTCACTCAGAAAGCAATGGCAAACTACTGAGCGTAATCTTGCCAAGAAATCAAGTCAGCTGAAAGATGCTAATGTTGACAGCGATGTCCTGTAAAGGATATGCGAACAAAAAAAAAAGTATAACTAAAACTGCAAATACACTCTCATTCTTTCATTAATAAAATGATGATCATCTAATCTGGAGTTAATATCTAAGGAATTGTTAGACATATTAAACTCACTCAAAGCAATAAAGGTTTACTTTTGTGTGGTCATGTAACCTTGTTTTGTGTTTTTTACAAAGTAATGATCTCTTTAAAAACAACATGAAAAAAAAAAAAGATAACTGAAAATGGCCAATCAGAAATAAACTTCATTACAGAACCAGACACCCTCATCTGGATCTGAGTTGGGAGAGGAGTGGATCCTCACTATAAGCATAACCCCATAAAAATAGCAAGGACTGATATATGTAAAAAAAAAGTCATTTACTTTGTAGATATCAGACACAGAAAGATGCTGCTATCACTGTTGAACCGCTTGACAATCTCCTGGCGGTGCTGGCTACTGGTTTTACCATCAATTCGTCGGTATGCATGACCTTGACTTATTACATACTGCTCAATGATGTCTAACAGCTGTGCAGTATGAAAGAAAATGTAAAGTAAGTGTCATTCTTCACCAAACAAGGTAATGCAATTATATTTTTAAGTATTGCACAAGGATAAAATAGATCAAACTTTTATTTAACAAAAACAAGCCATGAAGCAGGAACCTACTAGGGGTGTGTGAAATGTGAGGACCATCACATTTTATAAGCCTGAGTACACGGAGGAATAGGTGGTCAGTCTTTCCCTCACCTAGTGAGTGATGAAAGCAGGCGTCGTCCGACTGCACTCATATTACCAGCTAACCCCTCAAATAATTACACCAACATGTCAGCTTCATTAATTTATATTAAACATTAAATCTGAAATCTATATTTGGCTAGTATCTAATCATGTTCTCAAATATATTTAAGCCTTGCAATAAGATAGGAGCTGGTGGTTGATGGATCTGAATTCAAATCTCTCAAGTAATACCACACCGTACGTTGATATATGTTGTTAAAAAACAAGAGTAAAGGGCCCTTTGACACAACTGAAGACAGGCCCATTTTTGTACAGAGAGACTGGTACTTGGTGGGCCATGTGGTCAGTATCACACTGGCCACCTGTATTTCCCAAGCTATTTCTTGACATCCATTTTAGGCTGCCTTGACCTGGAAGCCCCGGTCAATTTTAACAATCCACCTCAATGCAGATTCAAACCAATAACCACCAGGCAGGCATGCAAGTGTCTAGTCAGTGATCTACCACAGCACCCATAATGTAGGAAGATACTCAACAAGTGTACACAACCAACCAGCAATGCTCTCATTATTTCACTCCCAGTCAAAAGTAAATAACTCAGGTCTAAGTTGAATCACTATGCTGAGAGACTGCATGGATACTGGGTGAGAAGTCATGAAAGGTGCGTGAGTGGGTGGGTGTGTCAGTGCCAGACACAAGGACTCCCATGGAGAACATCCACTGCCTCTTATTTGATTACGTGGCTCTACCAGATGGACCATTTATTGTTCACCATTAATCAAAGTTGGGACGTGGAAATCTTGACTCAAGAGTCATCATGAGAGCTATGGAGATTGTGCTACCCCATCGATACTTTCAGCACAGGCTGGTAGGAAACATGGGTGTAGCCAGGGGGAGAGGAGTTAGGAGAAAAGAAAAAGAACAGACAAAACAAAGAGAACAATAACAGATTGGCTGACAATAAAATTTATCTGTATTGCCTATTGGAACAAGGAACTGTTGAAGTGTCCAACAGCAAGCAGCAATCGTAAATAAAGCTACCTGACACTGTGATACAGCAACAAACTTAAAAGAAGATGAGACAATTAAAACTAAGATTAACATAAGCCCTTCTCCTTCTTCCTCCTCCTTCTTCTTTCTCTTTTCTGTTGTTTCAGTTTAAAAAGTTAGTTGCATGTCCTATAAGGACATCACAATCACCCCAGCATACGTTGGCTGTTTGTGATTTACTTGGCAATTGTTACATTCAGTAGTTTGCCATAGCTTTCTGAATGACCAATGCTCATACCATCTAAACCAATCCAAAGGGTCTGCTTCCAAATTGTCTGCGGCTGATGTTCAACCCTCGACTCTGTGTGTTCAGGAATTGGGAAACATGTTCACTGCCTCTAAAGCCACCATGCCAGCAGCTTCATACTATCTTTAAATATTGTAGATCTCAGGAGTGAGTTCTGGCATGTGTCTCAGACACCATAGTGTTTTCTGCCTCTGTTTTATTGTTTATCCATCTGTTTTGGGGGACAACTTTTTGCTATTTTACACTGTACCTAGCCAATGTTCCTTTTTATGGAGCATTGTCTCTTGGCAGTCATGATATGAAACCAAAAGGCACAACTTGCTGTCTTTTGATCAAATCTAATGTTGTAATTACATCAATTTGTTTCTTCAGATCAAACTTACCTTATCTTTCCATTTCATATCAAGCATTTAGTGAAGGCACAGCATCTCTGTTGTTACATGTTCGTTTCCTTTTCTGTCAATGTCCCTATAATTTTAATACAGCATCTTACTTTGATATCTCTAATGTTTGGTTCGCCCGCTTTGAATTCAAGCATAGCCCAAACACATGCTGCCATCTCTATTAGGTTCCACCACAGGGGAGCAGGCTGGACTGATGTTTGTGTGTGGATTAGCTTTCCCTATTACTAGTGTCCCTCGCCATCAGACAAACCCACTCCGACTTCAGAGGTACTTGTAATTTACGTTCCCAAGTCAAGGACTGCGAATGGAGACGGATTGTATCTGCAGCAAAGAACCTCAATGGCTCGGAACACTGAAGAAGAAGAAGTCAAGGACAAAATGTCTCTAATGATCGTGTCTTCAAATGAATACACTATATCATCTAGGTGGTGATGTTATTAAGCTGCCTGCTTCACTTCTGGACTCCATCATTTGGTTTACAAGAGCAATTCTCTTGGAGACTCTTGGGGGTTGTCACTGGAACTATGGAGTTCGCTCTTTGGGATACACTTTTGGCAGCCTGCTCCGCAGAAAGATACCGAACTACATGGGATAAAACTCAGTGCAATGAAGTTGATCCTCTCACCTGGAAATCACCTGTAAGTCTAGATCATGAAATTGGTCAACATATAAACACACAGCATGAACTCTTTCAGCAACATATAAATACTTAGAGTGAACTTTTTCGGCAACATACCCTTGTAGAATAGGAAAAAATGAGAACTTTGTCGTGATTGGCATTAAAGGCATTCAGAAGTCCCTGCAAAACCTGAAACGGAAAATATTTATATGAATATTTAGGATAAATAATTATACACATTTTTTTTTCTTTCTTCCACTATTATATAATTTTTAAATTCTGTTGTGAGTCAAGATTCAGTTTAAAAAAAAAGAAGTTACAATTTACAAGAAGTTAATGGGGCAATACTGAAACAAATATGGATATTAAACTATTTGGAATCATTGATAACAACATGTAGGAAAAGTAACAGGACTATGATGCACTTATTTCAAAGTTAATAATATTAACATACTGGAAAAGTAACGCAGGGATATGACACAATGTATCTCAGGAGTTTAAAAAGGGGGTGTGGCAGAATGAATTGGATAATATATTAATTTGTCTTTCATTCCCCAACAAAGGAATAAAACCAAAGATGAATGAGAAGATATAAAATAAAACTTCACCACACTGCTCAGCGTTTTCAATTCTGTGATGCAAAACTGCACAAGTAGAACTACCCTCGAACAAAACAAACAGTCTGATTTCTACAAGAATTGTAAAATCTCAAATTTGACGTCTTACGAGACCATCCATTCACCAGCAAAAGAAGCTATAAGGTGTAATAACAAGTTGAGACATTTTGGCATCATAAAATACCAAAACGCACACACCAGTTAACACATTGCAATGGCATTTCAATCTGAGGGGAGACTTTTAGCCTGACCACTGTGTGAACTTACCAACGGCTGGTTAATGATACCACCTGCCATGACACATATTTGCTAAATGCAGAGGAGCAGTTCAAATAACAGTTCAAATGCTAGCAGTAAGTCAGCGTGGGCGAATGGACAAGAACGTGTGTACTAACATATCTGGTGTGCTGATGCCGAGGTTAGGGGTTCAATCTCTACACAGGACAGTTGGACTAAAATGTTGACCTGCCGTCCTTGACTTGGGGACATAAATTGCAAGTACCTCTGAAGTCGGAGTGGGTTTGCTTGATGGCGAGGGACATTGTTAATAGGGAAAGCTAATCCACACACAAAATTCAGTCCAACACTACTAGAATTAGTGTGTATGAACTATGCTTGAGTTCAAAGCGAGCGAGCGAGCAGCCCCCCCGCCCCCCCGCCCCCCCCCCAAAAAAAAACCCACCAGCAAACATGGAAGGCAAGATGTAATATTGATTGCATCTCTGAGCAGTGGCCAATGCATGTTTCAGATGTATGATGTAGGCCAGTCAAAAGATGACTGACAGGTGAAATTTACAGTCCATTGTGAAAGTGAAGTGGTGTTAAAGAATACTGGACATAAGATGTCCAAGTAACCATCCAAAGTAAAAAGGAAATGAATGAAGATGAAAATGACGTTAGGGGTGAAAACAGTATATAAATACTGGGCCTTGCAAACCGCACTTAAACGCAAGCACAGTTAGCCTACCATGGAAGTCTTCTTGTGAGATACTAAAATCTCATTTTGCCTGTCATCAGTAAGGAGTCTAGTGGCAGGATTTTTGACTAAAAACTCAAGTAATATATATATTTAAAAAATGTGTCTTTTGTTCTGAGGGCCTGCTTTAGTTTTCTGTTTCTGTTTACTCTTCCAAACCTCAAGCTTGTGGATTTTCTTTGTTACTTATTGTTCCAGCTATTGCCTTTACTGTATCGCTGTGAAAACTGTTTTCTTGTTCTTGTACGCTATAATTTGGAGAAATCCAACATTATCCAAACCACGGGAGTACTCTGCATATTCACGCACAAGAGTGAGTAAAAGAATAAATGAGGTGAACTTAGATGAGAAACACTCAATTATATATGTTTATGTGAACAGATACGTTCTGAAATGGAAACTACACTTCCTGGCTTTGTTTCATTATAGTTCTCATAGGAATCACGGATAGTCAGCAATCCACTCACATAATGGAGTGGCTGATGTCCATGAAAGGAAACAGGCAGTGAATCCTGCAAGTGTGATGTGCATAGCGACTCAAAGTGGAGCATGCAACTTAGAGGTTTCTTCATCAGTTGTGCCAATAAGTTACATATATATTGTTTTCTACATGGTGTATATGCCATTTGATCATACATCATTCTCTCATCACATACCACAGCATATCAAAACATCAACTAGTACAATCATCACCACAATATTAACGTGTCAAGAACACGTTTGACTTATTCATATCATAATTTTGTTCAACGATAATGAAAAGTTAACAAATACAGTGGTAGATTGTGTAAACTAATAGTTCTTCCATAATATTTCTAACTGTATGTGCATGTTTATGTATAGCTTAAGTGCTTGTAAACTTCTTTAAATTACAATTAGTGGGTGAACATATATATCTTTTCATCCATCCATCCATCATGTGCCATGCCGGTAAGCGTGGGCGGTCATGTTCTTCTATCTCACTCGATCATCAGAGTCATGGATCAGCTCCGTGTTTCTGTCTCGACCATGCCACAAGGCCAAGCCATCCAGGTACTTGCTTCTAGGTCTTCCCCTTGGTCTGTTCCCCTCGATCTTACCAGTTGTTACTAAGTTCTCCAAATCATTTCTTCTCATAACATGCCCAACAAATTGTGACTGTCTATGTCTAATGTCTCTAATCAGTTTACGATCTTGTTTCTTGAAGGACTTGTTCATTGGTCTTTCTGGCTGTCCATGGTATTCTTTGCATTTTCCTCAGAAACTACATTTCTACAGCCATCAGATGTTTTTCAGCCTGACTGCTCATTGTCCAAGCTTCACATCCGTATAAAAGTACAGGTTCTATGATTGATTGATTGATTGATTGATTGATTTAGGAACCGACATCACAGCATTCGGGGCATTCCCATAAGCGCTCCGTCCCCATCCTCAGCAGCCAGCGAAGAGTTGCAACACTAATAGTTCCAGTAGCAATCTGATTATATGTCCGTCTCGCCTTTCCTCTGAGCGTCGATCATCGGCCAGATCCCTTAGTCACCCCTCGCTGTCTCATTCTTGCCAGACCATGGTGATCCATTTGCTCCTCCGAGGTGTGCACGTGCTCCCACAAGGCCGCAACCATGTCTGCTTTGTCATGCATCAATACTCCACCAAGTTTTGCAGAGCCAGCCAATCTGTCTGCCTGTTCATTCCCCAGCACACCTGCATGCCCCGGAGAAAAGATCCAGATGATGCTTGTCACCCGTGACTTCCGAAGCGAAGCAAGCCACTATGCACGAAGCTTGCCTGTCCTCACCCTACTCAGCATGCTTTCTGAGTCAGTTACAATCACAATGTGTGTGTGTGTATCATATTCTCCATCCAGCGGAAAGCTGCACTGACCGCCTCCACCTCCATTCTTAAGCTAGATGTTGTGGTATCATATGCCAGGCTCTCCTGTACCAAACATCGACCATTAGCTTTTGCTAAGAACCCCCAGGCACTTCTCCTACCTCTCAACACCGACCCATCTGTGTAGATAATAACATCACCCGAGCGAGCATTATCCTGAATTAGTTGCTGGATTTCCACTTCCGTAGCCCCTGCTGGCCACTCCCTGCTCAATGTGATTATAACTCTGCACAAGTCTGACTGCTCCGCTGGCACTCTGACCCACTCCTCTCCTCTCCTAATGTTCTCCAAGGGGCACACCTGTCTGATCGTATCCTCCGCCTGAGCCATCCATGATTTCCCTCTTATCAGTCGCTGACCCTTAATGGCGTCCAGCACCTCATGCAATGGGTGATCTGTGTCTGCAGCTACTCTGAGGTATGCCTTCGCCTGCATCCCCTTGAGCCTACCTGCAACAGTCGGCAAACCGAGGATGTAACGCATACACACAACTGGGGTGTCTCTTGTGCATCCCAGAATGACTCACATAGCTTCGTTCTGTATGCGCTCTAATTTCACCAGCTGACTCTTTGAGACAGTGAGCAGTTCTAGTCCATAATCAATCACTGAGAGGGTCAAGTGCTGGTATAGTGTGAAAAGCATTCTCTGCTCTGTGTCCATTGCAGCCATAATTTTAAGTGCATTGAGTCCCTTTTGAGACCTTGTCACAACCGTCTCCACATGGTCCTTGAAGGACAGGCTCCTGTCAAATGTGTTTCCCAGATACTTCAGGTTCTATGTAGCATCTCAACACTCTTTTTCTCGTTTCAATTGACATCTTTTTATTGATCAGTATGTTTTTCATCTTGCTAAAGGCTACTTTTGCCATGAAGATTCTCATTCTAATCTCTTCAAGGCATCTCCCATTAGATGTTATGACTGTTCCGAGATAATTGTACTTATTCCTTGTTGAAGAATATTTCCATTTACTTATATCTTTCCAGGAGGTGATAAGTCAGGGAGGTAACTTGCCCTATGCAGTGTTTATGCAAAAACGTATTCTGCATATCTAAAATCCTCTTTCTCACTCCTAGGATTACCAAGAGCAGCTACATCTATCTTTTCAACGAGCCATTTCTTGGCTGTTTTCTTGAGTTTCCAGGGACTGTTTCTTTAATCAGCTTACAAGAGACAATCATCCTGAGTTTTCTCTCTTGGATCTGGAGTGTAAGGATCCAAACCTGTACCCCTAACTAAACGTCAGTGTGAGACAATTCAACTTCTGACAGGGGTACAAAGCATGTGTGGGAGGGTCACAAGTGCTGTGATTTGTAAATTAAGTGTTCAGTCCATACAGAGAAAATAATAAACCAATGAGAATACCTTCATTTTCCCACAATATTTGGGATCAGAAAGTGTCCGGAAGGCAGCAGTATGTGTTTGCTGAATGAACTGCGGGCAATCTTTAAATGCTGCATCACAAACACTTCTAGCTAAGCTAGCTTGCGTTTCCTTGGTGTTCTTGTCTGGGATAAGCAAGGCCATGTGATTTGCTGCCTTCAGCAACAGATGCATGAAAGTGAAGACCAGGGTCCATGCTTTTCTACCACTAGAAGACTTCTGCAGGAGAAACATATATTGAAAGTGTTATAATAATACTTCAGATTATATTTATCTATGACTAAAACAGTTGATAATTATCTATAACTAAAGTATGTACTATAATAACACTTCAGTTGCTAATTATGTTTGTCTAAAACCTATGTTAAAATTTTACACCAGCTAATAATTATCTATAATTAAAACCTGTTATCATGTGCGGTTTGTGTGGACAGTCATGGATCACCATCTCACATGACCACCAGAGTTTTGGATCAGCTCCATCTTCTTGTCTTGATTATGCCATGTGTCCAAGTACTCTATTAGGTATTTATCTCTCTGCCTTCCTCTTGCTCTTTTCCCATCATCTTGCCAGTTGTCACCAAGTTTTCCAATTTATTTCTTCTCATAATGTACCCAAACATTCTTGACTGTCTACGTCTAACTTCTCTAATCAGTTTACTGTTTTCATTTGTTTCTTCTAAGACTTACTTTTTGGTTTTTCTGTCCATTGTATTTTTTGCATTTTCCTCAGAAACCACATTTCCACTGCCATTAGATGTTTCTCAACTTGTCAGCTTATTGCATATGTTTCACATCCCTATAATAGTGCTCTATATGCCAACTCAGAGGCAGACATACAACACAATGTTTCGGCTTTCTCATATGCCTGTGCCAACTTTGGGCTCAATATCAACTTGGAGAAGACTGTAGTTATGTACCAGCCAGCTCCAGGGATTACACTGAGCCGAATATCACAGCTTCTGCCACAAGCTGCTACAATTGATGATGACGTGAATGCAAGAATCTCCAAGCCAGCACGGCCTCTGGCAGACTGTACACAAATTTGTGGGACAGACATGCAATGAGCCTGCAAACAAAGCTGAAAGTCTACAAAGCAGTTGTATTATTCACACTGCTATATGCTTATGAAACCTGGAGTGTTTGTCAATGACACACCAGGAAATTAAACCAATTTCACACAGTCTGCCATAGGAAGCTATTAAAGATTAAATGGCAAGACAAGATCCCAGACACTGAAGTCCTAGAAAGAGTGCCCATGCCCAGTATCCACACTCTACTAATGAAGAATCAAATTCACTGGGCTGGTCACTTGACTTGCATGCCAGATTACAGACTCCCTAAACAAATTTTTTACGGTGAGCTGCCCACATTGTCAAAGAACATTTTGAGCCAAAATAGGCCTTACCAGCCATCTTAGAACTCACGGCTCCATACTTTTAACCCCACTGGAAGATAAAGTGGGTGAATTGTGCACTGAAACAGGCCCTATCATCCACCAAGGAAAGTAGCTGTTTTGAAGTATCTATTAAATAATAGAAATGTTACATCACAATAAATGGCAGTGCAATCAACTGGGAATACACTTTGATAGAAGTTTACCTTTCAAAAGCTGAAAGTGATGGCAGTGGCAAACATGAGGCAGAACATTGTGTACACACTCTACCACCAACTGATTATCTCATAAGTTTATAACAATCTATAAGGTAAGACAATTTGAGAATCCCTGTTGGTAGCTGGATCAGTGTCCTAGGACAAAGTGTGGCCCAGGAGCAAAACCTAATGTATCAGTGAGTGATGGTCAGTGAGTACTGATAGTTGAAAAGGTAGGTGAGCAGACAACCTGTGCTTACAATTGTGACAGTTCATACATTGCTACATGTATTAAATAAATGCACACCCCCTATGCACCTGTTTGAATTAATGTTGTTTGTATGTGAATTAAAGGAAAGATATGCCTGATAACTTGTTTGACATTACTTGTCAGGCTGTATTAACTATCATGTTCCTATTAACTGTTAGGGTTGGTAATCGTGTGGCAACAAGGCACATGTCTGAGTGCCACTACTGAATGAACTACCGCACGTCTGCAGCAAGACTTCAGGGCACTTTATGCAGATAACAATTCTACCTCATCAATGATTAAACTTTCCAGGTGTGAGAAACTGGCATCCTTATGACTCTGCCTCCCAGTCCTATCTATTTATCCAATAACTCATTATTTAGCTTGTAACATACAATGTTCTGACTTTGTTACATCTACATCCCAATGCTCCCTGTTATATTCACACCATAATTAATTATCATAATCATTGTAACACAACGACTTAGCCTCCCACCTCTCTTCTACTCATCCCATAATTCATTGTCAGTTACCTTGTAACAGCACAAGGCTCTGGCTTTCTCACCCCTACATTCTAATGTTTTGAACTCCCACCTGTTCTATTCATCCTATGGTAATAAATGGTTATTTACCTTGTAACAGCATGAAGCTCTGGCTTTCTGGCTCCTACAATCACAAGGATCCTCAGCACACAGCACCAGCTGCATGTCCGGGTGTGAGAGAACAGCTTTGTACACACTTATCTGCATCTCTGACAGCCTACACATCACCACCATATCCTCTGCAAGTGTACATTGGCTAACGTATTTTCATAAATGGAAGACAATTTGTGCACAAACTGCATAAGGTCTCAGTAACAGTATGGTGTTAATTGTGAACTAGAATAATTGAGAACTGCAGTAAAGCATAAAATGGCAATGAATGAATCACCAAACAAAAAAAATGATTACATTTGTGTTCTAATAAAGCTCACAATCTACTTCTCGTTTTATGGTGATTCATTAAATATGAACTAGTACTGCATTTGAATGTGTTAGATGTGTATCTTTCTAAAGTGCAACTGGGTTGCGGGGAGTAGTTAGCATCCATACACTCTGATCTCTGCTGAGTGAGATGGAGCATCTACTTGTGTGTTCCAAGTACCGTCCGTTCTGTTATTTCAGTTAACCAATAGCAGTAGCTGCGATGCATGTTCAATCTATGAGGCGTTAGAAACAAATACATTCAGTCAATTCTCTCTATTCACTTATTTTCTGTTCATGGATTCATTCAATCGTGCAAGTTTTATTGTTGCTGCCATTCCGAAGTACCTATTTAGTAGTGATTACTGAGGATAGTCATCACAGGACTCGGGACAGGATCATTGGTGCTCCAATTTCCTCCTTGATATCTCCACTAGCATGCAGACGGATTGCACCAGTTCTGTGTTGATTAATCCAATGTCTTGTGCCCTTCACAACAGTTTCATTTCTGGCGGAACCTTGCCTCACTCCGACCTCACTCACTCTGGACAAGATAGCAGATTTCCAAGTGTGGTTAAAGTGATCAGTTCATCCTGCATCTCTAATGACATTGTTGATGTAAGGCACATCCATTGCCCATCCCTCCTCAATCACCTCACTCGTTGCCCTTTCCTACGTAATCACTGCCATGTCTGCCAACCAATCAGCTCACTCGTTGCCTTTCATGCCTGAGTGTCCAGGTACATACATGAAAGTTAGCTGAACTCATGACTATGTTTAGTACACACAATTTTGAGATGTCTCTTGTGCAGTATGCTAATGAAAATAGTAAACTGATTAGAGAAATTAAACAGAGACAGTGAAAATTTTTTTGGTCACATTATGAGAAAAAATTGGAGAACTTCATGGAAGAGAACAAGGGGAAGGCAGAAAAGAAAATATCTGGATAGCTTGGCCACACAGCATGGTCAAAACAGGACCACTGAGCTGATCCACGACTCAGGTGATCGAGTGAGATGGCAAATCATTACCGCCCATGCTTATCAGCATGGCATATGATGGTGATGACTGTGCATCATCGAGGAGCCACAAGATACAGAGGCTAGCACACTTGCCTGTGAGCCTTGTGGTCATATATTCAAATAACTCTCAAGGCATGGATTTTTTCATGGATCTGGCCTCCTAGGTCAACCCAGCCAAAAACTGGGACCTTTCTAGTAAGTAAAGGCATCCAACATGATATTGACCATATTACCTTTGAGTGCCAATTGGTCTAAAAATAGAGGCTAGCAGCATATTCCTAATACACTTCTGTGGCATGAGAAATGGTCCTTTATTTTACTTACTGTGCAAAATCACAAATTGTGTCAAGCAATGAAGGTCTGTTTTCTGTGTTCTCATTTTATCTGTTCACGTGCCATTTTTAAGCACTGGCATTTTTATAATTTTACATTATTGTTTTCATTATTGTTATAATTAATAATGGCATCTTTTACTCTGATCATCTAACACCTGCAGAATTTGCCTCTTGCTTTGTTTCTGCTATATTTAAAGATCAAGTACACTATTAGAGCTTGGTAGGATCAGCGGGGAAAGAAGACCCTGTTGAGCTTGACTCTAGTCCGACTTTGTGAAGACACATGAAGGGTGTAGCATAGGTGGGAGCGCAAGCGCAATTGAAATACCACTACTTTTATCGTTTCTTTACTTATTCAGTCTCTCGGTAGAGATTTGTTCGCAGCAGACGAGCATAATCTCCGGCGTGCCTATTCTCGTCGGTCGCGAGATCCGCACAGTGGAAGGATGGGGGATCTGCTTGCAAATAGACAGGCAATATCCCCTGCGGTAGCTCTGGCGGGCCTATTCCTGCTGGTCGCGGGGGCCGCCTAAAGTCAGGTGGAGAGTCTGACGATAGTGCACGCTTTACACAGGTCCGGACACTTGTGTTCGACAGATGTGCGTACCCCCATGGTCCGGGCTCGTACGAGGCCCTCACCTGCGGGACTTGGCTGAACGCCTCTAAGCCGGGTCCCATGGGTGTCAGGGTCTGGCCATAACTCGCCACCGGCTCGTGGTAGTGAGGTCTCGGTGGATTGACGCTGAGCCGCCAGCGTCTGCAGCCTACCTTGTGCCAGACGTATTGGTTACCCATTCCTCTGGAATACACAAGACTAGGTCGAGAGAGGGGTCATGTCGTTTGGGCGCCACATGATTCTCTGAAGCTCTGCCCAGACATTGTGATGGAATATTGGCCACATTCCACTCACATACTTTGGTCTGTCAAGACTGCAAGGTGTCAACAACACTATTAGAGAGTGTAAAAGCACATGAGTATCTTTAAATATAATTTAATATAATAATTAATAATGTAATTAATTTTTCATTGGGCAAAGAAGGAAACAATCAGATCTATCCAATAAGAACACAATATTAAAGAAGACTGGTCATTAAATCAAATACAATTGAGGAAAATGAATTATTTTGGACATGCAAAAAAGAGAGAGTATCTGAAAAAGATAACTATGGAGGGAGGCATACAGGGGAAGTGGGAATGACTCACGATGTAATAGACAATTTATCCATCCATCATGTGCCATGCCGGTAAGCGTGGGCGGTCATGTTCTGCCATCTCACTCGATCAACAGAGTCGTGGATCAGTTCCGTGTTTCTGTCTCGACCATGCCACAAGGCCAAGCCATCCAAATCTCTCAAGTTCTCCAAATCATTTCTTCTCATAACATGCCCAAAAAATTGTGACTGTCTACGTCTAATGTCTCTGATCAGTTTACGATCTTCATTTGTTTCTTGAAGGACTTGTTCATTGGTCTTTCTGGCTGTCCATGGTATTCTTTGCATTTTCCTCAGAAACCACATTTCTACAGCCATCAGATGTTTTTCAGCCTGGCTGCTCATTGTCCAAGCTTCACATCCATATAAAAGTACAGGTTCTATGTAGCATCTCAACACTCTTTTTCTCGTTTCAATTGACATCTTTTTATTGGTCAGTATGTTTTTCATCTTGCTAAAGGCTACTTTTGCCATGGCGATCCTTGTTCTAATCTCTTCAAGGCATCTCCCATCAGATGTTATTACTGTTCCGAGATAATTGTACCTATTCACTTGTTGAAGAATATTCCCATTTACTTGTATATTACACTGTGGTATTTCGTTCTTCCTAGTGACGACCATAATCTGTCTTTTTACAATTTAATTCTATACATGACAGCAAAAGAGGCAGGATATCTGGATTATGACAGAAACATTTCTTGTTACATAACCAAGCCATCCCTGTCTGATCCTGTCTCTTCTTCTCACATTCAGCATTCTTTGCATCACTAGATTACATTTGTTTAGAATCATGATTAACAAGTGATAAATACAATGGTGGTTTCCCTTCACCTTCCTTGGCTTCGTGTATGGTTTGGTTTTACTAGTCTTTCTCCAAAAAGACAGAACTTGAAAGGCAGCAGGGGAAAAAGGTTATATATGGCACATCTAACCCACTGCTGTCCATGTCATGTAGTTCTCAGGTATTTTATACAGATAGCTGCCTCATCAGCCAACTCACCCCATCTCAATGACCTCCTTCCGCCTGTCTTGGTCCATGTCCGTTTATTCAACATGTTCGCAGCTAACCTCTATATCTAGACGCTATGCAACTGGTGGCTGCACCTAATAGTTGGACAGGTTCATCTTAAAACCATGCTGGTCTAAAAATAACATTCCACTATTGTTGTGGATTAAACTTTGAACCACAATTTGTAAGCCAGTACTACCATCTCAAGCACATCTCCAGACACACACATATACTGCTCTAAAAATGTTACCTTTGGAAGGCAGCTGGTCAGCTATTAAAGCTTTTGTTCTTCGCAGCATCAACTTTTTTCTGATGTTGGAAAATGCGTCCTTTTCTGTAAGAAGAACATATCAGTAAAAGTCAAGTGAAAAGTAAAGGTAGTCCTATAGCAGATACTGCTGCTGAAATGTGAAATGTTGGACCTTCACATATTCTAGGTCACGACATATGATAAGTGTCCAGTTTATCACCTGATCCTTCCAGAAAATTCTGAAAATTCGCTGGCACCCATTTTTACGAGGCTGGATCAAGCCTAGAGCTGAATTGATCAGAACAAGTAATCCAGCCTCTGTTGGGGATTGAACCTTGCGCACTGACTAGCAGGTAAGCCCTACTTAAGTACATGAGGTTAACATAAAGTACCATAAAGTTGAAGGGAACAACAGAAAACCAGTAGAAGATTTTCTAATGCATGTTCTCTAAATCCTACTGATTTTAATAAATATGTTTTAGCCTTTTCTAATGGCTCTGATGTTTCATCTCTGTCCTGACCAATGTTTCAGTGTGAATGAAATCACATGAAGAGTGAGGCTTGCATACTCATCTCTGTCCGGACCAATGTTTCAGTGTGAATGAAATCACATGAAGAGTGAGGCTTGTATACTCATCTCTGTCCGGACCAATGTTTCAGTGTGAATGAAATCACATGAAGAGTGAGGCTTGTATACTCATCTCTGTCCGGACCAATGTTTCAGTGTGAATGAAATCACATGAAGAGTGAGGCTTGTATACTCATCTCTGTCCGGACCAATGTTTCAGTGTGAATGAAATCACATTTTTCTTCTTCTTCTTCTTTCGTTCGCTTGAAATATGTCTATAACTGCAGTGTTGTCTCTTGTATGAATTGAACTGTCTTTTTCAGTTCACACAGCGGTCCATAGAGTTTATCTTCCACTGTCGTCTCTCTAGGCCAGAAGGTTTGCCTAGATATGTTATATTTTGGGCAGTCTTGGAGTATGTGCTCTGCTGTCTGCGACGCCAATCCACATGTACACATGGCTGTTTCACCAATCTTGAATTTTGTATACATGTGGTTGCGTAATCTATTGTGCCCTGTTCTGAGGCGCAGAATAATGACTTGTTCTGGTCTATCCATAATGTGGTAGTCATCTTGAGCAGGTTTTGGTGGCTTTCTGACTGATTTGATCATTCTTTTCTTTTGGTGGTATGTTACAGGCACATCAGGCTGTTCTTCTTTGGCTCCTTCCTTAGCCAATTGATCAGCTCTGTTGTTCCCGGGTACTCCACAGTGGGATGGTATCCACTGTATGGTGACCTTATGCTGACTGCTAAATTCAGAAAGTAGTGTCCTTAGTACTGGCAATTTCCCAGACAGGAGCGCCTCGAGTACTGATTTTGCATCTGTCAATAGCACCACAGGTTGTGTACCATTGCTGGTATTTAGTAATTTCTCTGTTGCTATCTTGATTGCCTCAATTTCAGCATCATAGTTATGGCAGTACTTTCCTGTCGGAACTCTAGCTGTGTCCCTGGTATTATTTGGGTATTCTATGTACACTCCCGCTCCTCCATTTCGAACAGCATTTTGTGCTGACCCATCTGTGTAGACTCGGATCCAGAGGTCCTGTGGGTATTCTTCATCAAGGAAGCTGAGAGTGGCTGTTCTGCGCTGCACACTGTTCTGATCTTCCTTGTCAAATATTCCTCTCACTTTTGTCTGGATTTGTAATGATAGTCTATGCTCATCTTTCCATGGAGTTCGCTCTGGAATAGTTGTTAGGGGGATACCAACCGTGGGCAGATCGGTGGTTTCTCTGCAGAGTCGTTTGGCCTGGTGGATAAAACTACTTCTTTTCAACTGCCCCATAGCTAGGTTTTCAAATCTGTTCTTCATAGGGTGGCCTGGCAAGCTGAGGAACTTTTCTGCTTGTATTAGCGTTTTCGTATCTCTGCGCTCACTCAGTGCTTGTGTCCTCCCCATCTTCTCCATTTCCACTATAGGGGTTGATCTCATCCCTCCTGTGGTGACTCTAAGTGCTTGATTTTGCACTTTGTCCAGCTCTTGTAGTGTGGTTTTTGCTGCCGAACACCATGCAGTTGACCCGTATTCCAGGTGTGGTCGTATGCTCTGTTGATAAACTTTGCTAAGTATTTTCCCACTGGCTTCCCATGTGGTTCCACTTAGCTTTCTCAGGATGGCTATTTTCCTTCTGGCTTTTGCTACTGCTTTGTTGATGTGCTTTCTCCATGTCAGCCTGCCATCAAATGTTACTCCAAGGTATGTTGGTTCTTTATCTTCTCGTAGGGGTGTTCCATTTATCTGGATGGTCCCTGCCTTTTGTTTTGGAGAGAGGGTAAATAGGGTGGTGCTGCACTTGTCAGTGTTTATGCTGACACACCATCTATTTGCCCATGCAACCAATGTATCTACAGCTCTTTGTAGTAATCTGGTGGCCACTGATGCATGTTCATTTGTGCTCCATAGAACCAGGTCATCGGCATACATTGCGGCTTTAATTCCATGCGGTAGATTAGCAATGAGATCATTGATGAAGATTAGAAAGAGTGTGGGGGACAATACTCCGCCCTGGGGAACTCTGTGACGCAGTAGTACTTTCTTGCTCTTTAGTCCGTCTATCTGTACTCGGGCTCTTCTGTTGTGCAAGTATGCTTTCACCCATTTGTACATTCTTCCATTGACTTTGCAGTTTCTCAGTTTATTCATCAGACCTTCTTTCCAGACTTTGTCAAAGGCTTTCTTCAAATCTATCCATGCCACAAGCACCAGCTTCTTCTCTTGGAATGCATCCTCAATTTCTTGAGAGAGGTAGGTTGTCTGATCTTCCGTAGAGTAGCACTGCCTAAAGCCAGCCTGCTGTGGCACAAGGATGTTTTCATTTTCAATGTACCACTGCAGTCTGTGATTGATGATGCGCTCCAGTGTTTTGCAGAGACAGCTGGTGAGGCTAATTGGTCTGTAGCTAGAGGCAATGGAACTATCTTTCCCTGATTTTAGGAGGGGTATCATGATTGCTTCTCTCCAGGCTTGTGGAACACTGCCTAAGGTCCAACTGTTATTGAAGATCTGCAACAGCTTTGCTTTGGCCTCTGTTCCTAGGTTCCTGATCATTTCATTGGAGATACCATCAGCTCCTGGTGACTTTCTCATTTTCAGTTTTGATATGGCTAGCTCCAGTTCGCTGATTGTGATGGGTGCCTCCAGAACCTCATATACTATTTCCTTCTGTCCTGTATGTTGCCGTTTCTCTTGAATCTCTTGTTGTTTCTCTGGACTGATTTTGATATTGTTATCTTGTGCGAATGAGTCCGCAAAATGGTCAGCTGCTTGCTTTCTTGTTAAGATGTTTCCATCTTTATGTAGTGCAATTTTTGAGTTTCTCCCTGTGCCCTCATCGTTAAGTTGCTTGCTTGCTTGCTTGCTTGTGTTCGTTGGCTTGAGCTCCAACGTTAAGTTGTTTTATTAGCTTCCACAATTTCCTTGTGTCTCTTTCAAAGTTCAGAGACTCTGTTTTTTCCTGCCAGCTTTTCCGTCTAGCCTGCAGCTTGGCCCTTTGAAATTTGGCTTTTGCATGCTGCAATTTATTGTGGTGCTCTTGGCTGGGTGTGGCCTCTGCTTGCTTTCTACATACTTCCACATCATTATGCAGCTGTTCCAGTTCACTACTCCAGTAGGGTTTATATTGTTTACGGGCTCCTCTTGATACTGTTTCTCGCGCTGCCTGTAGTATGCATTTCCCAAACTCTTCAACTACTTTATTTATGTCTTTCTCAGTGTTCAGGTTTCTAACCAGTATGCTGGTGCGATGCTTGTACACTGCCCAGTCTGCTTTCTTGTAGTTCCACCTCGAGAGGGTGCTGCTTTCACTTACAAGCTCATTTTCTACAGTTAGAAAGACTGGTCGATGGTCACTGCCACCTAGTTGTTTCCCAACAATTTGTGTAATGTTCCACTCCAGGTCTGGTGAATGAAAAGCCAGGTCAGGTGTAGTTGTAGAGTGCCATGATCTCGAGTAGAAAGTATGTGGGTCGGACGGCTTGTTAACCAAGATGAATCTATTCTCATCCTGCCAGTCCTCCAGTCTCTCTCCTCTCTGGTCCATGTGAGCATAGCCCCAACTCTGCGAGTGGCTGTTGAAATCGCCACACACAATCATTTTTTCTGTTAATGGTAGTGTGTCCAGTGCCTGTGGACGGTCACTTGGACAGCAGTAATTGATCAGATGTAGGTCTGTATAGCCTGTTTTAAGTTTAAGTGTCTGATACTCAGCCCCTTCCATATAGACTTCGATTTGGGAAGCAGTGATGTTATTTTTTACAAAGGTAAGTATCCCACCTTTTCACCTGTCCTTTCGGTCAGATCGGTAACACTGGTAGCCTCTGATTTTGAAGACTATATTTTCGTTGAGGTGAGTTTCTTGCAAGCAACATATGCTTACTTTTTCTTTGTCCAGGATGTTTTGTAATTCTACTTTTTTGTTGCTGACTCCCTCCGCATTCCAGTGCATTATTTTAAGTCTTAGTTTAGTATGGCCAGATGTTCTATTCTCATGTCCCCTGGCTCCACAGGACATCTGAGAAGGACCTCCAGTAGTTGGGGTTGGACCCTTTCGAGACATAGGGCCCGGCACTGCACCTGCCTGGGGGTCCAAAGCAGGGCGAGCACCATAACGTTTAGCAGCAGTCGACATATTCCATTTTGCGTAATTGCGTGGCATCCTGATTTCTGTGGTGCGCCTCCTGGCTGGTTGCCTCCGTCTTCAGCACCTTTCCTTTGCTAGAGCAGACTGTGGTCTCACTCGAGTTTAGATGTGTACACACGCACACACGTGTCTGCACATGCATGTATGTGTATACACATCTAGAGCACACTGGTTATTTTCCGGCGCCAGATACTCGCCGTCGCCCCTTCTCCTGTTAGTTAAAACAGTTCCGCCACGTGAAGGCCAGGAGTTGGACTTTTGCTGCAGAGGTTATGTATTCACGAGCCATTGGGGTATTTAAGCAATGTTGGGCGCTCACCCCAACACTGCGCCCCGGCTACATACAGCAATTTGGAACCATGAAATCACATGAAGAGTGAGGCTTGTATACTCATCTCTGTCCGGACCAATGTTTCAGTGTGAATGAAATCACATGAAGAGTGAGGCTTGTATACTCATCTCTGTCCGGACCAATGTTTCAGTGTGAATGAAATCACATGAAGAGTGAGGCTTGTATACTCATCTCTGTCCGGACCAATGTTTCAGTGTGAATGAAATCACATGAAGAGTGAGGCTTGTATACTCATCTCTGTCCGGACCAATGTTTCAGTGTGAATGAAATCACATGAAGAGTGAGGCTTGTATACTCATCTCTGTCCGGACCAATGTTTCAGTGTGAATGAAATCAGATGAAGAGTGAGGCTTGTATACTCATCTCTGTCCGGACCAATGTTTCAGTGTGAATGAAATCAGATGAAGAGTGAGGCTTGTATACTCATCTCTGTCCGGACCAATGTTTCAGTGTGAATGAAATCACATGAAGAGTGAGGCTTGTATACTCATATCTGTCCGGACCAATGTTTCAGTGTGAATGAAATCACATGAAGAGTGAGGCTTGTATACTCGTCTCTGTCCGGACCAATGTTTCAGTGTGAATGAAATCACATGAAGAGTGAGGCTTGTATACTCATCTCTGTCCGGACCAATGTTTCAGTGTGAATGAAATCACATGAAGAGTGAGGCTTGTATACTCATCTCTGTCCGGACCAATGTTTCAGTGTGAATGAAATCACATGAAGAGTGAGGCTTGTATACACATCTCTGTCCGGACCAATGTTTCAGTGTGAATGAAATCACATGAAGAGTGAGGCTTGTATACACATCTCTGTCCTGACCAATCTTGTTTCTTTGTGTTTTGTGTTTGTTTCTTTGTGTTTTCTCGCTTTGAACTCAAGCGTTGTCCATACACGTGCTACAACTTCTAGTGCACTGGGCTGATTTTTTGCGTGTGGATTAGCTTTCCTTATTACCAGTGTCCCTCGCCATCAGACTTCTTAGGTACTTGTGATTTACATCCCCATGTCAAGGATGAGAAGTCAACATTTTAGTGCAACTGACCAGTGTGTGGGTTGAATCTGCTACTTCTGCATCAGCATACTGGAAGTTTAAGAGTGTGCACTATTATCCATTCGGCCAAGCTGACCTCACCAATATTGTTTCCCTTGCCATCCTTCTCTGCAGTGTTTTACTCATGGTTCTCACAATAATTTATACATTTGAATCATGAATACACAAACAATGTTTCCAATGGAATGCCCAGCATGTTTCACCACTCCTCTTCAGGCGCATACTGCAGAAGTCAATGATCATAAACAGAAGCAGCTGATGAGGTGCAGCAAAATATGTAGGTCAGTATGTCAAGGACCCTTTTACCTGCCATAGGGCACTCTGGGCATATGTTACTACACTCACATTGGTTAGTATCATGCGAGTCACCTTAACCTCCCAAGACATTTCCTGGTGCCCCCTGGATCGACTTGGGAATTCTGGGACATTTTCAAAATCCATCCTGATGGGGATTTGAACCATTGGCCACTGGGCAGCAGGCAAGTGTCTAGACACTATGCAACTGTGGATCTCACTGAAATATGGGCAAATATCTAGACACTATGCTATCAGGTTTCCCACTTAAATATGCTAGGAATGAATTGTGCAACCTAATCTTTGTGTCTTCATTATCCAAATTCAAACAGGAGAACTATTCTGAATGTATGCATGATCTAAATGTCAATTTTAAAAGTTTCAGTGTCTGTATAGCACATTAAACCTATTTTTATTTCATCAGAAGCTTTCAATCATTTGTCAGTACACTCTTGACTGGAAGGACAGGTTGACATTCTTTGTGCCAGGACAGGGCATAACAGACCAAAAAACACATGCATAAACCTTAATTCTTTACGTCACTCCTCTGCATGTGTGAACTAAGCAAACAGACTGCTAATAATGCCAGGGAACATGAGTGTAAGAGGAAATGAACGAGTGATAGGCTTGGGGGCTGTGGGAATTGGGGAATGGACCAAGCTGACATCCTGAATGCCCTGAGGGAGGCAAGATGAGTCAAAGACTCAAGGGATGAGGTGACTCTGCAACTCTGACCAGAGTGCAAGAACATCAACACAAACAGGGTGAAGCTAGACTAGACTGCTGTGCTGGAAGCCTAAGAAGACTAGTCAACCAACACAGAACTGATGTTGTCAGTCACTAGACACTGAGAGAGATCATCATCATCATCAAGTGCCATGCCGGCTGGCGTAAGCGTTCATGGCTCTCCATAGATCTCGGTCTTTGGTTTTCTGGATCAACTCTGCTGCTGATATTCCTCCATGCCACCGTCTCAATCCATCCAGCATCACTTCTCTTGGTCTACCTCTGCCTCTCTTCCCCTCGATCTTTCCAGTTGTTATGATGTTCTCCAATGCCTCTCTTCTCATCACATGACCGAGGAAAGCTGTTTGTCTCTGTCTTATTGTTGTATATAATGTTCTAGTTTCATTAGCCTGTTTCAGGCAGTCGTCGTTAGTTACTCTGGCAGTCCAAGGAATTCGCAACATTCGTCTCAGGAACCACATCTCTGTTGCTTCTAATTTCTTCTTAATTTGTTCATTTACATTCCAAGATTCACTGCCATACAGCAAAACTGGTTCTACATAGCATTTCAGCACTCTCTTTCTTACATTCAGTGATAGTGACTTATTGCACAATATACTCTTCATTTTCTGAAATGCGGCTTTTGCCTGCCCTATTCTGCTCCTAATCTCTGTTGTACATCTTCCATCTGATGTTATAAATGCCCCTAGGTATCTAAAATTATCAACTTGGTTAAGGATTTTCCCTTCTATTTCTATGTCACATTTTGGTGTCACCATTTTCTTTGATATTACCATTGTTACTGTTTTCTTGATATTCAAGGAGAGTCCTTTTCTTGCACTCTCTGTTACTACAATGTCTAATAATTGTTGTAGGTCTGTTGAATTATCCGCCACCAATACTGTGTCATCTGCATAGCATATATTATTTATATTATAACCTCCAACTAGTATTCCTGGCATCTCTTTGATCTCTCTCATTATTACTTCGCTATACAGGGAGAAAAGATCTGGTGACAAGACACACCCTTGTCGTACTCCTAGCTTTATCTGTTCGTAACTACCCTCTTTATTTCCCATTTTAATTGCTGCTACTTGGTTCCAGTAAATATTCTTTATTATTCTTAAATCTTTTCCATCAGTGTTGATATCTTCCAACATTTTAATCAGTTCATCATGTTTTACTTTATCAAATGCCTTAGTATAATCTATGAAGCACAAATATATGTCTCTCTGTTTCTCTATTGACCTTTCTATTAGCGTCCGTAATGTATAAATTGCATTGTTTGTGCCCTTTCCTTCCACAAATCCATACTGTTCTTCACTAACTTCCATTTTTATTTTATTTTTGGTTCTTCTCATTATGATTCTGAGTAGAAGCTTAGTGATATGGTTTATAAGGTTAATTGTACGAAAATCTTCACAATCAATTGCTCCTGGTCTTTTTGGTATAGCTATAAATACAGATTTCAGCATATCACTGGGTAAATATCCACTGCTGTAAATATCATTCAACATTTTGGTTAATATATCTACTCCAAATTCTCCCAATACTTCTAATTCTTCTATTGTGATTTCATCTGGCCCAGCTGTTTTTCCTTTCTTCATACGTTTCATAGCGTCAGCGACTTCTTCTTTCAGAATAGGTGGACCTTCTAAGTTACTATCTTCTGTTAATTCTTCCCTTTCTCCTTCATATAATTCTCTTATATACTCATTCAACCTCTTCATTATAGCATCTTCCTCTAATATTATCTTTCCTGTTTTTGATTTCAAACACCCTGTATTTATTCTTATTTTTCTTCCTGTAAGCTCACTGATTTGTCTGTGCATATTTTTTGAGAGAGATACTGAGGAGAATATCTGAGCACTTACAACTATTAGTTTGATGTACAATGAGGATGATCTGTTGACTAATTAACTACCTGCTAATTATATTCTACAGGGTTGTCCTTTGTACAGCAAGTTAAGAAAGATATACTGACCCATTGAATCAACATTACATTTTAAGCTGTATGAAATTAAGAAAATCCAAAACTCAGTTGAGTTCATGATAAGAACTCATTTGATTGTGAATTCATCATATACAGGCATCACAAAACAAAAAGCAAAACTCACCAGTTTTGTCTATAACCAATGTTAACTTTGACGCTTTTATTATTTAAATTAACTGCAAATGATTTTCATGACTCTGGTAATGTTTTTCTTGGACTAAAGTTGAATGTTAAATCATGAAGTGGCTGTAAAGTTTCTATTATATATCATACAGCAATTCCATAATTTCTGGTGGCCAAAATCATGCCAGCCACCTTTAATTTCCAACGCATTTTCACATTGTTAGATTGCATAGATTACGTTAATTTTACAAGTCCACTTCCATGCACATTCCAAGCCATGGCAATCGAGCTGGCTGGCAAGTGTGCTAGATTCTAAGCATCCAAGGCTTTCCCTATTCAAGTAAGAGTTACGTAACTGACAGATTGAAACATCTTATACTAATCATATATTTTTGCTTTAAAGTGTCAACCTAAGTATATTTAACCATCATTGAAAACAATGGTTCACATAATTGTTAAAATACTATAATGTTAAGAACAAATTAGTGTTTTATATTTTTACAAAAAGCCTCTCTTACTTTTACGAGCCTGTGCAAGCTCTCTTTTGGTTGCGTCATGCCTCTGTCCTTGTTCTATCACCTGAATAAACTCTGTCTCAAACTGTTCAAGGGTGCCTAAAATACCAGGCTGAACCCTGCAGAACAAATGTAATCAAATCAAACTCAAATCACTAGGTGAAGAACAAGTAATCACAGTGTGGTACTCTAGAAACAGTGCAACAAACATGAACAACTACGGTGAAATATTCCAATAACTTGACATTGGAGATTTAACATGCTCCTTTCACCAAATCATGCATTGTTTATGTTTAAAAAATTCATTTGACAATGTGTTTTTTCCTATGAGAATGTATCATGCACACTGATGAACAAAAGATGAGCGATTGGAAGGGCCGAATATAAGATGGGCCAGCGTGCCCAATTTCTGACCCTTTGAAAATAAAGTTTGTTTGTTAGTTCGTTCGTTTGAATCGCTACATGCTGAAGGAGATCATAAGTAGAGGATCTGTACACTTATGGACTGAGTGCTTCGATGTACAGTAACAATAATCTTACAATTAGCTAATTTACTAAGTAACTTTCACTGAACATGTTCTATCTTCTTTCTCATGCCAAAACAGTCTGTGCAAGCTTTGATAACCAGTGAAACAAAAAACCAAATACTATTGTAATATGTAGATGGGGGTACTGATGCAGAACATCTTATTTATGATTGAGAGGTTTTCCGGAAGGTTGTTATGGGAGCGAGGTTCTGCAAAGGACATGCTACTGAATGAATGAATGATGCATGATACAGCTTATGAACCAGCTTTCTTGAATGTTCAGCTCCTGTGTATTGTCAACAGTTTTCTTCTTTTAGATCCATGGCATTCAAAGAAATTTTCTGCAGAATTTAACTTCAAAAGCCCAAATTTTCTTTTCAGTGATTGCAAAATAGTCTATGACTCATACTTGTATGCTGCCACATGAAAAATGCATGCCTTCAAACATTTTACTGCAGTTTGTTGAATGATGTTATGCTAAAAGCTTGTATACAGTTTAATCTCTGCATTGCTATGTTCCATTTATTTTTGCTTGTATACAGTTTAATCTCTGCATTGCTATGTTCCATTTATTTTTGCATGTATACAGTTTAATCCAAGCAATGATGTACAAACCAGATGGAAACAGAGGAAGAGGCCGACCGTGTAAACGTTGGACGGAGGGAATAGCAGAGTCCATGGGAATATCAATATATGAAGCCCATAATTGGACACTCTCACGATGTTTATACTTCACCTCGACACCACAAGGTACAAGAGGAACATGATGAGATGAGATGAGATGAGACAGTTTAATCTCTGCATTGCTGTTACATTTATTTTTGTTTGTTTACAGTTTAATCTCTGCATTGCTATATTTAATTTAATTTTAACAGTTTCATTGTTGTTGTTAAGGGGCCAAGAAATTCAAAGATTGTGACATTTCCAATTTAAATTCTGACATTTAGTTGACATGCAGTTTTGCTATGGACAGTATCATAGTTTTTATTATGTTCAGAAAAAGGTTTTGTGTGTTTTGACAATTTGTAAGTATTATCCCAAATGTTTTGAGAATGAACAAATTGTAAGTATGCCAGGACATTGTATTAAACTGAAGAGGAAACACTACATCACCTTAAAAACAAAACACACCAAAACTAACCAGTCAAATAAACTCCATAATTCACTCATGTTGTTCTGTAACACTGTACCAGTAAGACCAAATCGGCACGGTGCTTTAACACTTCTCAATGCATGGGTAATCTGGGCTTTTAGTCCCTGTGAAAGTCAAAAACATTTAGTTATCAGAAAAACAGAGGATAGCAAGTGCTATTTAAATTCTAGTCACAATATGGTTAGATGTAGAAGAATATTAAGTTACATAACAACTATGAAAAATAAATAACAAGTTGAAATAATGTTGACTGTATTTTTCTGATGTTTGTGACAAGTTCTCTTTGTGTCATAGCCTCTTTCAAAACTTATTTTGGCTGCCCAAGGAATTCTCAGCACAATTATGCAAAACCACATGTCTGGAGTATAGAAGGATTTTTCTGCTCCTTCACTAATTGCCCAAGATGCATAGACATGTGTTGCAAGTGGCTTGATATAACACACAAGGGTTTTTGTTTGAACCTACATGGAAGAGGCTACAGTTACAACTTGGTTAGAGTGGGTGAGTATACCAACTGTCAGCCACAGAATGATGTAAGATAGTGTATCATGCCGACACACACATGGTGAATTATTTGGTACAAACTACAGCTGCTACCTGTGTGTCTGTCTGTCTCTCCCTATAAAAATAAAACCACACATACACCCAGAGAGAGAGAGAGAGAGAGAGAGAGAGAGAGGGAGAGAGAGAGAGAGAGAGAGGAGGAAAGAGAGAGAGAGAGAGAGAGAGAGAGAGAGAGAGAGAGAGAGAGAGAGAGAGAGAGAGAGAGAGAGATTATAGCTGCAGTTTGTATCAAACACCATGTTTGTGTGTGTGTGAGTCTGAGAGAGAGTGAGACAGACAGACAGATGTCACCTGTAGTTTGCACCAAATAATTCACCATGTGTGTTTGTGAGTCCAGCTGTAGTTTGTACGAAACAATTCACCAAATCTCTCTCTCTCTCTCTCTCTCTCTCACACACATATACACATGGTGTTTGATACAAACTGCAGCTGAAATCTCTCTCTCCCTCACACATACACACATACTCTCTCTCTCTCTCTCTCACACACACATGGTGAGTTGTTTGGTACAAACTACAGCTGGAATGATCACACACACACACACACATGTTGAGTTGTTTTGTAGGAACTACAGCTGGAATGATTACATACACATACTAACCAGCACATGGCGAGTTATGTGGTACAAACTACAGCTGGAATTACCCCCACATGGTGAGTTATTTGGAACAAAATACAGGTGGAATGATCACACACACACACACACATAAATACACACATGGTGAGTTATTTGGTACAAACTACAGGTGGAATGATCACACACACACACACACACACACACATGTGCAAACACAAATGTGTCTTGCATACACATCACTGGCTGAAAAAAAATATGTAAATACAATGATTATACCACATAATGTTCATGAGAGAGGAAAGAATGTAAGAGTAAGGATCACTCTCTCTCACACACATTCTCACCTGGATGCACAAACGAATGAATGCCCAATATTTTCCTCTGTTAGCAGACGACGAACGAAGGTCGGATCGTGACCATGACATCACCAGTGTAGCCTCCTATCAACTACACTAACGTGCCCGCCAATGAACCTGTTCAATCACATACATTACTGCCACTGCCCCTGTTGCACTAGATAGTAATAAGACACTAGTCCATGACATCACCATGGCAACTCTTCCTTGTCTATCGAAGACAGGGACGAATGATGTGTGCGAATTCCCCGCTGATCCGATATTTGATTTCATATTCGTTACACTAGTCCGTTCTGGATCAAGCTATTTCAGTAATTTTTTTTTTTTAATTTTTTTTTTTTTTTTTTTTTTGGGGGGGGGGGGGGGGGGGGTCTATTCTCGTTGTTTCTGTTTTCATTCCATCTGGCACTGACGATTTATTACATTATAGTAGTAGCCGTAATATAGATGAGATGAGATGAGTAATATAGTAACAGTAATAATACTAATAGCTGCCCGGGATAGAGCGAGCTCATCAACTCAAGAACCTCAAGAACCCCGCTGAGACCTTCCCCACTTTTATTTTTAAATGTTGCATATCCCTTACAGGACGTTGCAGTCAACGCCAGCATTTTTCAGCTGCTGTTGATTTACTAGGCAAGTTTTACGTTCAGTAGTTTACCATTGCTTTCTGAACGACCGGCCCACATACAGTGGCGTGCAAAGAGGGGTGCGACGGCCCCGGGCATCCAGCCGGGAGGAGGGCATCAAATTAGGGAGAGGGGGCAGCACTGTGCAGTGGGAGGGGAGGAGGAATGAATTAGGGAAAAAACAATTTAGGGGTATCCAATCAAGGGGTTGGCCCCGGGCATCAAAGAACCTCTGCACGCCACTGCCCACATACCCCGTAAGTTACCCGCGTGGCGCGATCCGCTGGCGAATCTCGCAGCTGCTGTTTTCTCCAGGTGGATATGTGGGATTACGAACAATATCGTTTACTTCTTGGCCAGTGAGACGGCTCCAATAGGTTGGCTACCTATTTAACAACCCGTTGCTCCGGATAGGTTCCGCGATCTCGCACGAAATATGATTACCCACGTCTTGATCGGTACTTAAAGAGGTAAAAAAAAATGAAGCAGTGGTAAGAGGACACGCTTGACAAAACACATGTTGAGAAGCTCTGTTCCTGTATGGGCACAAGGGGATTCGAACTTTTCGCCCCCCAAATGACCACGGGCGGTCAGGAACTGGTATCAACCCTCGTGGTGGTTACAATATTCAAACTTTCATGCGAACCTTTAGTAACTATAATTCAGGGCTGCGGAATTCCACTGAGATATTGAACAATGAGAGAGAGAGAGAGAGAGAGAGAGAGAGAGAGAGAGAGAGAGAGAGAGAGAGAGAGGCTGCTCGATTGATTTTGTGAACGGAGCAAAACATTAAAAAGTCGAATTTCCGGCGGAGATTTGTTATTGGCGACTAATGTGATCTAAGTGTGGAATAAGTTGTGCGATTGTATTATTATAATAATTATAATTTCCAAAATGTTGAGAGCTGTAATTCAATCAAGTTACTGCCGTGTGTTAAAACTGAAACCACAGTGTCAGATGCTAACACCTGGACAGAGCATGGCGCCCAGCTTTTTCTTGCATTCGAGGGCTTTTCGAGCTAGAGACGGCGACAGTGACGACGAAAGCCGCCTGCCTCGCATTACTTGCCCTACAAAATTGAAACAACAACACGAGCATCGTCTAAGAAAATCTCTGAGGAAAGTAAACCCTCATTCGAGAGGTCCGGTGATTATTGCATGTAAACGAAAAATCTTTAACTTTCGCAGACAAGACAAGTTTGATCAATTTAACCTTCAAAGGCTGGTCAGTTGTGGTTGGAAAAATAAGAAAAATGCTGGAGACTATTTCACCTTATTATCACATTCGGAAAACCCATGTTTGCAGAATAGAGACGACGCAGTAACATTTCAAGAACTTGGGATTAATGAAAATCTTTGTGCTGGCCTGCAGACTTTAGGATTTGAATGGCCAACAGAAATTCAGAAAAGAGCTATTCCCAGTTTGCTACGAGGTGAAAATGCCATTTGTGCAGCAGAAACAGGGTCAGGTAAAACATTAGCCTACCTCCTACCAGCAGTGGAATTGATTCTGAAACATGCAAGTGAAGGTTCTCACAAAACTGATGAAAACCGCCATTTTTCAAATCTTAGTACACCAAACACTATTATTATAACTCCAAACAGAGAATTAGCACATCAGATCATGTCTGTAGCAGAGAAGTTGAGACCGTATGCTGATTTCGTACCATGCTGCCTCACTGGTGGTTCGTCCAGTGTAAAACTACCAACACCAATGGATATGTTAGTGACAACACCAGGGCTGTTAATAAAGCATCTGCACGCAAAGCGCATCAAATGTACAAACCTTCACCATCTGATAATAGATGAATCTGACACACTGCTAGACGATTCTTTTGTTTCAGATTTGCACAAGATTTTTCAGTTATCTCAAGTGAGTCCCATGAAAGTTGTTGACAACACCACACCATTTCTATGCGGCACACAGATTGTCCTCTTTAGTGCTACTATGCCAAGAAATATAGAAGAAGCTCTGGAGACATTTGTTCCTGTTGATTTCATAAATAGAATCACAACCACAGGCCTTCACAGACTCCAGCCACATGTGACCCAAAGGTTTGTTCGTATGAAACCACATGAAAAACCAGAAAGACTGATACAGCTAGTTAAAGAAAAGCCACTCACAACTTTGATTTTTACCAACAGTAGTAGAACTTGTTCCTTCTTGTCTAGGATTCTAGAAGAAAATGGTGTTCAGTGTCTGAAACTTACTGGGGAATTGAGTCCAGAAAACCGAGCTGGGATGTTTAGTAAATTCAAAGAAGGCTACTCAGATGTGTTGGTAGCTACTGACATCATATCTCGTGGATTAGACACCACTAATGTTCAACATGTGATAAACTATGACTTTCCTTCATTTATGTCTGACTACATACATCGTGTGGGAAGGGTGGGACGTGTGGGTGTCAAGGAAACTGGTCTGGTGACATCATTTGTGGCTCACAAGTATGATGTGGATTTGCTGTGGAAAATTGAAACTGCTGCCCGGAGCAAGAAAAAGCTGGAAAATGTGAATGCCAACATTAAAAAGTTGCTACAGGGTTCACAGTTTACACAGAATTCGGAATTCGATGTGTAGATTATATTTGTCAAAGTGTGCTAGTGTTTATTTTTGATTTAGCAATTCAAAGAACAATACGAGCACATTCTAAGGACATTTCAGTCCTTAGAGAGGACCCTTGGTTAGTACCTGGAAGTGAAAAATGTATAAACAGAAAAAACATTTTTTGTAAATGTAGTGTATAAAATTGTTTGTACTACCATCATGTGGGACAGGACATGTTTTACTGGTAATCATCTTCATTGTACACCTTCAGTTGTCACACTGAATATATTGAAAGAAAACAGCAGTCAAGATGAGTTTGTTAACACCATGTGGAGTCTGTCCTCCAAAGGTGCGGGAGTAGACCACAGTCAGAAGGTGCATCCTCTTCACAAGTTTTCTGAAGTATCATCATCATTCATCATCCAGAGGTGGCATGGTTGAATGGATAAGGGCGCTCACTGTGAAACTTCCGGTGTGCTGATGCCAAAGTAGCGGGTTCAACCCCTACACCGGTCAGTTGGACCTAACATGTTGACTTCTTGTCCTTGACTTGTGGAGAGTACAAGTACAACAGAAGTTGGAGTGGGTTTACCTGATGGCGAGGGACACTGGTAATAGGGAAAGCTAACCCACTTGCAAAAATCAGTGAGGGCACTAGAAGTAGTAGCATGTGTATGGGTTCAAAGCGAGCGAATGTAAATAATAATAATTCATCATCATCCTGTGCCATCTCTGCACTGAAGATCAGTTGTCTCCCACACTTTCTGTATCTCTATCATCATCACGTCTTTATGGTGAATTAAGACAAGTTTCTTCCCTCCCAACAATTGATGTTCACCCAAATATAGTTTTGTCTTGCTCTTGCACACAAGCTTTCCAGTGATCCCATCAAGACATTTTTTTAAACAAGCTGTATATCTTTACATCCTCAAAGTACTTTAATTGCTTGACCTTGATCTTAGTGTTTTCTTCAGACCCAGTATTGATACTTCCTTGTTTTATTCTCTGCCATGAGATTTCTTCTGTTCATCTGTATAAGCCTATTTAGAAAGCCTCAGTTTGTCCTCATACAGTGATGTGAAGGTTCTGATTATTTGTGAACTGTATAAACTGCATGTTGGCATATGTGACTTAGGGGTATTGAACAGTTTCACAATACTGGCATACCATTTTCAAAGCCAGTCACAGGCGATTTGGGAACAGATTGCTTTGTGTTGATTTTGACAATGGTATTTGGCATTGTCTATTCAGAAAGCAATGGTAAACTGCTGAATGTAAAGTTGTCTATAAAATCACAAGCAGCCAGTAAATGTTGGGGTTGATTGGGACATCCTGTAAACTTTACAAGTTAATTTACAACAGCCGAAGTTGTTTGTTATTAAACACCATCAGAAGTGATATAAAACATTTACAGAGCAGCAAATGAAACAATGCTAGTGATTTCTCAGACTTATTGTTATAGAACCCTATTGGTTCAAGTTGTCCATGCCTGGTGACTAGGGAAGTGGTGATGGCTTAGTTTCATCGCGGTAGGCAAGCAACACACCCATTCCAAGCATGCTTGTAAGCTCTCCATGTAGTAAGTAAGTGCATGATTCGGGTGCTGATTGTTTCTCACCGTCATTGGAAACAGCTGTAGCTCTCTTGCAGTCTCATAGCATGCATTTGTGTAGTCCTTGGCAGGCTTCATCACAAAAGAGACCTTGCTCAATCTTCCCTTCCCTAGCCGGATAGTGTCCCCCCAGCACGCCCCATGTGGGGGTGATGACAGGTTGGTCAGTATGAACCCTAACCATGACACACCCATGCCTGCACCTTGTATTGCTTTAGTAAACTCATCAACAATTTGTATTTGTTATATAATTATTTGCATTTGAAAAACCAGTGAGCTACTGGTGAACTCTTTACATCATATCCCATCCACTTGTTACTTTCAACTCCACTTATTACTATCCTCAGTTCCAGCTGGTCAGCAGTTAAAGTAATAACTGTCTGGATCTGAAGGAGTTGAAGTAGTCAGTAGGACTGATTGTGTAACACTGACCACTGTATGGGGTGGAAGGAGTACAGAAAACTTAGTGCTGTGGTGATATCAGGAGTAGCTGATCAATGCATAGTGAGTTTGACTGAGAAAGAATGAGTTAACGCCCTCTGAACTTTATGGCAACAACAGCCTTGGTCACAATTAGTTTTGGTATTTAACTCACAAACTACCATAAGCTGCAGACAGAGCCAGACTGCATGCAGTTGAAAATAGAATTAAAAGTAAGCAGTAACTTATCCTCCGGTCTCTCTGGCCGAGAGGTTACACCACTTTCTCCGTAATCCCGTTTATCACGCAGAGTCTCGTAGCGGGCAAGAACTGGGAGCGGTTCGTCCTCCGCTGGTGACTTGCGGGATAACTGAGCCGGCTGCTCAGAAAGCAATGGCAAACTACTGAGCGTAATCTTGCCAAGAAATCAACAGACAGCTGAAAGATGCTGCTGTTGACAGCGATGTCCTGTAAAAGGATATGCGAATTAAAAAAAAAAAAAAGTAACATCCAAAAATGTCATAATAAATAAATGTGCTGAGAATGAACAAATACACCAGAAATTACAGTAGCGTAGTGGCTAGATGTGTGCCTGCCGACTCAATGGTCTTGGGTTAGATCTGCGTTAGGGCAGATTCACATCTGTAAACATTGACCTGGGTTCATAGGTCGACCAGACTATTCCCCCCCCCCCCCCCCCCAATTGGTCTATCAAACATGTGTCTACCACCATATGTCCATGTGCATAAGGCATGTAAAACGGTCCTTTACTTATCTGGCTGAACAATTTACATACAATTATTTTGCAACAGTAAATTTTTTATTGTGGTAGTTAATTAATGTTATCACAAATTATTTCAAAAATGAAATGACCTTCATCTTAGTAAATGATATTGCACTTTGAGTGTGCTATTCAATATAATTTAATTATGTTCCTATGGCCCAGTCTAAAAAAAAATCTGCCTCCTGGACCAACAGTTATAAATCACTCATGAACTTACATGCTGATGTTTATTTCATCACGTTTGAATAGGCCAGAATTCTACACACATATAAGCATAGGTAGTGAAAACTGAAATAATTCAGGAGCTGACCCCTTTTTCTAATGAGCCAACATATTTTGTTTGCAAATAGGGGCTAAGAAAACCATGAATTTTCAGGTAAAATTTTTCCAGCGCCATGGCATTCTGAATTTGTTTAGCCCAGCATATAAGGTTCTGCATAATTTATGCTGTAAAATGTTTTCTTTCTGTAACATTACGAAAATATGTTGATTAAATGTCATGATTATATCATCATGTGTTGATTTTTGCATCATTATCTTTGTGTGTTATTACAACAGATAAGACTCTCAATAAGATATCCATCTATATCTACATTTTGCTATTCTTTTCTTATATTTGTGAGTATTTTCTATGCACCTTAAACTTTTTCCTTTAATATTTTCAGTTTTGTGGTGTGTAAATTAAGTTCAAATGCCAATATGCTTCATTTTATCTTCCAGAAATTCTTTTCAACTCTTATCCCATGGCATTACTTTTTGTGTGTGTTGAGTGCTACATAGAACCTGTACTTCTATATGGATGTAAAACATGGACAATGAGCAGACAAGCTGAAAAATATCTAATGGCAGTGAAAATGTAGTTTCTGAGGAAAATGCACAGAATACCATGGACAGAAAGAAAAGCAATGAGCAAGTCCTACAAGAAGCAAATGAAAACTGTAATTAGATTAGAGAAATTAGATGTAGACAGTCCAAATTTTTGGGCATGTTATGATAAGAAATAAACTAGAGAACTTGGTGACAGCTGGTAAGATTGAGGGGAAGGCAGAGAAGTAAATATCTGGATGACCTGACCACTTGGCATGGTTGAGATAAGAACACATAGCTGATCCATGACTCTGGTGATCCTGTGAAATGGCGAAACATGGCCGCCCATGCTTATCATCATGGCACATGATGATGATGATGATTTGTTTCCCTTATATTATAACAGCCGGTCTCCCAGGCGAAGGGGTTAAGGACATTCATAATCCTGTATAATCAACGTATGAAACACAGCTGTGCGAGATTTGGCAGCGGCTCACGTCATACTGGTTAGTTATGAGGTATGTGAGCTGGTTGTTCAGAAAGCAATGGCAAACTACTGAACGTAAAACTTGCCAAGACATCAACAGCAGCTAAAAAATGCAGGTGTTGACTGCAATGTCCTGTAAAGGATATACGGGGGAAAAAATTATAACAAGAACAATGTATTTGTACATGCTACAGGTTCTATTTAAAAACAGCCGAGAAAGGAGGCTTTCCTCCTAGAATGTTATGTTGAACAACAGCACAGGTGGTAGGACCTAATAACAGCACAGGTGGTAGGGCCTAACAACAGCACAGGTGGTAGGGCCTAACAACAGCACAGGTGGTAGGGCCTAACAACAGCACAGTTGGTAGGACCTAACAACAGCACAGGTAGTAGGGCCTAACAACAGCACAGCTGGTAGGACCTAACAACAGCACAGCTGGTAGGACCTAACAACAGCACAGCTGGTAGGACCTAACAACAGCACAGCTGGTAGGGCCTAACAACAGCACAGCTGGTAGGGCCTAACAACAGCACAGCTGGTAGGGCCTAACAACAGCACAGCTGGTAGGGCCTAACAACAGCACAGCTGGTAGAGCCTAACAACAGCACAGCTGGTAGGGCCTAACAACAGCACAGCTGGTAGGGCCTAACAACAGCACAGCTGGTAGGGCCTAACAACAGCACAGCTGGTAGGGCCTAACAACAGCACAGGTGGTAGGACCTAACAACAGCACAGGTGGTAGGGCCTTACAACACATGGAGAAGACAGAAGTGAATAATATGGGGAATATATAGCACATAAAGACTGGCCTTGATTATTCTTCTTTCATTTGTTTGAAATTTGTCTCCAGAGGATTAACTTCACTGCACTGGGTTTTACCACATATGGCTTGGTCTCTTTTTGCAGGGTGGCCTGCTGAAAGAATAGCACAAAGCACAAACTCTGTAGCTCCACCAATAACCCCCAGGAGTCTCCGGGACAAATGCACTCGTGAACCGAAAGACGTAGCCTGGAATCAAACCCACAACCTTTGGAGCGCACAGCAAACGGCTAGACCACTTCGCCACGGAAACTCCTCTTTTTAAAATATTGAGCACAACCCACTACTGGCAACGCTGATCGTATTCTGGTATGAACCTAAGGCCTATCCACGTCAATAATATCCTCTTTTTTAGTTCACTCAATTGTCCATCAAGTTTATCTGCCACCGATATTTCTCTAGGCCAGAAGGTTTGCCTAGATATGTCGTATTTTGGGCAGTCTTGGAATATGTGGTCTGCTGTCTGCGACACCAATCCACATGTGCACATGGCTGATTTGCAAATCTTGAATTTTGTATGTATGTGGTTGCGTAATATAGTGTCTGTTGTGTCCTGAGGCACAGAATAATAATTTATTCTGGTCTGTCCATAAAGTGGTAATCATCTTAAGCTGGTGATGATAGCTTTCTGACTGATTTGATCATTCTTTTATTTCAGTGGTAAGTAACAAGAACATAGAAGGTTGTTCTTCTATTGCTCTTCCCTTAGCTAGTCGGTCAACTTTCTGGTTTCTTGGTACTCCAGTGAGATGGTATCGACTGACTTTACTTACATTGGCTGTCTTGTTCACAGAGTAATGTCCGTGGTACTAGCAATTTCCCAGACTGGAACACCTCAAGTATTAATTTTACATCTGTCAATAGCACCATAGGCTATGCACCATGGTTGTTATTCAGTAATTTCTCGGTTGTTATCTTGGTTGCCTGAATTTCTGCATCATTGTTATGGCAGTACTTTCCTGTTGTTACTCTGGCCATGTCTCTAATATTATTTGGGTATTCTATGTACATTCCCGCTCCTCTATTTCTATGTATTTGCATTTATTTGTATGTGTAGGGAGTGGCCAGCAGGGGCCACGTAAGTGGAAATCCAGCAACTAATTCAGGATAATGCTCACTCAGATGATGTGATTATCTACACAGATGGTTCGGTGTCGAGAGGTAGGAGAAGTGCCTGGGGGTTCATAGCAAAAGCTAATGGCCGACGTTTGGTGCAGGAAAACCTGGCATATGATACCACAACATCTAGCTTAAGAATGGAGGTGGAGGCGGTCACTGCAGCTTTCCGCTGGATCGAGAACACGATACACACACACATCGTGATTGTAACTGACTCAGAAAGCATACTGAGGACAGGCATGCTTCGTGCAGAGTGGTTTGCTTCGCTTCGGAGGTCACGGGTGGCAAGCATCACCTGGATCTTTTCTCTGGGGCATGCTGGTGTGCTGGGGAATGAACAGGCAGACAGATTGGCTGGCTCTGCAAAACGTGGTGGAGTATTGATGCATGACAAGGCCTTGTGGGAGCACGTGTACACCTCGGAGGAGCAAATGGATCATCATGGTCTGGCAAGAATGAGGCAGCGAGGAGTGACGAGGGGATTTGGCCGACGCTTGACGCTAAGAGGAAAGGCGAGACTGACATATAATGAGATTGCTACTGGTACTATTGGTGTTGGAACTCTTTGCTGGTTGCTGAGGATGGGGACGGATCGCTTATGGGAATGGCCCAAATGCTGTGATGTCGGTTCCTAGATCAATCAATCAATCAAACCTCCATTTCTAGTAGTTGTACACAGTTCTGTTCTTCCTTGTTGAAAATTCCTTTCACTTTTCTCTGAATTTGTAGTGATAGTCTATGTTCTCTCCATGTAGTTTGTTCTGGGGTAGTTTTAAGGGGGATACCAACTGCTGGCAGATATGTGGTTTGTCTGTAGTCATTGAACCTGGTGGGTAAAACTGCTCCTTTTCAACCATCCCACAGCTAAGTTTTCAAATCTGTTGTTCATTGGGCAGTTGGCAAGCTGAGGAACTTTTCTGCTTGTATTAGTGCTTTTGTACCTCTGGGCTCTCTCAGTGCTTGTATCCTCCCCATCTTCTCCATCTCCACTATACAGGTTGATCTCATCTGTTAAAATCGCCAAACATAATCACTTTTTCTTTTAATGGTAGTGTGCCCAGTGCCTGTGGGCAGTCATTTGGACAGTAGTAACTGGTCAGATGTAGATCTGTATTGTCTATCTTAAGTTGAGTCTGATACCCAGCCCCTTCCATGTATTCTTAACTTTGGGAAGCAGTGATGTTATTCTTTACAAGGATCAGTATCCTACCCATATTCCTGTCTTTTCAGTCATATCAATAACACTGGTAGCCTTGGATATTAAAAGCTATGATTTCATTGAAGTGAGTTTCTTGCAAGCAACATACACTTACTTGTTCTTCATTCAAAATGTTGTTTAGCTCTTTGCTGACTCCCTCTATACTCCAGTGCAATATTTTCAGTCTTTGTTTGGTATGGCCAGATGCTCTTTTCTCATGTCCCCTGGCTCCATAGGACATCTGAAAAGGACCTCCAGTCATTTTAGTTGGACCCTTTCAAGGCTCGATATTGCACCTCCCTGGGTGTCTGTTGCCGCACGAGCACCTTAACGTTTTGCAATAATATTCATTTTTCATAGAGTTTGAGTGGCATCCTGATTGCTGTGGTGTGCCGCTTGGCTGGTTGCCTCCGTCTTCAGCACCTTTCTTTTACTAGTGTGGGCTGGTCTTGCTTGAGTATAGATATGTATGTATGTATACACATGTCTGTGTATGTATGTATGTACATACATATCTAGAGCATCTGGTTTTATCACGCCAGAAACCACAGTCCCTTCTCCTGTTAGGTAAAGCAGTTCCATCATATGAAGGCCAGGAGTTGGGCTTTTACTGCCGGAGGCAGTGAATTCGCAAGCCATGGGGTACTTTGCAAGGTCGAGTACTCACCCTCAACTCTGCGCCCTCGGCTATAACAGCAGTTTGGAACCGCTGGCTGGGATTAGGCCTAGGTTGGTAATATTTCCGCTACATGTTTTATAAATGTCATCAACAACAGGCTTCAGGAAGTTAAAATTGACTCAAAGGATGGTTTCTCTGTTTAATACACAATTTCTCTCTCTCAGTTCAGCTTTCAAGGGTCAGTTATTTTTAATTTCTTTTTTGTTGGTTTTAAAAAAAAATGGCATTGAAGGGAATATTAACAAACAAAGAAAACAAAAGGTGAGATAAAGTTAAGCTACAAAGAAAACTGCATCAGGACTGAGTCAATGGAAGCAACATATCCACGTTCTCTACTAAAGTTTTTATACTTAACTCTTAGTGTCCGAATTTACAAACCCCTTTCTACAAGCTCACTTTTTAAACATCATGTCATGACTGGTAATAGTAAACTGAATCTCACTGTACCAGACAGATTCATAACTAATAATTTCACCACATGTAGACGCACACAGTACCAGAATTTACTTGTGGAAATACTGGAATAGATTATGAGTGCTGATTACTTAACATGGACTTGTAAAGTCTCAACTGCTGGAACCTCTCTGAGGAGATTGGTAAAGTTGGGGATGTCAACTGGCAAGAGGTGTGCTTAGGGTGAACTGTTTGCATATATGCTGTACAAGCCAGTACTGGAGAATAAACATTGTGTATGTGCTGTACAAGCCAGTACTGGAGAATAAACATTGTATATGTGCTGTACAAGCCAGTACTGGAGAATAAACATTGTGTATGTGCTGTACAAGCCAGTACTGGAGAATAAACATTGTATATGTGCTGTACAAGCCAGTACTGGAGAATAAACATTGTGTATGTGCTGTACATGCCAGTACTGGAGAATAAACATTGTATATGTGCTGTACAAGCCAGTACTGGAGAATAAACATTGTATATGTGCTGTACAAGCCAGTACTGGAGAATAAACATTGTATATGTGCTGTACAAGCCAGTACTGGGGAATAAACATTGTGTATGTGCTGTACAAGCCAGTACTGGAGAATAAACATTGTATATATGCTGTACAAGCCAGTACTAGAGAATAAACATTGCATATATGCTGTACAAGCCAGTACTGGAGAATAAACATTGTATATGTGCTGTACAAGCCAGTACTGGGGAATAAACATTGCATATATGCTGTACAAGCCAGTACTGGGGAATAAACCTAGACGCATAACCACTGGTCTTCTGTCAAAAGTGAACACAGAATCAACACAAATTCAACCATATCTAGCACAAGCGTTACCAGGAAAGTGATGTCAGAAGTAAAAGAAAGACCATTTTACAGTGTACTGGACATACTGGTACTAGCCCCATAATTTCAGTGACCAATCAGTAGGTGATGTGGTCAACATCATGCTGACCATTGTTACTTCTCAAGGACATTTCCTGATAGTTATGTTAGGCAGGTCCACCTGAGAGGTCAGGTCAGTTTTACAAATATGCCTCGATGAAATTCTATGTACAAATATTCTGTGTTCATCTTCAAAACAACTTCCCACCTGAAGTGACTTCACATTTTTGGGACCCAAAGTGTGCATGTCTTCAAATGACTTCTAGTTTGCAATGAGTATAAAGAAACTTGGGACATTGATTTTGACAGTTTTTCTGTTGTTTCTGCACACTACAGATATAAAAATGTTGTTATGAACTGTTATCACATGCAGACAAGAATTTTTTCTTTCTTTGCATATCCCTTACAGGATGTTTCAGTCAACACCAGCATTTTTCAGCTGCTGTTGATGTATTAGGCAAGATTACGCTCAGTAGTTTTCCATTGCTTTCTGAGCAACCGGCTCACCTACTCTCGTAAGTAACCAACGCGGCGCGATCCGCTAATGAATCTCGCGCAGTTACGTTAACTCACAAGAATATACGGGATTATGGAGAAAGTTGCTAACACCTTCGCCAGGGAGACCGGCGAAGAATTTTTTCCCCGCATATCCTTTTTACAGGACATCGCTGTCAACATCAGCATCTTTCAACTGATTGTTTATTTCTTGGCAAGATTACGCTTGTCCCGTTTGCCATTTCTTTCTGAGCAACTGGCTCACATACCCCATAAGTTACCAATGTGGCGAGAACTGCTACCGATTCTCGTGCAGGTTATGTTCCTCACGTGGATATACAGGATTACGGAGAAAGACGTTAATCCCTAAGCCAGGGAGACAAGAGTACAAACCTTTATTTTGTGAACTTCATCAACAATGACTGCCTCCCACTCCACTTGATTCAGTGTTGTCTGTATGGAAAATGCAAATATTTGTTCTTACAAAACATTCCTCATACTCTTCCAACTACTGCTCAGTAAGCTATAAGTTTCACATTCTATTTTATTGCCTCTCTCTCACAAACGCCTGAAAATGTGGCCAGTTACTGAACATTAACTGCCAGGAGCCATAGAAATCAATGCCATTTTCCATTCAGCAGGATGCAAGGTTAATGTTCAGTCATAAAATGAAGTAAAATTAAGCCATACTGCACTCAAGTTTTTGAAACACCACATAAAATGACCTTTCTTATTCTACCTTTGAAGTTACTGATGTAGCCAAGATTGCTTTGAAAGTTTAGTTATGTTTTCTTTAGTTTAGACTATGTTTCCTAGTTGTTTACTTTACTGTCACAACCAACAAATTGCGTGCTAAAACCACCAACATACCTCATTTAACTACTGAACATGGTAGGGAATTGTTCCAAAAGATGTTACATAAGTTCAATATTGACAGAAACTATTAAAATACTTGAGCAGTGTCTGCAAACAGTGATGTTACTTGACCAAAGCTTCATTCTGAACACATTTGTATGTGAACTTTGTCAAGCCATTAAATAACTACCATTCAGTCATCCAAGATAGCAATTGACCTCAAGATAAATCATGGGTACATGTTCCCTGCATTCCTGGGTTGCTCTTATAAAAGAGTCAGCTGGTGCAGTTAGAGCGCATACAGAACAAAGCTATGTGGGTCATTCTGGGATGCACCAGAGACACCCCAGTAGTGTGTATGCGTTACATCCTTGGTTTGCTGACTGTTGCAGGTAGGCTCAAGGTGATGCAGGCGAAGGCATACCTCAGAGTAGCTGCAGATACAGATCACCCTTTGCATGAGGCGCTGGACGCAGTTAAGGGTCAGCGACTGATAAGAGGGAAATCATGGATGGCTCAGGCGGAGGATAAGATCAGACATGTGTGCATCTTGGAGAATATTAGGCGAGGAGAGGATGCCATGCTATAAGTCCAGCATTCATAACAATTACATGAAAAATGTCCAAATAGCACGATCAATAATTTCGGCTCGACACAAACTTATAAAAGTAAACGAGCAAAGTTCAGAACTGGAACGGCAGGGAAATGACGAAGCCAACTGTCATGTTGAAGATTTTGAAACGTAGTAACATTTAATAAGATCTCACAGTCAGTTTGAGATTTTCTATCAATTCTATCCGTACCTAGGTGCTTGTTGTTGCCAAGCGGGACCTAGTTCTATTTACAGGAACTCATTGATACTCAACACTAACCTGCTTACATAGATATTGTACCTTCGTATCTTCCATTACCCTTCTGTCATTCTGCCTGAAGTTCTTTGCTGCTCTGCGCGATGTAGGTCTAGGTACCCCGACGTTCTGTAGCGACACGTTGTAGCAAACCCTGTATCTCTTCCTTCCCTGCTATCTCAGTCGCAGCCACTGTTTCATGTGCCAACACTATTCTACCGCCAATATTTGCATTTCACGGCCAGCTAGTACCTTCCCAATCAATGTCCTTTCTGTTGATAACTGACGTCACTGTCCTTTGTGTTCTTTATCAACAGTTTCTTAGTTTCTTGTGGTGTTTTCCTCTATGATTTTCTACCGCCTTTTCCGATGACGTCATTATGTCTAAACGCAATGTGGCAGAGGAGTGGGTCAGAGTGCCAGCGGAGCAGTCAGACTTGTGCAGAGTTATAATCACATTGAGCCAGGAGTGCAGGGAGTGGCCAGCAGGGGCCACGGAAGTGGAAATCCAGCAACTAATTCAGGATAATGCTCGCTCGGGTGATGTGATTATCTACACAGATGGTTCGGTGTCGAGAGGTAGGAGAAGTGCCTGGGGAATAATAGCAAAAGCTAATGGCCGACGTTTGGTGCAGGAGAGCCTGGCATATGATACCACAACATCTAGCTTAAGAATGGAGGTGGAGGCGGTCACTGCAGCTTTCCGCTGGATCGAGAATACGATACACACACACATCGTGATTGTAACTGACTCAGAAAGCGTGCTGAGGAAGGTGAGGACAGGCAAGCTTCGGGCAGAGTGGCTTGCTTTGCTTCGGAGGTCACGGGCAGCAAGCATTGCCTGGATCTTTTCTCCGGGGCATGCCGGTGTGCTGGGGAATGAACAGGTGGACAGATTGGCTGGCTCTGCAAAACTTGGTGGAGTATTGATGCATGATAAGGCAGACGTGGTTGCGGCCTTGTGGGAGCACGTGTACACCTCGGAGGAGCAAATGGATCATCATGGTCTGGCAAGAATGAGGCAGCGAGGAGTGACGAGGGGATCTAGCCGACGCTCGATGCTCAGAGAAAAGGCGACGGAAATATAATCAGATTGCTACTGGTACTATTGGTGTTGGAACTCTTCACTGGCTGCTGAGGATAGGGATTGCAGCGCTTATGGGAATGCCCCGAATGCTGTGATGTCGGTTCCTAAATCAATCAATCAATCTTAAATTTAAAATACTCTTCAAACTTAATAGACCATGTGCTGGTAAGGACAACTTTACATCTTTCTGTTATCATTTCCCTCAATTTGGGTTCAGAATGTTTTACTGAAAATATTTCCTGAAATGCATTATCTCTGTTTCTATATATTCTGTCCTTGTCCTTGAATTGGGGACGTAAATTACAAGTACCTCTGAAGTCAGAGTGGGTTCGCCTGATGGTGAGGGACATTGTTAATAGGAAAAGCTAATCCAATGCAAAATTAAGTCCAGCACAATAAATAAAATATGTTTTGACCTTGTTATTCAAAAGTGTCACAGGCAAGTGCATCATATTTAGACTCATAAAGAAAAAGAATAAACAAAACATGCGAAAGAACAATTGTAACTTAATCACTGATGCCTAAAAATGTAGCTGGAATGTTATGTTTGTCCCCCTTTTTTTAATTTGTGACAAGCCTATCAGTTTTACCATAAATTGTATTATATTATCAGCATTTTAATTTACACATTTATATTATAAAGTATGGTAAGTGAAGGACCCCTTCTCACTTCATGGTGGAATGTTTGGTATGTGGGTCTAGCTGTATATCTTTAGAGTGATTGGCACTTGACAAGTGATGATATTATACCAACCACCTTTACTTCCACAGGATTTCCCGGCACCCATTTTATACTGGGTCAACGTGGGAGCCCAGGTCAATGTGAAAAACATTCCTACCTCAAAGGGGATACAAACACATGGCCAGAAAGCAAGTGTGCTAGTCACTGCACTCCATGTATATAACAGTTGTGGAAAACAGGCACTCTGTCAGCCTGCTATCTAGTCCGTCAACCAGCTATCTAGTCCGTCAACCAGCTATCTAGTCTGTCAGCCTGCTATCTCTGATTTCAATCTGACCTTATAATAGTGGTCAGTAAACAAAAGATAAAGTGATGATTCCCTCCACAAGATTGTCCCTGAATGTTTCAAATGTTGTCACAACTATCACCACTTACAGTATTGTCTATGAATATTTCAAATGTTGTCACAACTATCACCACTTACAGTGTTGTGCCTGAATGTTTCAAATGTTGTCACAACTATCACCACTTACAGTATTGTCTATGAATATTTCAAATGTTGTCACAACTATCACCACTTACTGTATTGTCTTTTGTCACAACTATCACCACTTATAGTGTTGTCCCTGAATGTTTCAAATGTTGTCACAACTATCACCACTTACAGTGAGTGTTTCAAATGTTGTCACAACTATCACCACTTACAGTGTTGTGCCTGAATGTTTCAAATGTTGTCACAACTATCACCACTTACAGTATTGTCTATGAATATTTCAAATGTTGTCACAACTATCACCACTTACAGTATTGTCTTCGAATATTTCAAATGTTGCCACAACTATCACCACTTACAGTATTGTCTTCGAATATTTCAAATGTTGCCACAACTATCACCACTTATAGTGTTGTCCCTGAATGTTTCAAATGTTGTCACACTATCACCACTTACAATATTGTCCCTGAATGTTTCAAATGTTGTCATAACTATCGCCACATACAGTAATGTCCCTGAATGTTTCAAATGTTGTCACAACTATCACCACTTACAGTGTTGTCCCAGAATATTTCAAATGTCACCACTTATAGTGTTGTCTCTGAATATTTCAAATGTTGTCACAAGTATCACCACTTACAGTGTTGTCTCTGAAAATTTCAAATGTTGTCACAACTATCACCACTTACAGTGTTGTGCCTGAATAATTACAGTATTGTCCCTGAATGTTTCAAATGTTGTCACAACTATCACCACTTACAGTGTTGTGCCTGAATGTTTCAAATGTTGTCACAACTATCACCACTTACAGTGTTGTGCCTGAATGTTTCAAATGTTGTCACAACTATCACCACTTACAGTATTGTCCCTGAATGTTTCAAATGTTGTCACAACTATCACCACTTATAGTGATGTCCCTGAATGTTTCAACTATCACCACTTACAGTATTGTCTATGAATATTTCAAATGTTGTCACAACTATCACCACTTACTGTATTGTCTTTGAATATTTCAAATGTTGTCACAACTATCACCACTTATAGTGATGTCCCTGAATGTTTCAAATGTTGAATGTTTCAAATGTTGTCACAACTATCACCACTTACAGTGAGTGTTTCAAATGTTGTCACAACTATCACCACTTACAGTGTTGTGCCTGAATGTTTCAAATGTTGTCACAACTATCACCACTTACAGTGTTGTCTCTGAATATTTCAAATGTTGTCACAAGTATCACCACTTACAGTGTTGTCTCTGAATATTTCAAATGTTGTCACAACTATCACCACTTACATTATTGTCTATGAATATTTCAAATGTTGTCACAACTATCACCACTTACAGTATTGTCTTCGAATATTTCAAATGTTGCCACAACTATCACCACTTACAGTATTGTCTTCGAATATTTCAAATGTTGCCACAATTATCACCACTTATAGTGTTGTCCCTGAATGTTTCAAATGTTGTCACAACTATCACTTACAGTATTGTCCCTGAATGTTTCAAATGTTGTCACACCTATCACCACTTATAGTATTGTCCCTGAATGTTTCAAATGTTGTCACAACTATTACCATTTATAGTGTTGTCCCTGAATGTTTCAAATGTTGTCACAACTATCACCACTTACTGTATTGTCTTTTGTCACAACTATCACCACTTATAGTGTTGTCCCTGAATGTTTCAAATGTTGTCACAACTATCACCACTTACAGTGAGTGTTTCAAATGTTGTCACAACTATCACCACTTACAGTGTTGTGCCTGAATGTTTCAAATGTTGTCACAACTATCACCACTTACAGTATTGTCTATGAATATTTCAAATGTTGTCACAACTATCACCACTTACAGTATTGTCTTCGAATATTTCAAATGTTGCCACAACTATCACCACTTACAGTATTGTCTTCGAATATTTCAAATGTTGCCACAACTATCACCACTTATAGTGTTGTCCCTGAATGTTTCAAATGTTGTCACACTATCACCACTTACAATATTGTCCCTGAATGTTTCAAATGTTGTCATAACTATCGCCACATACAGTAATGTCCCTGAATGTTTCAAATGTTGTCACAACTATCACCACTTACAGTGTTGTCCCAGAATATTTCAAATGTCACCACTTATAGTGTTGTCTCTGAATATTTCAAATGTTGTCACAAGTATCACCACTTACAGTGTTGTCTCTGAAAATTTCAAATGTTGTCACAACTATCACCACTTACAGTGTTGTGCCTGAATAATTACAGTATTGTCCCTGAATGTTTCAAATGTTGTCACAACTATCACCACTTACAGTGTTGTGCCTGAATGTTTCAAATGTTGTCACAACTATCACCACTTACAGTGTTGTGCCTGAATGTTTCAAATGTTGTCACAACTATCACCACTTACAGTATTGTCCCTGAATGTTTTAAATGTTGTCACAACTATCACCACTTATAGTGATGTCCCTGAATGTTTCAACTATCACCACTTACAGTATTGTCTATGAATATTTCAAATGTTGTCACAACTATCACCACTTACTGTATTGTCTTTGAATATTTCAAATGTTGTCACAACTATCACCACTTATAGTGATGTCCCTGAATGTTTCAAATGTTGAATGTTTCAAATGTTGTCACAACTATCACCACTTACAGTGAGTGTTTCAAATGTTGTCACAACTATCACCACTTACAGTGTTGTGCCTGAATGTTTCAAATGTTGTCACAACTATCACCACTTACAGTGTTGTCTCTGAATATTTCAAATGTTGTCACAAGTATCACCACTTACAGTGTTGTCTCTGAATATTTCAAATGTTGTCACAACTATCACCACTTACATTATTGTCTATGAATATTTCAAATGTTGTCACAACTATCACCACTTACAGTATTGTCTTCGAATATTTCAAATGTTGCCACAACTATCACCACTTACAGTATTGTCTTCGAATATTTCAAATGTTGCCACAATTATCACCACTTATAGTGTTGTCCCTGAATGTTTCAAATGTTGTCACAACTATCACTTACAGTATTGTCCCTGAATGTTTCAAATGTTGTCACACCTATCACCACTTATAGTATTGTCCCTGAATGTTTCAAATGTTGTCACAACTATTACCATTTATAGTGTTGTCCCTGAATGTTTCAAATGTTGTCACAACTATCACCACTTACAGTGTTATCCCTGAATGTTTCAAATGTTGTCACAACTATCACCACTTACAGTGTTATCCCTGAATGTTTCAAATGTTGTCACAACTATCACCACTTCAGTGTTGTCCCTGAATGTTTCAAATGTTGTCACAACTATCACCACTTACAGTATTGTCCCTGAATGTTTCAAATGTTGTCACAACTATCACCACTTACAGTATTGTCCCTGAATGTTTCAAATGTTGTCACAACTATCACCACTTACAGTGTTATCCCTTAATGTTTCAAATGTTGTTACAACAATCACCACTTACAGTATTGTCCCTGAATGTTTCAAATGTTGTCACAACTATCACTTACAGTATTGTCCCTGAATGTTTCAAATGTTGTCACAACTATCACCACTTACAGTGTTATCCCTGAATGTTTCAAATGTTGTTACAACTATCACTTACAGTATTGTCCCTGAATGTTTCAAATGTTGTCACAACTATCACCACTTACAGTGTTATCCCTGAATGTTTCAAATGTTGTCACAACTATCACCACTTACAGTGTTATCCCTGAATGTTTCAAATGTTGTCACAACTATCACCACTTACAGTGTTATCCCTGAATGTTTCAAATGTTGTCACAACTATCACCACTTACAGTATTGTCTCTGAATGTTTCAAATGTTGTCACAACTATCACCACTTACAGTATTGTCCCTGAATGTTTCAAATGTTGTCACAACTATCACCACTTCAGTGTTGTCCCTGAATGTTTCAAATGTTGTCACAACTATCACCACTTACAGTATTGTCCCTGAATGTTTCAAATGTTGTCACAACTATCACCACTTACAGTATTGTCTTCGAATATTTCAAATGTTGCCACAACTATCACCACTTATAGTGTTGTCCCTGAATGTTTCAAATGTTGTCACACTATCACCACTTACAATATTGTCCCTGAATGTTTCAAATGTTGTCATAACTATCGCCACATACAGTAATGTCCCTGAATGTTTCAAATGTTGTCACAACTATCACCACTTACAGTGTTGTCCCAGAATATTTCAAATGTCACCACTTATAGTGTTGTCTCTGAATATTTCAAATGTTGTCACAAGTATCACCACTTACAGTGTTGTCTCTGAAAATTTCAAATATTGTCACAACTATCACCACTTACAGTGTTGTGCCTGAATAATTACAGTATTGTCCCTGAATGTTTCAAATGTTGTCATAACTATCACCACTTACAGTGTTGTGCTTGAATGTTTCAAATGTTGTCACAACTATCACCACTTACAGTGTTGTGCCTGAATGTTTCAAATGTTGTCACAACTATCACCACTTACAGTAATGTCCCTGAATGTTTCAAATGTTGTCACAACTATCACCACTTACAGTATTGTCTATGAATATTTCAAATGTTGTCACAACTATCACCACTTACTGTATTGTCTTTGAATATTTCAAATGTTGTCACAACTATCACCACTTATAGTGTTGTCCCTGAATGTTTCAAATGTTGAATGTTTCAAATGTTGTCACAACTATCACCACTTACAGTGAGTGTTTCAAATGTTGTCACAACTATCACCACTTACAGTGTTGTGCCTGAATGTTTCAAATGTTGTCACAACTATCACCACTTACAGTGTTGTCTCTGAATATTTCAAATGTTGTCACAACTATTACCATTTATAGTGTTGTCCCTGAATGTTTCAAATGTTGTCACAACTATCACCACTTACAGTGTTATCCCTGAATGTTTCAAATGTTGTCACAACTATCACTTACAGTATTGTCCCTGAATGTTTCAAATGTTGTCACAACTATCACCACTTACAGTGTTATCCCTGAATGTTTCAAATGTTGTTACAACTATCACTTACAGTATTGTCCCTGAATGTTTCAAATGTTGTCACAACTATCACCACTTACAGTGTTATCCCTGAATGTTTCAAATGTTGTCACAACTATCACCACTTACAGTGTTATCCCTGAATGTTTCAAATGTTGTCACAACTATCACCACTTACAGTATTGTCTCTGAATGTTTCAAATGTTGTCACAACTATCACCACTTACAGTATTGTCCCTGAATGTTTCAAATGTTGTCACAACTATCACCACTTACAGTGTTGTCCCTGAATGTTTCAAATGTTGTCACAACTACTTCCAACTTTCCCTTCTTGAGGTTATCAAGGCAGATCTCCTTCTCAGCACCATGAAATTTGCTGCAAACAAAAGAACAAGTCAGGAGAAGGTAATTCTATGACATTCACTGCCGCAGAGTGTGAAGAGTTCATTCATACATAAAGGCAAGTCAGTAAGTTACAAACAGCATCACACGCCTTGCCAGCTGGCATAGGTGTTCATGTCTCTCTACAGACCTCAGTCCTTGGAGCTCTAGATCAACTCTGCTGATAATATCCTTCTGTGCCACCATCTCAGTTCATCCTGCATGATTTCTCTTGGTCTGCCTCTGCCTTTACTTCCGCTGATCTTTCCAGCCATCACAATGTATTCCAATGATTATCTTCCCATTACATGACCAAAGAATGCTGTTTGTCTCTTTTATTTTTTTAGCTGTATATGATATTTTATTAGTCTTTTCCACGCAATCGTTAGTTAGCAGTTCAAGATATTTACATTATTCATCTCTGGAACATCTTCATTGCTGCCAAGCTCTTCCTAATTTGTTCAGTTACGTTGCATGATTCACTGCCATACAGCAAGTCAGGTTCTATATAACATTTCAGTCCTCTCTTTCTTGAATGTAAAAAAGAATACTGAAATATTATATAGAACCTGAAGTTACAAAACAGATATTAAAAATATAAAAAAATACAAGCTTTAACACTATTTATTATTTCACCCCTTGATTTTTCAACATCTCCACCAGTGTTGGTACGTTTATCCCAGTACAGTATAATACAACACCATCAACTACCAGCACTGGCCATACACAAAAGAACATCTGCTACGAGAGCAAGAGGACGCCCGAGAAGAAAATGGATTGATGACATTAAAGACATTCTACAATCACATGGAATGACTCTATCCAGTGCCACCCATCGGGCACTGGGGTGCCAATTATTTGTCCCCACAATGCTTGACGGCAAACGTGGAAGATGATGATGAAGACAGTATAAGTGCTTTGAAATCTGCAGCACAGTTATCATCAAGCTTCTTGATTCTTTTCATGTGGTGCATGTTACAACCAGCTGGTATGAAAAATCTGCTATAAACTTTTGCATTTTGAATGTGATAGCTTGGAGAAAAAAATACATGTTTCTACAGTTAAAGAGATGGCAGAGTGATGAAAAGGTAAAACTGACTCAAATGAGACATTTTAATCAGATCAGTTAAATTCCCCCAGTCAACAGCAAATGTGGACCACAAGCTATCATCCATGTGCAGATTGATAAAAGATAGATGTCATCTTACAAGAAAGTTGCCCACATAACTATTTCATCGTATTTATCAGGTGCAAAGCTTTTGTGGACAACTTCCTTAACATGAAAACTCACTTCAACGATCAATTCTGATTTTACCTTTGACATTAAAGCACATATTTGTTAAAATCAAACTTGAAAATTGTAAATATAATTTTGTTTCTAAAAACTCACCTAAAGATGCACCTACAGAATATGCCATCAAAAGCGTTGAATATGCCATCCTGAGAAACTATAATCAGCAATGATTTAGTTGGTCGCGGTTACAATTTCACGGCAAAGGGTCGCCCCATAATGCTCCGTTCCTATGCCAGTGAATATCACACAAAATACTCCTCATTACCCCATGTGAAAAGTGGAACAGACAGGAGTCTTTGACAAACCAACAGCCTGCACAGGTATACTATGAATAATGCTGTTGCTAGAATGCCAACCCAAAGGGATGTGGGTTATGTTTCATCTACATGTGTTAGCTGTTTCATTGTCAACAAACTCCAATTCAGTGCCTAGAGTAATCAACTAATTCCAACTCAGTGCCTAGAGCAGTCAACAGATTCCAACTCAGTGCCTAGAGTAGTCAACAGATTCCAACTCAGTGCCTAGAGTAGTCAAGAAATTCCAACTGAGTGCCTAGAGTAGTCAACAGACTCCAACTCAGTGCCTAGAGTAGTCAACAGATTCCAACTCAGTGCCTAGAGTAGTCAACAGATTCCAGCTCAGTGCCTATAGTAGTCAACAGATATCAACTCAGTGCCTAGAGTAGTCAACTAACTCCAGCCAATGCCTAGAGTAGTCAACAGATTCCAGTTCAGTGCCTAGAGTAGTCAACAGACTCCAACTCGGTGCCTAGAGTAGTCAACAGACTCCAACTCGGTGCCTAGAGTAGTCAACAGACTCCAACTCAATGCCTAAAGTAGTCAACTAACTCCAGCTAATGCCTAGAGTAGTCAATAGATTCCTGCTCAGTGTCTAGAGTAGTCAACAGACTCCAACTCAGTGCCTAGAGTAGTCAACAGACTCCAACTCAATGCCTAAAGTAGTCAACTAACTCCAGCCAATGCCTAGAGTAGTCAAGAGACTCCAACTCAGTGCCTATAGTAGTCAACTAACTCCAGCCAATGCCTAGAGTAGTCAATAGATTCCAGCTCAGTGCCTAGAGTAGTCAACAGACTCCAACTCAGTGCCTATAGTAGTCAACTAACTCCAGCCAATGCCTAGAGTAGTCAACAGACTCCAACTCAATGCCTAAAGTAGTCAACTAACTCCAGCCAGTGCCTAGAGTATTCTACAGATTCCAACTCGGTGCCTAGAATAGTCAACAGACTCCAACTCAGTGCCTAGAGTAGTCAAGAGATTCCAACTCAGTGCCTAGAGTAGTCAACAGACTCCAACTCAGTGCCTAGAGTAGTCAACAGACTCCAACTCAGTGCCTAGAGTAGTCAAGAAATTCCAACTCAGTGCCTAGAGTAGTCAACAGATTCCAACTCAGTGCCTAGAGTAGTCAACAGATTCCAGCTCAGTGCCTATAGTAGTCAACAGATATCAACTCAGTGCCTAGAGTAGTCAACTAACTCCAGCCAATGCCTAGAGTAGTCAACAGATTCCAGCTCAGTGCCTAGAGTAGTCAACAGACTCCAACTCGGTGCCTAGAGTAGTCAACAGACTCCAACTCGGTGCCTAGAGTAGTCAACAGACTCCAACTCAATGCCTAAAGTAGTCAACTAACTCCAGCTAATGCCTAGAGTAGTCAATAGATTCCTGCTCAGTGTCTAGAGTAGTCAACAGACTCCAACTCAGTGCCTAGAGTAGTCAACAGACTCCAACTCAATGCCTAAAGTAGTCAACTAACTCCAGCCAATGCCTAGAGTAGTCAAGAGACTCCAACTCAGTGCCTATAGTAGTCAACTAACTCCAGCCAATGCCTAGAGTAGTCAATAGATTCCAGCTCAGTGCCAAGAGTAGTCAACAGACTCCAACTCAGTGCCTATAGTAGTCAACTAACTCCAGCCAATGCCTAGAGTAGTCAACAGACTCCAACTCAATGCCTAAAGTAGTCAACTAACTCCAGCCAGTGCCTAGAGTATTCTACAGATTCCAACTCGGTGCCTAGAATAGTCAACAGACTCCAACTCAGTGCCTAGAGTAGTCAAGAGATTCCAACTCAGTGCCTAGAGTAGTCAATAGACTCCAACTCAGTGCCTAGAGTAGTCAACAGACTGACTCCAACTCAGTGCCTAGAGTAGTCCACAGATTCCAGATCAGTGCCTAGAGTAGTAAACAGACTCCAACTCAGTGCGTAGAGTAGTCAACAGATTCCAACTCAGTGCCTAGAGTAGTCAACAGACTCCAACTTAATGCCTAGTTGGACATTTTATGTGAATCAAATGAGAAGAGACTAACCTTGCGCTAAAATATCCCCATGTCTTGAGTTCATCCAGCCAGTTATACATGACAGCACTTGGCCCAATAATGAGGAATGGTTTATGTGCCTGTTTTGGAGGGCTACTTGGAATATCATCTGACATCTAGAGTGACACACCAAGGAATCAATAAATGTACATGGGAAGTCGAGAAATAATGTAAACAAACTTAAAAATTTCAGCTTCCAATGTGCATATATTTATACTCAGGCATCAGCAATCAATTTTTAACTCAAACAAAACCTTCACAAGCTTTTTTGTCTGGAACACTACATCATGATTGGTTATGTCGCTTGTGTGCCTGTCTTATGTTGGTTGTATTTTTTTTTTAACTATCAGTCAAGGCCTGCTATAAAAGGCTGGCTTGCCAATGAATTATTTTGTTACTATATTTATATGATACATGTAGTGAGTTTTTTGAATTTTACTAATAAAATAAAATTTTTGGTTTATAACATAACCATTATGGCGCCTAAAACAATTTCATATGGTCAGCAAAAGAAATATTGTGTATGTGCCTATAAAATGGATTTACTACAATAACGATTTCATTTAGCTAGACTAGAAAAGCCATGACATTTAGGTGTCTACAAGTTCATCTCATCTCATCATGTTCCTCTTGCACCTTGCGGTGTCGAGGTGAAGTATAAACCGTGGGAGAGTGCCCGCTTATAGGCTTCATGTATCGATATTCCCATGGACTCTGTTATTCCCTGCGTCCATCGTTTACGTGGTTGGCCTCTTCCTCTGCTTCCCTCTGGTCTATACATCATTGCTTGTGGTATATTGTTAGTTGGTAACCTACTAGCATGGCCAAACCATAATAAAATCTAGCGCTGCTACAACCCCTACTTTAGTCCTAATTTCTTCATTTCTGATCTTATCTCTTCTTGATACATTGAGTATTCTTCTCATGAACCTCATTTCTGTTGTAATTTTTCTTTTCGTTTTTTCTGTCATTGTCCAAGTTTGGCATTGATAACATAGAGTTGGTAGAAAGATTGTGTTGTAAAGTGCTTTCTTAGTAGTTACTGATACATGTTTGTTCTTTAGTATTGGTGCCATTTGTCCAATGAGTTAGTATCTATTTTCGATCTCGTCTTCTGATTTGCTATTTGATGATATTATACTTCCTAGGTACTTGAAACTTTACTTGCTTCAGGGGATGTTCATTTAGGTGAATTGTTGTTGTTTCTTCTTCTTTATTTATAGTCATTACCTTAGCTTTACTTGTGCTAATTTTTATGTAACACATGGTCTCTAAATTCAGCTCAGGCTTTGTGTTATGGAGGGGTATAACTCCATTTTACAAACTATCGTCTGTCAAGACGGCAAGGTGCCAGTCAGTCAATTTTCATGTTATGTTCCCTACACATTTTGTTTAGACTATTCATGTGGTCTTGTAATTCAGCTTCTGATGGCAATTCTTCTATTAGTGCTTGGTCATCCGCAAACGAGTTCTCTAATAGTGTAATTTGCAGATGGTTCTTCTTCTGAGTTCTTGTCATGCAGTGAAGGGTTCTGAGTGTCCTCCAGTTGCTCTCACTATGCATTCACTGTTGTTGTATAAGCTTCTACATAGGTTTGTTAGATGTGTACTCTCCATATTGTTTAAGGATTTCCCACAGCTTGTTTCTATCTACTCTATCAAATCAAATACCTTTTCTTGGTCGACAAAGGTTAAGTAGAGTGTTTCATTAAATTCGATTGATTTTTCTATCAGTTGTCTAAGAGCAAAAATAGCATCTGTGCATCCTTTGTTTTTCCTAAATCCAAGTTGTGTTTCAGTTAGCTGGGGTTCTTTGTAGTTGGCAATCTTTTCTCAAGAATTTTGCAAAATATTTTCCCAGTATGACTCAACAGTGAAATGCCTCTGTGTTGGGTGCAGTCTGTTTTGCTGCCTTTGTTTTTCCAAATTGGGATAATTATGGTGTTTCCCCAGTCTCGTGGTGTCTGTTGTTCTGCCCAAACATGGTTGAACAGCCTATGTAGCCATAATGTTCCTACTTCTCTTGCTGCTTTAATTAGTTCATTTGGTATTTCATCTTGTCCCGGTGATTTGTTCAATGGGGCTAATCTGATGGCTTCTGTAATTTCTTCTTTTAGTATGTCTGGTTCTAGTTCTTCGGTGGCATCTATGTAAGTTTCTTGAATTCCTGTGACATCCGATGGAATGTTGAGAAGTTTTCAAAGTACTGCTTCCATCTTATTAGGATCTGTTTTTATTCACTTATTGGTTCTCCATTTTTGCTGTTAATTATTTCAGTTGGGTGAAAGGGTTCTCCTCTGGTTCTCATTGCACTTATCTTTTTGTAATCACATTCCTGTTTGCTCTTCAACCACTTTTTATATTACAAGTTATTAATAATTATTCATGCAACCAAAATGAACAAGTTACTTTCTCCCCTTTGGGGGGGGGGGGGGGGGGGGGGGGGGGGGCGCAGTTTATTGAGCGGAGCTGATGCTGTGGCATTTATTTGTTTTATTTTTGCTGTAATGAGTGCAAGAATCATCCCCATTTACATCAGCAGTGCTTTACAGCTGTTTATGTGTATCTAATTTACACACATTTTCATGGTTAAAATAAAGTAAATACTATGTGACTAGTGGTTAGTACGTTTGCCTGCCAAGATAGTGGTGTGGGTTCAATCTCCAGCTGAGGCACAATTATTTTTCCTAACATCTTTCTGCCATAATGTTATTTTCATTATTCTTTGTAGATTTGGTACTTGTCTCATCACTGGCTTCTTTATTCTTGATTCTTCCTCAACCGATGGCAGAATTGACTCGTTTTGTCCAGGTTAATGGTTCTCAATATAAACAATCAAATCAACATGTCAACTGGTAAAGTGTTTATAAAACAATGCAGGACAAGTGCGTCCTAATTTAGAGTCCGTGTTTATTATAGGGGCAGTATCCCAACGAATCATACAACATGCAGGTAATCCATTGATTTAACCTTATTCGCATTTTTATTGTATCTTTTCGTCCTGTCCCTTTCAACCAGACTAGAAATTATCATCAAGCATGTCAGTGCCTTACCTTACACACACCTACAGTTAACACTTCAATGATATGTCCATAACTAAGCTACTCACGCCACAGATGCTTGTTGAATTATTCGCTAGGTGACCTCTCCATAATCAGTTAATAATCAGATAACGGCCCATCAAATCTACTAATGTTTCATATTTCATTCTTCTGCTGTTGATCCTTGTTTCGTGCCTAATCTCTCTTCTATTAGTTCTCGGTGTCTATCTTCGACTGGTTCTTCCTTCCATACTCAATTATGCCTTCCAGATGTTGACCCTTTAACAGTTAGCCCCTCATAATCTTGCTGAGATGATATTCGTTCTTGCCGTCCTTCCTTGATCTCTGTTGTCCTCTGTCTGTCTCTCTGTTCTTCATGTCATCGTCTCCAGGTCAGCGCGTGTGCGTTCACTGTATGCGCTGCACTTGTTGTATGACTCTTCGCTGGCTGTTGAATGAGGGGACTGGGCACGTATGGGAATGTCCTGAGTGCAGTGATGTCGGTTCTTAACTCAACTCAACTCATTCTTGTAAAAGAATCTTAGGAAATGGTGATTGTTTTCTTTATCTCTGTGTCACATATTCTGTGAGATGTTTTCTTTATCTCTGTGTTACATATTCTGTGAGATGTTTTCTTTATCTCTGTGTCACATATTGTGTGAGATGTTTTCTTCATCTCTGTGTCACATATTGTGTGAGATGTTTTCTTTATCTATGTGTCACATATTGTGTGAGATGTTTTCTTTATCTATGTGTCACATATTGTGTGAGATGTTTTCTTTATCTCTGTGTCACATATTCTGTGGTAAACAAGAATGAGGTGAACTGCAGTAAAGCTTAAAAAGGCAATGCATGAATCACCCAAATAAACGAGAAGTAGATTGTGAGCTTTACTGAAACACGACTATTTGTCTCTTGTAGTCGTGTTTCAGTAAAGCTCACAATCTACTTCTCGTTTATTTGGGTGATTCATGCATTGCACATATTCTTTCAGATGTTTTCTTTACCTCTGTGTCACATATTCTGTCAGTTGTCAACGTGTAGTCTAGATACTGAAAACGATTCACCTGTGTGATTAGTTTGCATGTATTATATAAATTATACTAGAATGTGTACTTTTTCTGAAACTATTATGTATTCATTTTTGCTGACATTTAATGATAATCCTTTCTTCTCACTATTCTTAATTATTTGTCTAGGAAGGTTTACGGACTACTTTCAGACTGCTATTAGAACTATGTCACTGGCACATCTTAGAGTATTTAAATTTTGGCCTCCGACTTTAACTCCATCAAAATGTTCTATATTTCTTGGTATGTCTCACTACAGATGTTGGAAAGATCAGGTGATAAAACACAACTTTGTCCAAGTCCTCTTGTAACTACTCTAAATTCATTAAGTTCTCCTTTATATCTGATGGCAGATTCTTGTTCCCAATATGCATGTTTTTCTTATCCTGAGATCTTTCCAATCTATACTGAATTCATGCAAAATGTTGAAAATGACTTTAAGACTATATACTTAACATAATGTTATAAAATCGTTTCAGTTCACACAATTCTGTATGTGCTGTTTCTTTGTAATTACTGATAAAAAAAAATGTGTGCATGTATATTGTTATAAAGAAATTAAACCTTTTTTGGTTGTTATATACTTTACTTATGTTATATATATATAGACTAATATCAGCCTATTAAGAGAGATGTGAGACAGGGATGTGTAATGTCTCCAGATCTGTTTTCCCTGTACAGTGAAAGTATTTTCAGAAATATTGAAGATATGGAAGGAATCAACATTGGGGGACGATGCATCAATAACATTAGATATGCAGATGATACAGTCTTGATTGCAGACAATGTACAGGACCTGCAACATTTAGTAGATGCGGTTGTTACACACAGTGAACAACTAGGGTTAGAATTAAATTGTAAAAAGACACAGATTATGGTCGTCACTAGGAAGGACGAAATACCACAATGTAATATACAAGTAAATGGGAATATTCTTCAACAAGTGAATAGGTACAATTATCTCGTAACAGTAATAACATCTGATGGGAGATGCCTTGAAGAGATTAGAACAAGAATCGCCATGGCAAAAGTAGCCTTTAGCAAGATGGAAAAACATACTGACCAATAAAAAGATGTCAATTGAAACGAGAAAAAGAGTGTTGAGATGCTACATAGAACCTGTACTTTTATATGGATGTGAAGCTTGGACAATGAGCAGTCAGGCTGAAAAACATCTGATGGCTGTAGAAATGTGGTTTCTGAGGAAAATGCAAAGAATACCATGGACAGCCAGAAAGACCAATGAACAAGCCCTTCAAGAAACAAATGAAGATCGTAAACTGATTAGAGACATTAGACGTAGACAGTCACAATTTATTGGGCATGTTATGAGAAGAAATGATTTGGAGAACTTGACAACTGGTAAGATCGAAGGGAACAGACCAAGGGGAAGACCTAGAAGCAAGTACCTGGATGGCTTGGCCTTGTGGCATGGTCGAGACAGAAACACAGAGCTGATCCACAACTCTGGTGATCGAGTGAGATGGCAGAACATGACCGTCCACGCTTACCGGCATGGCACATGATGGATGGATGGATATATAGACTATAGTCTGACACGCACGCATGCACGCAGGCTGGCAGGCATGCTCACACACATGCACACACACACACATGCATGTATATGATTATATTTTGTCTTGGTTATTGCCTTGCTGGGATAGTTAGTTAGTTGACAGATCATCCTCATTGCACATCGAACCATTCAGTTCATAAGTACTCGGATCCCCTCCTTAGTAAATCCCGCAGCGTGTAGCGGCTAACGACACCAGTTCTGTGTTGGTCTTGTTTATCTGCTGCAAAACCTTCTAGGGCTAAAATCGTTAAGCATGATAATCTTAAAACATATTGTGATGCTACCAAAGAAAAACTCAGAATTGGAAAAGAGAGAAAGTAAGAAAGGAAGAAAGAAAAATGTTGGAGGGAGTGAAAATGAAAGTAAGACATACTGAAACAGTTTATTAGTGAATACATTCACTAACAGAGCACCTGTTGTTCTTAGTGTTTTCTGAATGAATGTTAAGGTTTTTTTTTACTTGAACTAACAGGATAGGAAAACACGATCAGAGATACCTCAATTTGGGAATCAAAATTTGGATCAAATTTGGGAATCGAAGTTTGGATCAAATTTGTTAGAAGTTCATGCAAATTTTCATAGCTGAGGTGGCCTTCAATCCTGAATTCAGTTTTGCTGGCATGTACTTGTGTCACAATTAGTAATGAATAAGAATTACATGCCACTAAATACAAACAAACATACACCACAACAATATTACCTGGCGTATAAATTTTGGGATATTATGTAGGGTATCCATCTGATTGCCTTGTTTCCCCAGCAGTGCTGCCAGGAAACCTATAACCTGTACAGAATATACAGGAACAGTACTGAACTCTTGTTTCACTAACTCACTACACAGGAAGTGCATTCTGGATATTTACAAATCCATGGCAAATGTACATAGTAAGTGAGTTAGTTAGTTAGTCTTTCCTCTTGAGCCTAAGGCGGCGCATAGGGCAGAAGTCCTGTCTCTCCATGCTTGGCGGTTCGCTGCTACCTGTTGTAGATCTTGGATATTCACTTGGCCATTGAATGAGCCTTCTCTAATGATGGTTCTACGCAGGGTCTCTCTTGGTCTTCCCCGTTTCCTTTCCCCTACTGGTGACCATATGAGGGCTTGGTAGGGGAGTCTTGACTTGTCCATTCTGAGTACATGGCCGATGTAGTTCCAACGGCGTCTTCTTATGAAATTGGATACTGTATCTTGCTTAGTCTCTTGTCTTATTTGCGAATTGGTTCTGAAGTCTGTCCAGTGGATGTTTAGAAGTCTTCTAAGACATTTGTTCTCAAAATTGTCTAATTTTTTATCTAAAGCTACCGTTGATTTCCAACTTTCACATCTATAAGTTAACACTGGAATCACACAAGAGTTGAAGATTTTAAGTTTTGTGTGTTTGCTGAGTGTCTTTGACTTCCAGATGTTTGACAGTTTATTGAAGGCACTAGATGCCAGTGCGATTCTAGATGATATTTCTGGTGTTGAGTCCCCTGTAGATGTCATTTTGCTTCCTAGGTATGTAAAGCTGTTGACTTTTTCAAGAACGTAGCTGTTCAATTTGGTGTCATCTGAACTGTTGGTAAGATCAATAGTCTGTTTTTGTGGTGTTAATTTGGAGACCAATTTGCCCTGAAACATTTTGGAGGTGGTTTATTTTCTCTTGGGCATCCGGGTGTGTTGAACTCAAAAGCACTATGTCGTCGGCGAAGTCCAGGTCTTCTAGAATTTTGTCAACCCAATGGATACCCATATTTGTGTTGTTTGTGCATTTGCGCATGACCCAATCGATAGCTATTCCAAAAAGCATCGGTGATAAGACACAACCCTGTTTCACTCCTGTTTCGACTGAGAACCAGTCAGAGTTGCCTGTTTCTGTCCTTACGCAGCAACGTGTTTCTTTGTAGAAAGATTTTATGACGTTGGTATATTTGGTAGGAAAACCATAGATGTTAAGTAGATTCCAAAGTGAAGGACGGTAGTAAGAAAAGTAAGTGAGTAAGAAAAGTGAAATCAAGATTGCTTTGTTTTATACTAATATTATAAGAGCCTATTTCCTCTAAACACTAGAGTAATAAAGGTGTATGGTTCTGTCGCCCTGCTACCGAGTGAGTGCGTGGTGCGACTCTGTGAGCTGTGATATTCACGTGGGATGCTTTTACATGTCCGCTTTTATTTGTACAGTGACCAGCATGTTCGGAACAATGGCTACCGGCTGTTGCTGAATTGACTGATTTGCCTTTTCGGTTCCTGAGTGCATTTTTCAGGAGACTCCTGGGAGTCGGCGCTGGAGCTGTGGAGTTCGTGATCTATGCGACGCTTTCGGTGGGTCGCCCTGCGGATAGAGACAGAGCCATGTGAGAAAACCCGGGTCAATGAGGTCTTTCTGGTGACTGCCGATTCCATCGACGATGAACTGTGGTTTCCGTGGAGGACTTTTGTGTTGGCATTCTGGCGGCGGCATTAAGCACAGTGTACCTATGCGGGCTGTTGGATTGCCAAGACTCCTGCCTATTCTACTTTTCACACTGGACAGTGGGGAGCATTTTGTGTGATATTCACTGGCACAGGAATGGAGCATAATGGGGACGACCTGTTGCCGTGAAGTTGGAACCTCAACTGACTAACTAATAAAGAAGTGTCAAAGACAAATATAAGTGATTTCACAAATCATTAAGGAAAGAATGATTAACTAGAACTGATGTCATTATATCATGTACACAACATACCCTTATGTGCTCTGTCTCACTCAGCAGATGATGGGGTGTTTTATGGCTATCATAAGCTTGTATTTTCATACATTCTTTATTTTTTTACTATACCATAAAGTATGATGAGTAGTTTTCACATGGTTCAGAGTGCTCATTAAGTGAAAGAAGAAGGAGGAGGAGAATAATAATCAATACCAAATGTGCTTATTCTCTGCTGTGTTACATAATTATCTATTTTAACATTTCACAAGTATTTCACTTCATCCTTTAGTTCATGATTCACCATCCAGTGGCTTGCCCTCTGCAGTATGTTTCCTCCAGTTCAGTCTTCTCAAATGCTTTCTCTATCATAAGCCAGCTGTTCTGTCTCTGCTGCTATCATGTGTATATTATCTACCACATCATGAATCCATCTTTATTGTGGTCTTCCTGTTCTTTGCTTCCCCAGGACATAGTTATCTGTTCCAGGCACTCATGTCTTTTACATGCCCAAAATATGCAATTTTCCTAGTTTTATTTGTCTTAATAACCATTATTCTTTAATACTGAATTCTTGTTGAATAAATTTGTTTACTATTTCTTTCGTCCAATGAATCTTTTGTGACACTTATATCCAAAAGCATGTATGTGCTTTTCAAGTGGAATTTTAAATGTCCAAGTCTCACACTCACAAATACCACACAAAATATGCATGCATTCAGTTCTCTGACTGTTGTTGTTCTATCTTTTCCAGTCCATAAATGATTTAATTGCTTTAGTTTGTGTGTGTGTCTGCACAGCAACATTTGTTCATCTGTTAATTGTTGTCATTTCTGGACTCTATGGTAGTGAATGCAGTTTCAAAATCTCAATATACTGGCTTCAAAGTCAACCACAGATGATTTGGAAGCAGACTGCTTTGCACTGATTTTCACGATGGTATGAGCATCAGCCATCAAGAGAGCGGTGGCTTTAAGCCTTATACTAATGATGCTATCACTTCCTTGGTTTTCTCCATCTGAATGTATAAACATTTCTCCATTCTATATTTTAGCTCCATATATGCTCAGAGATGTTCAGTATTTCAATGGTAAATGTTTCCACTTTGCTGATAATTATGTGCTGCTTCTCATCATGCATAGTTCTCACATTCTATGTTATATTGAGTTTCCTTTTACGTTTCCTGTGGGGTCCCTCCTTGGCAAGACAGTCTGGAAGAATTCTGTCATCAGATTTGCTAGTACCATTCCCTGTAGCTCACCCTACCCGTTTGTACTCATACATAAGATCTTCTTGGCCTGGGGATCTCACCAACAAATCCTTTTTCTATTTCTATGTTCTCATAATTTCTTTGACTGCTAGGCATATGCAAAGATGGTAGTCTGCCATTGTTTTTCTTCTTGGTCATGATCATACTGGTAGGTGACTGTAACCATTGTCTCCATGAAGAGATCCTCTGCCGACCATCGTGGACTTGAGACATAACCAACAACTATCTGTCAACTACTGTCAAGCTCAACATACCACATGCTCACAACGTTTCACATTACCTGTTTGAGGGGCTATATTACCCTGTTTGGGGTGGGGTGGGAAGGGGAAGGGCTAAAAGTGGCCCATAGGCTAGTAGAAGGAAGGCAATGTCTTACATCTGATTTTGATATTTTTGCATTTGACACAGGTATCTCCTACCCTGAGACCTGAAACTTTAGATACTGCTGAACAATAAAAAGTTGTATAATTTAATTATTAGAAATTTTGAATGCACAGTATCTGAAATATTACATCTTAGTGTAATTAGAACATTATACACAACTGTAAGAAGGAGACCAATGGTATTATTTGATCATATAATTGGAAAAAAACCATGGTGACTGGAAAGATAAGAGGTAAAAGAGACCAAGAGAAGTGATGCTTGATGGTCTAAGCTGGTGGCATGGGAGAATATCATCAACAGAACTGATCCAGAGCACCAAGGATAGAGGTCAGTGGAGAGACATCAATGCCCATGTCAGTTTGCAGGGCACATGATGGTGATGAGAGTAATTTGTATTTTAGTTATAATTTTAACATTCATATAAAAGTTTGAGAAATTATGCCTAAGGTAATTACTCTTGATAATGGCATGTGTTGCCTTTCTACCTGAGCTTTTTGCATGTACACTGATCCTTCTCACACTTTTCTGTACCTGTATTGTCTTGCCAAGTCCCATATCATCTCCTAAAATGGCTCCAGTCTGTGCAACATAATGCTGGTAAAGAAAACGAATGCCTTCTCTCTGATAATCTCGAAGATACTGATTTATTGTTGCAGGAACCTGGAACAGAGTTTGATAATGAAAATTGTCAAATCCCAGAGTCAAAAATTTAGTGTTAGAGGAATGCCATTAATGATGTCACAGGAGATAAATGGGAATTAACAGCTAGACTTGACAGTACTTCTAGGAAAAAATGAATGGAGAATTCCAGCTAAAACCAAAGGATGAAACTAGACAATCAATGGACAAGAGCTTAAAACACAGTTCAAGTATAGAGAATCTATAATAGCTGAACTAGGAACAAGAAATGCACAAACAAAAGCAATTTTAGCCAGGCTGACACTGATCTGGAAAGATAAGACATCACTAAACACCAAGATCAGACTATTGCAAACACTAGTCTCTCCAGACATCTACTTGCAAATGAATATGGATATTGTATACATAAACATGGATATTATCTACTTGCATGTGAATATGGATGTTAAACTGAAACTGAAAGAAACATTGAAACAATGGAGACTGAGGCACTCAAATATATCCTTATAATAACATATACAATGTGAGGAATCTCATCAGACAATACATGGGGACCATACAAACACCTCTCAACAACTGTACACACAAGTAATGGAAACCATACAAACACCTCTCAACAACTGTACACACAAGCAATGGCAACAATATAAACACATCTCTTAACAATTGTTCATACAATGGGGACCATACAAACACTTCACAAAAACTGTACACAAACAATGGGAACCATATAAACATCTCTCAACAACTGTACACACAAATAATGGGGACAATCGCACCAACAAATCCTTTTTCTATTTCTACGATCTCATAATTTCTTTGACTGCTAGGCATCTTTCAACATTTATATACAAAATTAAGGGCACGCAACAAACACCTTTCAACAACTGTACACACAAACAAACTACAATGACATTGTCAAGTCTAGCATTATTCTTACATGAGCAGTCCCTAGAAAAACAAAAGGAAAAGACTAACATTGTGCTTGATAAGATTTTTTCCCAGAATGTACTTTTAGCTCCCCGACTTGTTTCAGCTGACCTTTTTTCATTGGAGAGAGCTTCCAACCTGCCTTTTGCTCCATTTATTGTAACTGTGCCTTTCAGGCGAGTCTTTTGTCTAATCTGACTCCAAGATATGGGGGTTCTTCTTCCCACACAAGCTTACAGCCCTCTAGTTTCAGTTTCACTGTCTCTTTTAAGGTTTCACAAGGAAAAACATGTTGTTACAACCTTTTAGATATTGACCTGCACACCTCAATCTTACACCAAACTGCCAAAATAGTATAGAAAAAGGGGGTTGGCTGTTGCAGAGTTGATACCGGAGTCCGAATAAAAACATCAAATATGTATAACAGAGTGGCTCTGTTAAAGGGTTTAGATGGCATGGCGTGCAAAGGGAAAAGGGTCTAGTAGGTGATGCACGCGTGAGCACCCGGTAGTTAAGTAACTAGGGACGCTCACGCGCTGACGTGGAGGCAGGGAACGGATGAGTTACCACCAAGATCTCAGGCCAGCAGGACGTGGGTCTAAATCTATGCAATATGTTAAGTTTTTGATATGAAGGTGTCTCCTGCAATAAACTTAGACAGTAACTACTGCTTGGCCTCTGCGTTCGTTCAGTTGCATTCGTGTCCTGTTGCTCTGTGATATATGACTAGAAAGCTGGATGAATTGAATAACACACACAGCTACTCTCTTGGGCCAGATACACTAATTGGTCCTCAGAGCAGTGAATTTCCTAAGTGCAGACTGTGAGTTGTCTAGCAGGTGTTGCCATTCAAGGTGTTGTTATGGTAATCTGCCATTGATCATTTCCTGTAAGAACTTGCCCAAGCAAATGATTAGGCTAACTGACTGATAGTGGAACCTACAGGTTTTATCCTTCTCCACCTTGCTAATATGATTGACAGCTTCATGTCATTGATCTGAGATTTGCCCTTATCTCTAAGGAGTTTGAATTTATTAACAGGCTGACTTAGCCAGCGAATAGATTGCTGGTGTTAAAATTTCCCATAAAAAGTTGTCTGAATGTCCAACTGTTACTTGATGTAACTCCAGGATTCAAATGACGGGCTGTAACAGTTTGTATTATTCATATCTCCACTGGAGCAGAGACATTTGACAGGTCACCTACTGTCCCACTCCCATCCTGCTGAAACAGTGTCATTTGATCCTGAACGGCTTATTCCTCCAAGTGAATTCTGGCTTATATCACAGGGGACACCCATATCTGGAGGTTATGCTATGATTTGCCACCAGTGAGAAGTATGGATTTTCTGCCCTGATCATGCAGGAGCGCGGGGGACTGAACAGGTTGATAGGCTGGCAGGGAATGCACCTCTCGGTGGTAGATTACCTATGGACAAGGGAGAAGTGGTTGGGTGCCTGTGGAACCAGGTGGAGAAGGCAGGGGAAGAGATTGAGAACCCGTATGTGTCAAGAATGAGATTGTGGGGGATGAGCAGGGGTTCTGGAAGAATTTCAAAACTGAGAGGGGCGACCAGGAAAACTTTTAATCAGATGGCAGTTGGAAACAATATGACTCTTCACTGTCTGTTGAACGAGGGGACGGAGCACGTGTGGGAATGTCCTGAGTGCAGTGATGTCATTTCTTAGCTCAACTCAACTAATTCAACTTTACCATCAGTGAATGCATCTGACAAGGCAGTCAATCAATTCCAAGACAGACTGACATATTAAGTCATACAGCAACCAGCTCCTGTCCTTGCCATCTCGCCTTTCTAGAAAATTCTGAGAATTATCCAGATCCCATGTTAGGCGAGATCAACAACCTCAGAGAATTTAGCTGAGATCATGTGTTGATAATTGAGTGCACTAACACACTATGCCACCACAGCATTTTTATGTTAAAAAATAGTTACTCACTATTACTGCAGGCTGTACATCATCAGTGGATAGCTGGTAGCCAACTTTATCAGATGTTGGTGTGACAGACAACCTAGGCCGTTCTTCATGAATTTCTGAGACACCTGCACAGCAGAGGTTAGGTATATTACTCAACTGATTTGATCTTTAATTCACCAAAATCACATTATAACAAAACAACAATGTACAAGAAAACAAGATGCTTATCTGAACAGAATAGTGTGAAAATGTTTTCAAAAGAAATGTGGACATTAGCAAATGTTAATTTACAACTATTCAAAAACTGCATTATAAAAAATACTCCACTGCAAAATTGTATCACTTGACAATCTACAAATTGTCCTCATTATGTATATGTTACAATCCTGCTGTCCTGTTTCAAACTTACCATAATAATCTTTTGTGCAACTGACTGAAATCTCTTCCATGTTCATTTCTGTGTCTTGCGTGCTGCACATGATGTTCACATCATCCCTAGCACTACTGCTCATTACTAATCTTTGACTGAAACTTAAATCTTGCTGCTTTCTTGTGGCCTTTTCTACAACTGTTGTATATTTTTCTTGTTCACAACTATCGTGCTGATCTAACCTGAAAATAAAAAAATAGATTAAATAAGTCTTCATGAGGGAAATGAACATGAACAATATATGAGAAGTTTCACCAATAATCATCAAGCAGATCTTTGCAGAAAGTTGCATTTATCCCAACAGACTAAGTTTATCACTACTGACCCAGCCTCATGATTATCACTACTGACCCAGCCTCATGTGTTTTCACTACTGACCCAGCCTCATGTGTTTTCACTACTGACCCAGCCTCATGCGTTTTCACTAGTGACCCAGCCTCATGATTTTCACTAGTGAACCAGCCTCATGCGTTTTCACTACTGACCTATTGACCCAGCCTCATGCGTTTTCACTATTGACCCAGCCTCATGCGTTTTCACTACTGACCCAGCCTCATGCATTTTCACTATTGACCCAGCCTCATGCGTTTTCACTATTGACCCAGCCTCATGCGTTTTCACTATTGACCCAGCCTCATGCGTTTTCACTACTGACCCAGCCTCATGCGTTTTCACTATTGACCCAGCCTCATGAATTTTCACTATTGACCCAGCCTCATGCGTTATCACTACTGACCCAGCCTCATGCGTTTTCATGCTCATGATGTCTTGAATGTAGTGTTCCCCTTTGCCAGCTCCACCCCTTCTTCCAGGAGTCATGCCTTCCATCGCTGTTCTGTCTGCACCGCTGTGGTATTTAAAATGGCCAGAGTTTTGAAGACATGATGTGGTTTATAGCCAGTTTTCTTAAATGCTGAGATCTTCAGAATGTCAGCAAATTTGTTTTCTTTTTTATCTGTGATATTCCAAGAATTGTTATGTAATATTTAAGTTCACCTTCTTCTTCAATTTTCTTCTTTAGTGAAAGTAAAATGTCCGTGATTCACACGAATGATGTCACATGTTGATTTGCAAGATGATTCTGCTAGCATGACTTATTAGTGTGATAGATGGTGCAGACATTTTAATTTCCTTTCTTTGGAAGAGATATGTGGGATGTTCTCTTCCATGCTTGGTATCAAAAAGAACTGTTCCAGGACTTCACAAATAGTGCATGATAAATATGTACGCTAACATCTCCTCCTGCCTGGATTAATTCTGTTAGTATATCATGGTAGCTTGATGACTTTTCTTTCTTCAGACAAAGTATTACTGATCACTTCTTCTTCTTCTTTCGTTCACTTGAAAGATGTCTATAACTGCAATGCTGTCTCTTGAATGAATTTAACTGTCTTTTTTAATTCACTCAGCAGTCCATAGAGTTTATCTTCCACTGTTGTCTCTGTCACAAAATACTGGAGGCCATCGCCCTGATGAGTGAGGACGGAGACAGTCGTTGTGAGGGTCATTGACTGAATGAGCAAAAAGACAGAAACAGTTGTTGTGAGGGTCATTGACCGAATGGTTCAAAGGACATAAAACGTCGAGCAAGTTCGCTACGATTTGGTTTGGTGTAAGCTCGGGGTCCCGATCAAAGAGTCGGAAATCTTTGATGTACGGTGAGCGGAGTCCCGTGAGCAACAGGGAAAAAAACGATATACCGAGAGATCGTTTTATCAAAGTAGAATGTCAACCAGGCTTTGGACAAAGATCAAAAGAGGAGTGGGGGTGATTTGGTAGGGAGGAGAAAAGCAAGTGACGGCTTACCGAAACAGTATATATTGGTTGAAAAGCATGTTTTGTTTAGTGTGCTAACAACTATTCCATCGAGCAGAAGTGTTTTATCTATTCGTGGTCATAATTAGAAAAGGAATTGCAATGTCCCGAGTTGCTTAGAGGCAATGGACATTTGTACTAATGTGCATATGTGTTCAGATTCAGGACTACAATAGTGTTATAAGGTAATAGTGCTTTAGCTTAGTAATCTAGCATAGTGAACTGGCGTGTGTGATCGTAGGAATAGAGTGTCGGCAGAAGAAGGATGAGGCAGGACTTAGGCTGAGGCGAGTGATGTGTAAGTGCACTCGGTATGATAGGTCTATGCTAGGATATTCTGGTAGGGTTGTCTACTGGGGTGTCTGTGCCTTGCGATTAGCTTTTCCTTCTTTTATCTAGTCGTCTGGAATTTGATGAACTCATATGTCTTATGTCAGAATATCGTTCTGTACAGTCTGAGTACGGCCTGAGGCCTACTCTCACATAAGAATTAGTCTGAGTCAGGTTGATATCACCTGGTTATATATATCTTCGACAGGTTCCACGGAAAGTCACCTGACATACCACTGAGAAGAAGCAAATGGCACTACTCTTGTGCAGAGATAAATTACCTCAAGACTATGAACTCTGGGTATAGAAATTTACTACTCTTGTGCAGAGATAACTAACCTAAAGACTATGAACTCTGTGTATAGAAATTTACTACGCTAGTGCAGAGATAAATAACCTCAAGTCTAAGAACTCGATGGATAGGAATTTACATCTCTGGGGCAGAGCGAAATAACCAAAAGATTTTGAACTCTATAAAAATATAAAAAGGAAAAATGGATGATAACTCACGAAGTTTCCATGCATACCAGAATAGTTAATTGACTAACCGGCGACAGTGTGTCGAACATATCTAGATACAGTGGTTTAAACAGTGTTGATGTGCTTTCAGCAATAGATTTTATTAACTACCTGAATTGTGAGTGTGTATAATTCAAGGACTCACATTAATCCCATTATTCAGTGGTGATCAGACTGTGCACAAATTTCAGCATATTGGAATACTTCCAGAACCAGTCGGAGAGAAGCATCCCCGGGTGAGCTCATTCCAGTTCTGTGTTGTGTGTCGTCGAATGGCCGTATAATGATGAGAGATGGGATGCTGAACATAGACATAAAGAGTCCTATCTCGCATACACAATAGACTACACCACAGATTACATATACATATTCAATACACCCACCTGACATAGTTTTCTGCATTAAATATTCTATTAATTGTTTGAGGAAAGTGTTGTCGGGGTATGTTCTGGAGGAATAGAGAGAGAGATAGTGATTATAAGACATAACGGGGGGTATGTAGAAAAAGGTATTACAGTAGTCCCAAATTGGAAAAAAGGATTTAAAGGTGTGCTTGTTGACTCCACTCCCCCCCCCCCCTCCACAGGGACGACAAGTGACAGTCTCTAGGCCAGAAGGTTTTCTTAGATATGTTGTATTTTGGGCAGTCTTGGAGTATGTGCTCTGCTGTCTGTGACACCAATCCATATGTGCACATGGCTGATTCACCAATCTTGAATTTTTGCGTAATCTATTGTGTCCTGTTCTGAGGCACAGAGTAATGACTTGTTCTGGTCTGTCCATAATGTGGTAGGCAGCTTGAGCAGGTTTTAGTGGCTTTCTGACTGATTTTATTATTCTTTTCTTTTGGTGGTAGTAACGGGCACATCAGGCTGTTCTTCTTTTGCATTGCACATCACACCATTCAGTCCACAAGTGCTTGGATCCCCTCCTCAGCAAATCCCGCAGCAAGTAGCGGCTAACGACACCAGTTCAGTGTTGGTTTATCAATCTTCTTTTGCTTCCTGCGTAGTGTTCTTGTTTGGCCACCCCTCTTTTAATTTGCTGTTCTCGCAGTCTGACCATGGTTGTAGATTCGCAGTCATCACTTGGTTCTCGCACAAGTCTTACTTCTCGTAGAGCATTCAGAATGTCACCCTGGTCCATGGCGCGTCCGCCCTCCACCTTTGTCTTACCTGCGAGCTTGTCAGCCCGCTCATTTCCTTGTACTCCCGCATGCCCTGGCACGAAGATGAAACTAATCTTTGTCAGCCGAGACCGCTCCAGAGACAGCAACCACTCTCTTCGGATCCACCCCACCTCTATCCTCTTGAGCATGCTCATTGATTGCTAAGAAAACACGCCCTATTGAATGTCTGTGTCTCGAGCCATGTTAGTGCTTTACTTACTGCCATGACTTCCGTAGTCAGGCTACTTGTGGTCTCAACAAAAGCACCAGAGCTCTCCTTCACAATTGACTCCGGCCAGCTCAATGTAAGGGACACGCAACTAATCTTTCTTATTTTTAGTACCAGTTATTCCTTTAACCTATTGTGTTCCAGCTGTTACTTAAATATTTCTGACCTATTGTAGATGTTTTAATTTATTGGCCCAGACAATCATTACTTGTAACTTTTTCTGACCCAGGCGCTGCTACTCTAAAAAATCACTGCTTGAAACAGAAAGAGAGAGTTAATTTACCTCTTTCGTTTCTGCTGCACTCTCTTACTCCCTCGAACAAAGGATGATGTCCCTTTATGTGAAAACTTTAAAGGCACATGAGTCCTGTGACCCAGCCAGGATGTTTTAGTCTGATTTGAGGTAACACTGGCTTCAGTCTCATCATCTGAATCCAAATAGTAGGCAAACTTCTCTCTATGAAATAGAAGATTAAAATAATTAATTAGGCTGATTACACCATAATCACCCCAGTCAAAACAGCAGTTCTGTTCACAATGAATTATCTGAAGGACTGTGTCACCTGGTTCCTCAAGAATGATTCTCATTTGATAAGAAGGAAATCATGGGTGGCTCAGGCGGAGGATACGATCAGACATATGTGCATCTTGGAGAACATTAGGCAAGGAGAGGAGTGGGTCAGAGTGCCAGCGGAGCTGTCAGACTTGTGCAGAGTTATAATTACATTGAGCCGGGAGTGCAGGCAGTGGCCAGCAGGGGCCACGGAAGTAAAAATCCAGCAACTAATTCAGGATAATGCTTGCTCGGGTGATGTGATTATCTACACAGATGGTTCGGTGTCGAGAGGTAGGAGAAGTGCCTGGGGGTTCATAGCTAAAGCTAATGGCCGACGATTGGTGCAGGAGAGCCTGGCATATGATACCACAACATCTAGCTTAAAAATGGAGGTGGAGGCGGTCACTGCAGCTTTCCGCTGGATCTAGAATATGATACACACACACATCGTGATTGTAACTGACTCAGAAAGCATGTTGAGGAAGGTGAGGACAGGCATGCTTTGTGCAGAGTGGCTTGCTTCGTTTTGGAGGTGGCAAGCATCACCTGGATCTTTTCTCCGGGGCATGCCGGTGTGCTGGGGAATGAACAGGTGGACAGACTGTCTGGCTCTGAAAAACTTAGTGGAGTACTGATGCATGACAAGGCAGACGTGGTTGCGGCCTTGTGGGAGTACGTGTACACCTTGGAGGAGCAAATGGATCATCATGATCTGGCAAGAATGAGGCAGTGAGGAGTGACGAGGGGATCTAGCCGACACTTGACGCTCAGAGGAAAGGCGAAATGGACACATAATCAGATTGCTACTGGTACTATTGGTGTTGGAACTCTTCGCTGGCTGCTGAGGATGGGGACGGAGCGCCTATGGGAATGCCCCGAATGCTGTGATGTCGGTTCCTAGATCAATCAATCAATCAATCTCATTTCTTCTTCTTCTTCTTCTTCGTTCATCCGGAGTTTTTTTTTCGGATGTGATTGCGTTGTGCCTGTTTACAGCAGAGCTGCGTTCTTGCGCCGTTAGGCCGACACATCCGACTTCTGCGGGCATTTGTTGACCGGGTTAACCTTCCCGGGAATCTCATTTGATTTGTGAAGAATCACTTTCATTGCATGAGGAGATGTCCATAAGTGATCCAGTGTCTTACCATAGACCACACAAGGTAAATCTCAGCAAGGATCCTAATGTGTGTATAAACTACACATGCTTTGAACATTTTTTTTTTTTGGAGACGGGTTATCTCATTAGCCTTAACAGAGAACCACAGCATCTACTCTTTGATATTTCCAACAACAGAGAGAATGTTAACCTATTTACATCTAAAATTGTTCATGTTTCTTCGTAGACCATCTTATGCAACAGTACTTAATGATACTATTTTTTTTTAAATTCCTTTTTCAAAATTGCACACATCTCATTACAGTACTTAGCTGTAAAGAATTAAATCTGAAAGACTGTACAGAGCCACTTACTCCAGCCTTGAATCATTTTCCTGTCCAGTCAGCGGCTGAAAGAGGTCAGAACTTACTGACTGTCTATTACTAGCCATCCTGAAACACATGTATAGCAAAGTAATATTCTGTCAACATTAAAGTACAGCACAGAATTGTATAACTTGATTCTGTTGTACATATGTTATTTTCATTTCAAATGCTTGTCTATAGCTTTATGTGTAAAAGAGACGGAGAGTGAGAGAGTACTAGATGTGAATTGAAAGACAGAGACAGATGCAGATAGAGACAGAGAGAGAGTTAGAGAGAGAGAGAGAGAGAGAGAGAGAGAGAGAGAGAGAGAGAGAGAGAGAGAGAGAGAGAGAGAGAGAGAGAGAGAGAGAGAGAGAAGCAAATATAGAGAAAGAAAAAACAAAAGAGAAAGACAAAGAGAGTTGACACAAAAAGTGCACTATTCAATACAGTATACCTGCCAACATTGTGCTACCTTCTGATTAGGGAATTACAAATAAAGTAGAAACCAACAGATGTTAAGTGCCTAAAAACGAACTGTTAATGTAACAAAAAGTGTCAACATCATAAACCAGAAACTTGCAGCCCAATTGGTATCTATCTGTCATGCCAATAAGTATGGGCGATCACAGTTTGCCGTCTTACGTAATCACCAATCTCAGATCTCTATATTCTTGTCCTAATTATGTCATGTGACCAAGCCATATTGGTATTCATCTCTTTGTCTTCCTCTAGCTCTCCTCCCATCAAGTCTGCCTGTTGTCATTAAATTTTCAAGTTTATTGCTTCTTATGATTAGTATGAACTTTACCATGGAGCAAACACAAGATGGAGCATCTGATCATCAAAAAAAGACGTGCCCACCGCCCCAACATTAAATGAAATACATGTTTAAATTGAATATAGCATTTATTTGTGATGTTTCACCATATTGCATATGGCTGATTGGGCCAAGACAAATTTAAGGGCAAGAGTACTGCAGCATCATGAAGATGGGTAACCTATATATATATATATATATATATATATATATATATATATATATATATATATATATATATATATATATATATATATATATATATATATATATATATGACTGGGTTAGTCTTCTTGTGTAGTTTCATGGGACATATCACTGCCTCAGAGTGGTGGTGTCATCTTCACACTTCCATTTACAGGCAGTGCACCCCAACAGACCTATCTAAGAATAACAGTCCACAGACTTAGACTTTGATGACTTCCACATAGTGAGTGGTTTGATTCCTCAACTGGTGCCAACAGCTCTTACAGCATAGTTTGCTGTTTGTTTCCAGGATCAGGGACTAGGTTAGTGAGCAACTAGGGTCAGAATGTAATTATAAGAAAACATATTAATCTCTAAGAAGAAATAAATACCACAATACAACATCTAAGTAAATTGGAACAGGTGAATCGATACAACTATTTTAGAACAGTCATAACTTATGACGGAAGATGCCTAAAGAGAATAGAACAAGAATCACCAAGGCAAAAGAAGCCTTTTCAAAGATGGAAAACATACCAATAAACAGCTGTCAACTGCAGTAAGAAAAAGAATGTTCAAGTGCTATATAGAATCTATACTGTTCTAGCATGTGAAACATGGACAATAGGCAGAAAAGCTGAGAAACATCTAATGACAGTGGAAATGTGGTTTCTGGGGAAAATCCAAGGAATACCACAGATACTCAACGCTCATCATCATCAAGTGCCCTGCCAGCTGGCGTAGGCGTTAATGGCTCTCCACAGATCTCGGTCTTTGGTTTTCTGGATCAACTTTGCTGCTGATATTCCTCCGTGCCACCGTCTCAATCCACCCAGCATCATTTCTCTTTGCCTGCCTCTGCCTCTCTTCCCCTCGATCTTTCCAGTTGTCACAATGTTTTCCAATGCCTCTCTTCTCATTACATGGCCAAAGAAAGCTGTTTGTCTCTTTCTTACTGTTGTATAGTGTTCTAGTTTCATTAGCCTGTTTCAGGCAGTCGTCGTTAGTTACTCTGGCAGTCCAAGGAATTCTCAACATTCGTCTCAGGAACCACATCTCTGTTGCTTCTAATTTCTTCTTAATTTGTTCATTTACATTCCAAGATTCACTGCCATACAGCAAAACTGGTTCTACATAGCATTTCAGTACTCTCTTTCTTACACTCAGTGATAGTGACCTATTGCACAAGATACTCTTCATTTTCTGAAATGCGGCCTTTGCCTGCCCTATTCTGCTCTTAATCTCTGTTGTACATCTTCCATCTGATGTTATAAATGTCCCTAGGTATCTAAAATTATCCACTTGATTAAGAATTTTTCCTTCTATTTCTATGTCACATTTTGGTGTCACCATTTTCTTTGATATCACCATTGTTACTGTTTTTCGTGATATTCAAGGAGAGTCCTTTCCTTGCACTCTCTGTTACTACAGTGTCCAACAATTGTTGTAGGTCTGTTGATTTATCTGCCACCAATACTGTGTCATCTGCATAGTGTATATTATTTATATTATAACCTCCAACTAGTATTCCTGCCATCTCTGTGATCTCTCTCATTATTTCTTCACTATATAGGGAGAAGAGATCTGGTGACAAGACACATCCTGTCGTACTCCTAGCTTTATGTGTTCGTAACTACCCTCTTTATTTCCAATTTTAATTGCTGCTACTTGGTTCCAGTAAATATTCTTCATTATTCTTAAATCTTTCCCATCAATGTTGATATCTTCCAACATTTTAATCAGTTCATCATGTTTTACTTTATCAAATGCCTTAGTATAATCTATGAAGCATAAATATATGTCTTTCTGTTTCTCTATTGACCTTTCTATTAGTGTCCGTAATGTATATATTACCTGTCTCTGTGGCTAAAGACTTGCGAACGCGGTTTGTGAGCCCGTATACCCGGGTTCGAAACACGGCGATGCTGGTTTTTTCGAAATAGGTATATTGGCCGGTCGTTCAGAAAGCAATGGCAAACTACTGAACGTAACACTTGCCTAGTTCATCAACAGCAGCTGAAAATGCTGGTGTTGACTGCAACGTCCCGTAAGGGATACGCAACACATTATTTATATATTTAATGTATATATTGCATTGTTTGTGCCCTTTCCCTCCACAAAGCCATACTGTTCTTCACTAATTTCCATTTTTATTTTCTTTCTGGTTCTTCTCATTATGATTCTGAGCAGAAGTTTATTGATATGGTTTATGAGGTTAATTGTGTGAAAATCTTCACATTCAATTGCTCCTGGTCTTTTTGGTATAGCTATAAATACAGATTTCAGCATATCACTGGGTAGATATCCACTGCTGTAAATATCATTTAACATTTTGGTTAATATATCTACTCCAAATTCTCCCAATACTTCTAATTCTTCTATTGTGATTTCATCTGGTCCAGCTGTTTTTCCTTTCTTCATATATTTCATAGCGTCAGCGACTTCTTCTTTTAGAATAGGTGGACCTTCTAAGTTACTTTCTTCTGTTAATTCTTCCCTTTCCCCATCATATAATTCTTTTATATACTCATTCCACCTCTTCATTATATCATCTTCCTCCAATAATATCTTTCCTGTTTTTGATTTCAAACACCCTGTATTTATTCTTATTTTTCTTCCCGTGAGCTCATTGATTTGTCTGTGCATATTTTTTGTATCTTTAATGGCATTTAATTCCATTTTTTTGCACTGCTCATTTAACCAACTTTCTTTTGCTTTCCCACATTTATCTTTTATTTCTTTATTTATCTTAGCGTATTCTTGTTTGTCATTTTTACTCTGTTTTCTTTTGTCCACCAGCATTAAGATTTCTTCATTCATCCATTTTTTCTTAGCTATTTGACTTCTCTCCGGTAATATTTCTTTGCTAGTTTGATGAATGGAGTCCCTTAACATTTCCCATTGTTCATTTATACTCTGTATTGTAGCTATTGCATTGTACCTATTTTTCACAGTCACTATGTATTGTTCTTGAATTTCTTTATCTACTTTCAGAACCTCTTTATTAAGTCTCATGTTCCTAACCATTTGTTTTCCTCTCTTTAATCTTACTTTTATTTGTCCACATAGTGGTACATGATCACTATTACAGTCGGCGCCAGGCATTGTTTTTACATTAATTAGAGCATTTCTAAATCTTTTATTAATTAGTATGTAGTCAATTTGGTTGCGTATTTTCTGATCAGGGCTTTTCCATGTGTATAGTCGTCTTTTATGGTGTTTAAACCACGTGTTTCCAATTATCATATCATTAATATTTGCCCATTCTATTAGCTTTTCCCCTCTGTCATTTCTTGTACCTAAACCATAATTCCCCACTACATCCTCCATTTTCCCCTTTCCTACTTTTGCATTAAAATCTCCAAGTATTATTTTTATTTCCTGTGATCCAATTTGAGCCATCGCCATTTCTATTTCCTCGTAAAAGTGTTGTATTTCTTCATCACTACTGCTTGTTGTTGGTGCATATACTTGTATAATATTTATATCTATTGGTTTGCCTTTGATTTTGACCAAAATAACTCTTATCTGAAATACACCAGTATCCATTAAGTGACTTGGCTGTTTCTTCGTCAAGTATTATTCCTACACCTTTTTCATGTGTATCCCCTCCAGAATAAATTATTGTGTGGTTGTCAGCTATAATTTTGCCCGATCCCTTCCATCTCATCTCACTAACGCCTAGTATATTCATATTCATGCTATCCATTTCTCTTAGAACATTGTTCAACTTTCCTAGCTCATTGTCCTAACATTCCATGTTCCTACTCTAAATTTATTTATTTTATTTATGATTTTGCCATCAGTAGCTGGATGACGGTCTGGTGTCACCTGTGGCTCATGACTTTCCCTACCGGACGAGGATGTCCTAAGACAGCCATTAACGTCCTTCACTAACTCTGATATGTGTTTTGCCATGAAGTCTTGGGAAGATAATGTGGTGGTTTCCCCTTGCCTTCCACATTCACATGGTGGTCTTTTACACAACGCTACTAATACCAAAACTGGACAATGACAGAAAAGGAGAAAAAAATCACAACAACAGAAATGAGATTCCCGAGAAGAATATTCAATATATCATGAAGAGAAAAATCAGAAATGAAGAAATCAGGACTAAAGTTAGGGTTATAGCAGCGCTAAATTTAATAAGAAAACAGCAGGTTAAATGGTTTGGTCATATAACTAGATTACCAACTAACAGTATACTTCAACAAGCAAAATTGTACAGACCAGACGGAAGCAGTAGAAGAGGCCGACCACGTAAATGATGGACAGAGAGAATAACAGAGTCCATGGGAATCATGATATATGATGCCCATAAATGGGCACTCTCCTGCTGTTAGGCTTCACCTCGACACCGCAAGGTACAAGAGAAACCTGATGAGATGAGACCACTGATAAAGAGAAAAATTAGACAGTCCTTCAAGAAATAAATGAAAACTGTAAACTAATTAGAGAAATTAGACGGGGGCTGAGTGGTCTCGAGGTATGGTGTCCGCCTCGAGTGCTGGAGGTCCCGGGTTCAGGTCCCGATGAGGACAAGGATTTATTTAAAAAATCCACCTGGCCTTCCAGTAATATCCCCTGGTCTCAGGGTAGTGAGATCGGACGCCTGTGTGTATTGTTGCACACGTAAAAAATCCCTTGGCAGGTGGAAATCGAAAAAGAGTAGCCTAACGGCGCTGCCCGGGCATAATTTTGAGTTAAAAATCTACCCAAAGCATTTCAGAATCCTCGCCAATGCAACAGAGTTCGTGCATTGAGCTGAGTTTCTCCAAACTCAGGTTTGAGTTAGGAGGAAAATGGAGCACTTATGGGTTAAACCATGTGCCGTGATGTTGATCCAACGACTAAAACGACTAAAGACGAAGACAGTCGAAGATTTTTTAAGGAGAAATAAACTTGAAAACTTAGTAACAACTGGCAAACTTGATGGGAAAAGAGCAACAGGATGACAAACATATAAATAAATATCTGGATAGCTTGGCCATATGGCATAACTGGGACAAGAGCACAGTGCTGATCCAAGACTGGTGATCATGTGAGATGACAAACCATGACCACCCACAACTGGTATGGCATATGATGATGAAAGTGTTTGTTCACCAATACAAAAATGTACAGGGGTGTAAGTGTTAAAACACAAGTTATAAAAGTGTTGAGTCAGCATTTTCCTGTTTTTTTATATTATTTACAGACAAATATGAATAGCTCGGCTTACATTTAATATACCACAACTGGTATGGCATATGATGATGAAAGTGTTTGTTCACCAATACAAAAATTTACAGGGGTGTAAGTGTTAAAACACAAGTTATAAAAGTGTTGAGTCAGCATTTTCCTGTTTTTTTATATTATTTACAGACAAATATGAATAGCTCGGCTTACATTTAATGCTGAGAACTGAATAGAGGCAACTCTCGTTTACATTTTTTCAAGATCTATGATGATCTATCCAACTATGCCGTTTGATAATTTAATTTTTCCACTATCCAGATCCTAGAAAACAATACAAACTACATTCTTTGGCATGTGCTTGAGAAGGAGAAAACTAGAGTTAAGTGTTTGCAGGAAATCTGGAGAGGAAGAGAGGCGGAGGGAAGACGAAGATTTAGGATGCTGGGCAGTCTGATACATCAGTATTTTATTTTATATTTACTAACTAGAAATGATGGACAACATCATGTCATACTAGACAGGAAGACAGATTCAGATATGATAACTGATTAACCAACACAAGAGTAAGAAGAAGATAAATTAACATTATAATATATATTATTATTATTATCGAAGTGACTATTCATACCCCGGCTATGAATAAATGATCCCTTTATTCATAGCGGAACTTTCCCGACTGGTCACGTGATTTGCCAAGTCATGTGACTTAACGTATGTGACGTCATCGGGACATGAGCGTGGCTATGTCATATATTTTTGTTGATTCTAAATCGTATCCTCAGTAGCACAGTGGTAAGTCGAGTAAGTGTCTCTGCCTGATAAGCGCAGAGGTTCGATTCCCTGCCGGACACTTTTTTTTTTTTAATTCTTCAGGAATTAATTGGGTGAAAGCGACTTTTTAATAAACAAATATTAGGAACTATGATTATGAACTGATGTTTTAAATATTTGTTTATCGAAGTTATTTCTTTTTTTGTCACATTTATTATCTTATTTATATTATATAAAAGTTATCACTTTTTTATGTCTTTCAACACATCTTTCTCATATCTCTGTCTCTCACACTAGCTTCGTTATCTATCTCTCTTCTCTCTCTTTTCAACCTGCTTCACATATACCAGGTTTTCCTGCACTTTATATGAGTAGCATGTCCTTGTTTATTTGTTAATTCATCAGGCTAGTCAGTCAAAAGCCTGATGTTTTAATTGCCTAATCAAGTCTCTCTGAGACGACGCATACTGTCAGCTTGGACCGGAATGATCAGGATATAAATAGTAGGAAATAGTAGGTCGGTAATGTAAACAAAGATGGATGCCTGTAAACAGTAAGTGTACAGAAATGCAAGTTAACAATTCTTGAACACGCCTGGGGACACAATTATTTGTATTGGGGATACCAATCTGGAAAATTATTCTTGATATTTAAAAAAAGTCATACTATGATACTTCAACTATGTATAAAATATCCCTTTACTCATACTTCAGCTATGTATAAAGGGAGAGTTTATATGGACTTGAGTCCGAATAGACAAAGTAGTTTATACGGACTTGAGTCCGAATAGACAGAGTAGTTTATACGGAGTGGAGTCCGTATAGACAGAGTAGTTTATACGGAGCGGAGTCCGTATAGACAGAGTAGTTTATACGGAGCTGGGTATAACTGAAGTATGAAGCTGTTTAAATATCAAGAATAATTTTCCAGATTGGTATCCCCAATAAAAATAATTGTGTCCCCATGCGAGTTAAAGAATTGTTAACTTGCGTTTCTGTACTCTTACTGTTTACTACAGGCTTCCATCTTTGTTGACATTACCGCCCTACTATTTCCTGCTATTGATGTCCTCATAATTCCGGTCCAAGCTGACAGTAATATGCGTCGCCTCAGAAAGATATGATTAGGCAATTCAAACACCAGGCTTCCGACTTACTGGCCTGATGAATTAACAAATAAACAAGGAAATGCTACGCACATAAAGTGCAGGAAAACCTGGTATATGTGAAGCAGGTTGAAAAGAGAGAGGGGGGAGATAGATAACGAAGATAGTGTGAGAGACAGAGATACGAGAAAGATGTGTTGAAAGACATAACAAAGTGATAAAGACAAGTGAGAGAAAGAGGGAGGGATATATATATATATATATATATATATATATAGAGAGAGAGAGAGAGAGAGAGAGAGAGAGAGAGAGAGAGAGAGAGAGAGAGAGAGAGAGAGAGAGAGAGAGAGAGAGAGAGAGAGAGAGAGAGAGAGAGAGAGAGAGAGAGAGAGAGAGAGAGAGAGAGAGAGAACTCGTGTTCGGTTGGCTAAGCGCCTTTCCCAAGACAACAAAAGTAGAGGACAGATAAGAACAGAAAGACAAGTGTGCAGGTTCTTGTGCAGCAAGATAAAGACACATGTAACCAACACAAAACACAAAAACCCTAGGAAACACTGTTTGCTGCCAAAAGCGAGATCATCAGACCAGCACTGGTTGATACCAACTTATTTGTTCTTCATTTACCAGGTATCTGTTATGTGGTTACTTCAATTAGCGAGTGGGACAGGTCGGGAGAGAACATACCGGGCACTGCTCTTGCTGAGGCCTCGCTTGATACGGATGTTGTCTGTCTAAATGATGGGACACCAACTAGGCAGGCAATGAGACTGGGGGACCCTGACACCGCCATCGACCTGGCGCTTGTATCACAAGAGGCGGCATCCACAAAATGGAGTGTCCTTGGGGATTGTAGAAGCGACCACCTGCCCCGCTCTGTAGTGGTACCTAAGCCCAGTACAGTCAGGGCTATAGACCAAGCCATGTGAGAAAACCCGGGTCAAGGAGGTCTTTCTGGTGACTGCCGAGTCCATCAACGATGAATGGTGGTATTTACTATTTGTGGATGCATTTGTAAAGAAAAGAACAAATGCATCCATACTTCAAGACTTGAATATTGAAGAAGGTTGGCTATTAAAGATGATAAAACAAAGAAAATTGAAATATTTTGGTCACTTGAAACGTCACGAAAGTCTGGAGAGAACAATAATGGAGGGGTATATGCCTGGAAAGAGAGGAAGAGGAAGGCCAAAGAGAAGATGGGTGCAGGATGTGGCAGATGATCTCCAGATGGGTGTATCGGACGCGGGGCATCTTGCTTGTGATCGAGAGGTTTTCCGGAGGGTTGTTATGGGAGCGAGGTTCTGCAAAGGACATGCTACTGAATGAATGAATGAATGGTTTAATTTTGTGTTGACATTCTGACGGCGGCATTAGTGCACAGTGTACCTGTGCGGGCTGATTGCCGAGACTCCTGTCTGTTCCACTTTTCACATTGGACAGTGGGGAGCATTTTGTGTGATATTCGCTGACACCGGAACAGAGCAAAAATGGGGATGACGCGTTTGGAAATGGGGATGACGCGATGAAGTTGGAATCTAATAACTACGGTAACTAACTAACAGTCAGGGCTATAGGAGCCCGCGAAGCATTCAGTTATGATTACTCTTCGCTCTTGAGGCGCCGTCGATCACAGAGATGGTCTAAACCGGAAAGAAGACCAATCACCATGGTGGACACAACAAGGAGTATCACCTTCGGAGTATCACAAAGAATGTCTTTTATCGATCACTAGCTGACCCGGCCCGGCTTCGCCCAGGCCCTGGCGAGAATCTATATATCTGTATGTCTGTCTCTGTCTGACCCGGCCCAGCTTCGCCCAGTACCTGATGGGGAGCATCTAATTAAATGTTAGTTAGTTGACAGATCATCCTCATTGCACATCGAACCATTCAGTCCATAAGTGCTCGGATCCCCTCCTCATCAAATCCCTAAGGAAACATGACCTAGTGAATGTCTGTGTCTCGCGCCATGTTATTGCTTTACTTACTGCCATGACTTCCATGGTGAGGCTACTTGTGGTGTCAGTGAAAGCACCAGAGTCCTTCACAATTCTCCCTCCGGCCCGAGCCTGCGAAGCATTCAGTTATGATTGCTCTTCGCTCTTGGGGTGCCGTCGATCACAGAGATGGTCTAAACCAGCAGGAAAACCACACATTTCTAGTGCCAAGACAGCACTTCTTGTTTGTTATATTGATTGTAATATCGCCACCCACCTCCCCACCTATCTGTGTTGCTTCCTAAATGGGTGTATGATTCCATGCTTGATTAAGTTGCATTATTTTGTTTCCAAACAAATTTTTATCCATAATTGTTGTGACTTAACAATTTTAATTCAATTATAATAACCCATGCTGCTCTGTGAAGAGTCCATGTTCCATGTCTAGCGTTAGCTGTTGGTTTCAGTCTACAGCAACAATAAAGATGACAAAGCATGTCTGCCCCACCCGTTATTTAAAACAAATGTTCTCCCTCACGGAGAACTCATTTCATTCCTTTATATGTGATGCCTTTATAAATTAACGATCGATAGATTCCCGTAATGACATCTATTTCCAAAGCGATTTTCTATCAATGTCATTAAAAAAAAAAAATTGTCTCGCTGGTGAGGAATCTAACCTCAGTCTCCCGCGTGACAGGCGGAAATGCTTACCACTAAGCTACTGAAAACACAAGGAAAACTTTACAAATAAGTGTAATATAGTCAAACACACGGCCCGATGACGCAGTTCACGTGACCAGCCGGGGTTTCCGGAAAAAACGGACCGGAAAAAACGAAGTGGAGTCCGAATAGACAGAGTAGTTTATACGGACTTGAGTCCGTATAGACACTTTCATGTATAAAAGTATCACTTTACTCATACTTCAGCTATGCATAAAGTATCTGTTTATCCATACTTCAGCTATGTATAAACTCTCCCTAATATTATATATTATCTCCCTACTCTGGCTGTGGGGCTACAACACTTTCTCTCTGTAATCCCGTTTATCACGCAGAGTCTCGTAGCGGAGCAAGAACTGAGGCGGTTCGACCCCCGCTCGTGACTTGCGGGATACTGAGCCGGCCGCTCAGAAAGCAATGGCAAACTACTGAGCGTAATCTTGCCAAGAGATCAACATACAGCTGAAAGATGCTGGTGTTGACAGCTAAGTCCTGTAAAGGATATGCTAAAAAAAAAAAAAAATTATTATTTAATATTTACTAAGAAAAAGAACAGAATTAACATTCATAACGACAGTAATCAGCAACTTCCATTTTAAATTATAATTATATTTAAAAATTAAAAAAAACACCCAAAAAAACAACAACACCGGTACTTGTAAAAATGGATATCCTTTCGATATTATATTTAGGTGTCACTGTAAGTAACCTAGCGCCGCCTGTGGTGTAACAGCATGGTTTCTTTCACTGCCGTTCTAGTTGTGTTTATTCGAGACAAATAAACACACACAGGCAGAATCGGGTGTAAACAGAACGGTGTAGTGTAGTAACACAGCAATAAGCAGTACAGTAGCTTCGTTCAATGTTTGTTTCGTCTTCACGGCAAGCAACAATAGAATTAGTATTCAATCAATCAGTTGCCGTCTCCGCAATGAAGGTTGGCTGCGATGGATTTCCAACACTTTCTGAGTCTCTTGCCTTGATTATACATTCTGTCAGACTGATGTTTGTCCATCTCTTGATGTTATCTTCCCACTTGTATCGTTGTCTACCTTTTGCTCGCTTGCCCTCAACCTTGCCTTCCAATATCATTTTATAAGAATATCATGTCTTTTATTTAACGTGGCCAAAATATTTCACTTGTCTCCTCTTTATTTCTTTCATCATCATCTCTCTCTCTCTCTCTCTCTCTCTCTCTCTCTCTCTCTCTCTCTCTCTCTCTCTCTCTCTCTCTCTCTCTCTCTCTCTCTCTCTCTCTCTCTCTCTCTCTCTCTCTCTCTCTCTCTCTCTCTCTCTCTCTCTCTTCATTCCCAGTTTTTTTCTAGAACCTCTGCATTTGATTGTTTTTGTTTCCATGAAATACGACCTATTCGCCTGTATATCCACATCTCCAGGGCTTCTATGCGACTTTCTAGTTGCTTGTTCAATGTCCAGCCTTCCGCGCCATACAGTAGCGTTGAATATACGTTGCATTTGACAATTCTCATTTTTAATGCGTTATTAATCTCTCTAGATGTTAATACTGATTTCTTCCGTTGAAAGCATTTTTGGTCATTCCTATTCTCTTTTTTATTTCCATTTCACTTCTGCCATCATCTGTTATTATAAATTATATGTCCAAGACAAGAGAAACTTGTTACTTGTTGAGTTGTTCTAGTCTGCCCGTTTACTGTGATGTTCATTGATGACCTTTCATTTTCACTGCTAATTATCATAGTTTTGTTAATATCTAAGCCACATTCTGCACCGTGCCTGTTTACTTGTTCCACTCCACTAGGTCTTGCAACTCTTGCTCACTTTCTGTTAGTAACACGGTATCGTCAGCAAATCTAAGATTGTTTATGATTCTTCCATTGATGCTGAGTCCAGGCATTTCAGCTTGTTTAAAAATTAGTATTATTATTAGAATTAGTATTATTAGAATTGGTATTAATATTATTAGAATAAGTATTATAGTTACCCCCCCCCCCCCCCCCCCCCAAATATAAACATCCATATCTCAGTAACCAACTGAGGGAAAATTATGAGATTTAGTATATAACCTTATCATTATGTCCACCCAACAAAAAATATTATGTTTTGGAGATTTCACAGCAGATTTCAAAGTTTGTTTATATGCGGTATATAATTTACGGGTCTGAGATGAAATTCATAATTTTAAATGTATTACAGCGTAGCCAGACAGTCAGCGCTCAAATGTTGAATATTGTAGTGTTTTGAAGGGATTGGCCTTTTGCCAACCCCCCGCTTTGTTCAAACAAAGACTGTTCAGAGGTTTTTCAAAATGTGGGTTATTTCATGAAACCTGATTAATATGTTGCTTTTTTTTTTTTAAATCTTACCACTTATAGCTAACATTGAAATGTGTGAATATTTTTTCAATGGGATTGAATGCGAAATTATACACTTTAAAGAATCGCTATGAAGTTGGACACATATTTTTCTCAAGGAGCTGATCGCAGGAAACTGTTTTATACTATTACAAATTTCGAAAAAAGAACAATGCATGCATTGGGTTTGAGTAAACGGTCATTTCGTCGACAGCTTTGACAAAGATGTCATAAGGCGAGCTATTGTACAAATGCTTTAAAAAGTCGTTTGATATACGACAGGGTCGACTTCATTGCACCTGGTTCTATCCCATATGGCTCGGTCTCTTTCTGCAGCACGGAAAGCATCGCACAAAGCACGAACTCCGTAGCTCTAGCGACGACCCACAGAAGTCTCCGAAAAATTTAACTCGTGAACCGAAGGATGCGGCCCGGAATCGAACCCACGACCTTTGGAACCCGAGTCAAAAGGCTTGACCACTTCGCCACGGAGACTCCTAACATTATAAAAAATTTGGATTTTATATCCAGGATAATCCAGCATTATAAAAATGCTGGATGCCAAAGAAACAGTGACTGTAAGAAAACTTAGGGTTTGGTTCAGAAAGAACAATAACATAGAGCTATCCAAAACAACTTTGTGGAAAATTATAAGGACATTATCTTCACTATTTGAAAGTACAAGGGCGGTAGAAATAATCTTTGCGAGCAACTGCATTTAGGAGCCATGAGAAGCAGATACCTACGTGAAATAAGGGAAATGCGCAAAGAAAATTATGGGATAGTGTGTTTGGATGAAATGTGGATCAATGGGCACCACACAAGTGATAAGGAATGGCAATCAGTGGATGGACAGATAAAGCGATATATGCCCAGTAGTATAGGACAACTTTTGGTCATGGCCCATGCTGGTAATACGCATAATGGCTTACAACAGAATGCTGGGCTCGTGTTCGTATCAAAGCATACAGACAATAGGGATTATCATAATAAGATGAATGGTAATGTATTTAGAGATTGACTCGAGAAATCTGTGCTTCCATCCCTAGATAAACCGTCGTGTCCAATTATGGCAATGTTGTTGCCCAAGAAGACAAAATACCTACAGCATCGAGCACAAAGGGAGCAATAAAGATATGACTCTGAATGGAAAACATACCATTTCTAGCTAGAATTGTTGTCCCTTGTAAAACAGACGCCAAAAAGCAAGAAATATCAAATCGACAAGTTGATAGAAGAGCATCGTCATGGGTGCTTGAGACTTCCGCCATACCATTCTCATTTTAACCCTATAGAACTTGTGTGGGCTCAAATTAAAGGACAGGTGGCGGCTGACAATACTATATTCAAATTGTCTGACGTCAGGATACTAATCCAGTCCGCGCTATTAAATATTGATAAAAGTTACTGGAAAAATGTGAGGACCATGTGTTGAAAGAGGAAGAGGATTATTGGAGAAAGGATGGATTGAATTTTATGCAACCGAGAGCAGTCATCAACTTACTGGAATCGTCCGACACAGATTAAGGTCTGAGCAGATCGCGGACCTTAATCCACGTGCACACCAACTGGGATATTTTGCTATAAATATTCAGAAGAAATGCAGGCCCTAAACATTACAGCATCAGCATAATGTCAATGGCAACAGTTTGTATTCCACAGTGATGAATTTTCAATTCCGCAAGCCCTCAGCGGTGACAAACAACTGTATTGGAAAAGAAATAACACACACACACTAAACGCATTGAATACCAACATAAGAGTAATATTGCTGTGGAAACTGACATATTGTGGCATAACAACAAACGTGAGAGCAAACACGTTGTCAAATTAGGGGAAAACACACGTGCATACGAATCAATCTATAAACTTCAATGAAAAGAGGACCAACATCTTGGTCGTTACGAAGAAAGCCCACTACAGAGACACTGACAACTATTTTCATAGTGCAAAACAGGCAATCATGTTCCGTCTCTGAACAGTAAACAGCAGAGTAGACAATCTTTCACGAAGACTCAAAGCGGGTCTGTCACCCATGTGTACGTGTGAACAAACTACACAGACAGCTGAACAGATCCTTAAAAATGGAAACATGATGACTAAATTGCGGTATCATTACTGGTCACTCCATACGCACATTAACGCACAGCTATTTGGAAGCTTTCACGAACTCAATATAAAAAGCTAACACGAATACTTGTGTACACATTATTAACCAGCAGCTGAAGAAACAAGAAGGAAATGAAAAATAAGGTAAGAAATATATTCCTTCTACTTTCCTGTCAATTTACAAATTATTTACCCCATGCCTCTGTAAATTCTCTGTCTTTACTAATATTACACATTGCACCCCTCTCGGGATTCTCCGCGGTGAAGTGGTCAAGCCGTCTGACTCGGGCTCCGAAGGTTGTATGTTCGATTCCGGGCCGCGTCCTTCATTTCACGAGTGCATTTTTTCGGAGACTCCCGAGGGTCGTCGCTGGAGGTACGGAGTTCGCGCTTTGTGCGACACTTTCCGAGCTGCGGAAAAAAAACTGAGCCATATGGGATAAAAACCCGGTGCAATGCAGCCGACCCTGTCGATTTTAAGCTACTTCTTTCATTGCACCCATTCCCATACGAATCCGGATACGCCTTGTGTGTCATCTGAATTGGCGGGGCTTTCATTACTGTAAACATAAATTTGTTAGCAAGAAATCACTAGTTTTTCAGCAAAACATCAAAGAAATGTCGCCGCTTTCGATGATTTAAGTTGTTTTTTGGACCTATCAAAGACATTTTCCTTGGGTGGGGGTAAATATAAGACGGCTGGAAAAATTTCATAACGATGCAACAGACAGTTTTCAAAATAATTGATCGTGAATGAAGGCATTCTTTTCGGGACATACTATAACATAACAGTATAACAGTCTTTTTTATTTCACTCAGCGGTCCATAGAGTTTATCTTCCACTGTTGTCTCTCTAGGCTAGAAGGTTCGCCTGGATATGTTGTAGTTTGGGCAGTCCTGGAGTATGTGCTCTACTGTCTGCTGCGCCAAACCACATGTGTTGTTGTTTGTCCATCAAGAATGATGATGACCATTCATTTCATCCAGTGGGGTTGAAGGTGTGGAGCCGTGGGTTCTAAGATGGCTGATAAGGCCTATTTTGGCTCGAAATGTTCTTTGACAATGTGGGCAAAGAATGCTTGACGTCTCTGGAGGAGGATTTCCTGCAGTGGTTTTTCTGTCCTGCCTTTTCTTCACAGCTCTTGCAGTCCTGGTTGCCTCACATATGACTGCACCTTTGCGCAATGATGCACGCCACGAATTTCGGTCTCTGGCTGCAGCCTCCCAGGTGTCATGATGAATTCCAAAAGCATTCAGTGAAATTTTCAGAGTGTCTTTAAAACGTTTCCTCTGGCCACCTTGGGAGCGTTTACCACAACGCAGTTCGCTGTAGAAAATTCGTTTAGGGAGCCTGTGATCTGGCATGCGGGTCAAGTGACCAGCCCAGCGAATCTGATTCTTCATCAGTAGAGTGTGGATACTGGGCATGGATGCTCTTTCTAGGACTTCAGTGTCTGGAATCTTGTCTTGCCATTTAATCTTCAGTAGCTTCCTTAGGCAGACTGTGTGGAAGTGGTTTAATTTCCTAGCGTGTCGCTGATAAACAGTCCAGGTTTCACAAGCATATAGCAGTGTGGATAATACAACTGCTTTGTAGACTTTTAGCCTTGTTTGCAGGCTTATTCCAGTTCTGTCCCATACATTCTTGTACAGTCTGCCAAAGGCTGCACTGGCCTTGGAGATTCTTGCATTCACTTCGTCATCGATTGTGGCAGCTTGTGACACAGTGCTGCCAAGATAGGTGAATTTGTCCACAACACTTAGTCTATGATCATTCACTTTGATATTCGGCACAGTGTGATTATTCCCTGGAGCTGGCTGGTACATAACTACAGTCTTCTCCAAGTTGATATTGAGCCCAAATTTGGCACAGGCATGTGAGAAAGCTGAAACATTATGTTGCATGTCCGCCTCTGAGTTGGCGTATAGAGCGCAATCATCAGCAAACAGGAGCTCTCTGGCGGTGCCGCTGTCAATTTTGGTTTTAGCTTTCAGCCTTCTGAGATTGAATAACTTTCCATCCATACGGTAGTTGATGTCTATTCCAATGTCGTCGTTCTCGAAGGCATTCATCAGCATGGCTGAAAACATGAGGCTGAACAGTGTTCGTGCCAGGACACATCCTTGCTTCACTCCATTGGTGACAGGAAAGGGTTCAGACAGTTCACCATTTTCCTGTACTCTTGCCTGCATGCCGTCATGAAATAGCCGCACTATTTGGACAAACTTTCGTGGACAGCCATATTTTGCCATAATCTTCCACAATCCATCTCTGCTGACTGTATCAAAAGCCTTGGTAAGGTCAATGAAAGTGGAGAACATTTCGCAGTTCTGTTCCTGACATTTCTCTTGCAGCTGCCTTGCAGCGAAAATCATGTCAACAGTTCCACGTTCTTTTCTGAAGCCACATTGACTCTCAGGAAGAAGACCTTGATCGAGATGGGCTGTGAGGCGATTGAGAAGAATTCTGGCGAGTATCTTCCCTGCAATTGAAAGCAAGGAGATGCCTCGGTGGTTGTCACAGGATTGGCGGTTTCCTTTACGTTTGTAAAGGTGTACTATTGACGCATCCTTAAAATCTTGTGGCATGGTCTCGTTCATCCATATGTTTGTGAAGACTTGGTGAAGCTGCTCTGTTAGGACCGGCCCACCTGCCTTGTATATCTCTGCTGGGATGGAGTCAGGACCAGGTGCCTTGACGCTGGAGAGTTGCTGGATGGCTTTGTTTATTTCCACTATGGTTGGCAGGTCACCAAGTGTCTCATTGGTGGGAACTTGAGGAAGGCAGTTGATGGTTTCATCATCGAAGAAGGAAGTTGCATTTAAGATTTTGCTGAAAAACCACATGTGCACATGGCTGAGTCACCAATAAGGCTGGGTCGACTCCAGAGTTGTCCTGGTCGGGAAAAACAGTAACTTCGCCGGAGTTGGGGATTGAAACTGGGTCGTTGTGTTGGGAGGCAAGCGTACTAACAACGATTTTACATATTGAGCACAACCCACCACTGGCAACGCTGATCGTATTCTGGTATGAACCTAAGGCCTATCCACGTCAATATGGAAGCACTATACTCGAGTTTCGCCCTCGTTTGAGCTCGTCAGTTTTGCATATCCCTGACCGGATCCGGAAACAAGCCCCGGATCACTGGCGTGTGAAGCGGGTGTGTAACCACGCGGCACACGTTGGACACACAGCCAAATTATCACAACAGAATATTACAACGTCACCCACCGTAGGTTTTGCTCAAGATTGCCCAATCGCCGCGACTGACGTCCGTCAATCGATGTGGACCCGAAACGATCAGGACTTCTCACTGGCAAGGAACACCAGGCCTCCTAAATCCAATGAGCAATAATCACATTGATTTATTTGGTTATTTCGGGATTTGAAATTTAAATATTGAGCACAACCCATCAGGACTTCTCAACGTGTGCCGCGTGGTTACACACCCGCTTTACACGCCAGTGATCCGGGGCTTGTTTCCGGATCCGGTCAGGGATATGCACTACTGACGAGCTCAAACGAGGGCGAAACTCGAGTATAGTGCTTCCATATTGACGTGGATAGGCCTTAGGTTCATACCAGAATACGATCAGCGTTGCCAGTGGTGGGTTGTGCTCAATATTTTTCTTTCCTTCTGGACAATGACTGTGCTAGTCGGCGGCCATAGCCATTGTCTCTACTGATGAGTACTAATGTCCAAATGTTGTTTGTCCATCAAGAATGATGATGACTATTCATTTCATCCAGTGGGGGTTGAAAGTATGGAGCTGTGAGTTCTAAGATGGTTGATAAGGCAAAGAGGTGCCTCGGTGTTGTCACAGGACTGGCTGTTTCCTTTGCCTTTACGTTTGTAAAGGTGGGCTATTGACGCGTCTTCGAAATCTTGTGGCATTGTCTCGTTCACCCGTGTGTGTCCCGTGTGTTGCCGGGGCCCATACGGGGGAGCAAAGAATAGTAACACTGTTGCCTACCATGCATTTCGTAACAGGCGACTAAGGAGGCTATGGTTCTGTCGCCCTGCTACTGAGTGAGTGCGTGGCGCGACACTGTGAGCTGTGAATTTCGCGTGGAATGCTTTTGCATCTGTCCGCGGTTGTTTTTCGCGTGAACTGCATGTTCGGAACGATGACTGTCGGCTGTTGCTGGATTGACTGGTTTGCCTTTTCGGTTCACGAGTGAATTTTTCAGGAGACTCCTGGGAGTCGTCGCTGTAGCTACGGAGTTCGTGCTTTGTGCGGCGCTTTCGGCGGGTCGCCGGTCGCCCTGCAGTAAGAGACCAAGCCATATGGGATAAAACCCCGGTCAATGAAGTCTTTCTGGTGACTGCCGTTTTCATCGACGATGAACTGTATTTTTCGTGGAGGACTTTTGTGTTGGCATTCTGACGGCGGCATTATGCACAGCGAACCTGTGCGGGCTGTTGGCTTGCCTACACTCCTGTCAATTCCATTGTTCATATAGGGCAGTGAGGAGCATTTTGTGATATTCACTGGCACAGGAACGGAGCAATATGGGGACGACCCGTTGCCGTGAAGTTGGAACCGCGACTAACTAACTAACTAACTAACCCTTATGTCTGTAAAGACTTGGTGAAGCTGCTCTATTAGAACCGGTCCGCCTGCCTTGTATATCTCTGCTGGGATGGAGTCAAGACCGGGGAAATTACCGCTGGAGAGTTGCTGGATGGCTTTGTTTACTTCCACTATGGTTGACAGGTCATCAAGAGTGTCATTGGTGGGGACTTGAGGAAGGCACTAGATAGTTTCATCATCGAAGGAGGAGGTTGCAATTAAGATGTTGCTAAAATGCTCTGCCCAGCGTTGAAGGATTTTTTTCTTAGCGGTGACCAATGTTCTCCGATCTGTACTGAGGAGGGGAACTATGCCTGGTATTGTAAGACCAAAGACCGCTTTCAGTGAATCGTAGAAGTTTTTCATATCATGTCTGTCAGCTTTGTTGCTCAGCCAGGAGTCCCACATGTGCCGAAGTTTCTTCTGCACTACTCTCCGGATGTTATTGAAGGCATCTTTTTTAATGTTGACTTTGGGTCATTCAAATATGTCTTGTGGAGAAGATGTTTCTCGGCCAGCAATTGGTTGATGTCTTCTGAATTTTCATCAAACCAGTCTTTATGCATTCGGGGGGCTGGAACAAAGTTTTCCATAGCAGTGTTGTAAATTTAGGGCTCCCCACTTTGTTTCCGCATCCTGTTTAGCTGCAGCATTGAGCTTGAGGCGGTCTTCCCACAAATTTTCAAACGACAGCTGCGTTTTTTTGTTTTGTTTTGCTGTTTAGGCGGGTGACATTTAGTTGTGTGTGTGTGTGTGTGTGTGTGTGTGTGTGTGTGTGTGTGTACCTTTACCCATTGAGGACGCCGTGGTGGTTTGATGTGTATGTTTACTTTTGAGATAATGAGACGATGGTCTGTCCAACATACATCATCATACATAGATGTTGTCACCCGAAAGTCTTGTCTGTCTCTCCTCCCGACGATGCCATAGTCAAAGAGGTGCCAGTGTTTCGAGCGAGGTGTGCAATTACGATGTCCTATTTCTCATGGGAAGACAGAAAATTGTGGTGGTAATCAGCAGATCCTGTTCGGCACGTGTCTGAAGGAGGAGGATGAGGAGGAGGAGGAGGAGTCAATTGCTGTTACAATTTCCGACTCCGTGCTTTCCAATATTGCCAATCCAAGAGGTTATGTCCGTGCCTACTCTGGCATTGAAGTCCCCAAGGAGCATAAGTTTGTCTCCTTTGGGAATGGATGTTAATACATTGTGCAGGTCCTCATATAACTTGTTCGTCACTGGTCATGGTTGGTGCGTAGACACTCACGATGGTTGCATGCTTCCTTCCATTCAGCAGGGGCAACTTAATGGTCATAAGCCTGTCTCTTATAGCCTTCGGAAATCCAGCTAGTTTGCCAACGAGGGCTGACTTAATGGCAAATCCCACGCCGGACTGGCGTCTTTCCTCGCTTTTCCTTCAACTTCAGCAGAATGTGTAGCCAGCACCTACTTCAGATATTTGGCCTTCTTCCGTAAGTCGTGCCTCGCTCAAGGCTGCAATGGTGATGTTGTACTGCCCAGCTCTCTCATAATCAGTGCTGTTCGTCTCTCTGGGTCCGACGCGCCGTCTCTATCAAGTAGGGTGCGTACATTCCAAGTTCCGATTGTCAAGGGAATATGGTGTGCTTCTATAGCTTAACCTGTTTTTACTTTGTTTGTATGCCGACCGCAGTATAGGGTACTGTGACATTTTAATGCCCACACCGATCAACAACATTTCGAATAAAGAAGGAGAGGGGCTTCAACTGTTCACCATGTTAAAGCAGGACACTCCAGCGTTTTTAACTATAACATAATTGCACCATGCGATGTTTGAAGCTTGACAACAGCTAACAATACAATTCGCCCACAGTGGGAGAAATAAGACCTGCACAGAATTGGGGCGAGAAACTACAAAATTACTCCCTTTCCTCCGCAATTCCCGGAACATCGGCACCGACCTCACCAGGATGACGTCAGTTTTCGCACCAGAAGGCTCAACTCAGGCGCAAATTCTATTGGTGCGGGGAGAAGGATCCACATTAACATAATTTATGTTGATTAGATGACGGATGGAAAGTCTGCAGGAAATTCCAATATTTGGGCGCAATTGGCCAAGATACTTCGTCAGGGAAGGACGTGTAGTTCAGTTCAGGAGATGTAGTTTTTAATATTTGAAGACATTGGTAAGTTGGAGATTATAGTGAATAGACTTAGACTAGTAAATATAATATAACGGATCTGAATTTATAGCAGAGCTTTCTTTGTAAAGATCTAGAGCAATCCTCGGAAGATATAAGTGATGTTTTATTTAACTTAGAAAAATAGTGAATGAATATTTCTTGTTCCGTTCATATGCTGTATGAGAGATGAACTTCACTTTCTCTATTTATTCAGAGTCTTCATGTGTAGCTAATGATTAGGCAAAGAACTACCATGATACTTTTCCAGAATAGTACTTGTATTCTTTTATAGATGATACTTTTCTGGGCTATCTCTTATAATATCTTTGTCTATATGTTCAGAAGAGAAAGAGTTTCTTTGTATGTATTTTCATATATAAAGAATTAATAATGAGTTTATCTATAAATTTATAGATATAATATGATGTTACGTTATAATTATGATGTGATGTTACATAGCCATTTATCCTCGAGGAGAGAGACAATGCCAGGGTTGTGTGTTGGTGTCATTTCTTGCTGAGAGACACCCATATATTCTCGGCGACAGAGTCTTTAGAGCACGAGGATAATTCACCTCCATAAGGCAGAAGTGAGGGAGGCATAATGCCACAGAGCAGTGCCCAGATCACGCCATACAGAGGATGGAAGGAACTCTCAAAGGAAACAGTGCAGGAAAACCAAGGGATAAAAGTATGCTCTGTGGCACATATGTCAATATAAGGGGTGAAGGACTGCATCAGATGTTGCAGTGATGGGACCCAACAGGGCTAGGTATAACTAGCCTGCGCTTATGTCATAATCCCTTCACCTTCCCTCTTTCTGTCTCTCCTCCCCTGTCTCAGTAAGCATGTTTGGTATCAGTTTCCAATAGGGATGGTGGTCTTGTTTTTGGTGGCTGAACTGGCCATGTAGCAGAAATGAGGAAATCAGCTTGCACATATATAATAGAATAATAGATATAAAAATGGTAGATTTTAGCACCAAAGGTAGAGCAAAACGCACCATGATAGCATAATTGGAACAATTCACAGAATCGCGTCGTTTGACAACAGAAATGATGCGATGGCACTTTAGCACGGGACACAGACACGAAAACAACTATACTTCAACATTCCCAAGTTAAGATTTTAATACGGGATATGGACACAATACCATTGTTCTTCAACATGATACAAGTTAAGAACGTTAGAATGAAACACGGACAAGAACGGTATGCTTGCCCAATTCAGAACAAGTAAGGATTCTACATTAGAAGTTAGAGGCCAACTGCCAGGGGCATCCACTTAAAGATAATGCCACGCATTATATATAGACACTCGCATTCACATAAGACAGTTGCAAGTTGGCTCGTCTCCAGTAAGGGAGGATGTATGGAAGAATTGTGGAGCGACTGCTCATCGGGAATATGGGCATCGGTGAAACAGTGTAGATGTTCCTCAAGTTAACTTCTGACGCTCAGTGGCCTAGTGGATGTCAGGTTACCGTGTCTGTTTGATTGAGAGAACGGCTGGCCTTTTGACATACATTATACTAGTAATGATGATGCAGCATCGCCAATAAAGTTATAGTACTCTGTCAACCCGGGTCTTGTTATATGTGTAGTTGAGTCGTCTTAGAGAAGATTGCGGTCATAGGCATGAGGGGACACCACTGGTCAAGTTGAGGTAACTTCCTATTGGGACCATCAAAGTCATCTGCCTAGATGAGAACGAAGCACCAGCACTGCTTTTGAAGCATCACATCAGCGACAACGGTTGCAGATCCACCAAGGATGCTTATTCGCCTCCTCCTCACCAATTCAACGGCTGATCATATGTCCCCCCCCCCCCCGAACCGCCGCCCCATGACACTTCACCTTCCCCATTCCTTTCTCTCCTCCCGTCTCAGTAATTTTGTTTGGTACCTGTTTCCAACAGGGATGGTGGTCTCGTGTTTGGTGGCTGAACTGGGATATATTCTAAATGCAGAATAATGACATCGAGAGGGTCAACATCATCGATCAAAGATGATGGGATTCGCCTTGCTACTGCTGGAAGAGCGAATTTTCAGTGAACATCCTTGACACCTCCAACATATGAAAACCAGCGAAGTACTTTACTAGTATCCTTTTTATTGATGGCATGGCCAACCAAACTTAATACTTACCACATTAGTATCAACATTGTTAGAATACAGATCCCATGGACATTCTCGGGGTATTTTGTGATCATCCAAAGAACATTTATAAGACTCAGTGGTGCCTCAAGGGACTTTGTTAGTCATGTGTTTACAGTGACTTCATGAACATTTATAATAGACTCATTGGTGCCTCAAGGGACTTTGTCAGTATTGTGTTTTTCCAAAGACTCTTTAACATTTTAAACACCTTCTATAGGGACAGAGGAAACATTTTAAGACCCCCTGTTGAATAAACTGTGTTAATTAAATGCTCATCTGTGAGGAGACTGCACATTTTAGTGATAATTTATAGATTAATTGAGATCTTTGTATGTCTTTTTATTTGTGTGTTATTTTTGGAATTTGTATCTTTGAAAATCTCACACGAAGCATACATACTCCTTCCCCCTGTTTTCCCATTATATTGTTATAATTTAAACCAGGAGCGTTCTCTTTTCATGTTGATTAATGTGGAGTTTTTGTGATGTTAAATGTGGTAATGTTACATAAATTTAACATCAATTCTAGAGGAGAGCATAATGTGGCAGGATAAAAACATGTCTTCAGATCCCCAGGAGAGAGCTGTTTTTCCTCTCTGAAGTGCGGTGACTTTCCTGTCCTTCTACCTGAAAACCTGTTTCATATTTATTAGAACCTCACTATATAACCTGTCTCCACCCCTAGGGAGTCTTATGAGCCATTTCCGGTTTTCTGTTCTAGTAGGTCTTATTGGATAGGGATAGCTTTCTCCCTCTTCTGAATCAATTTGGCCACAGCAGGAAGGATGTTATTGACCATCATCAGATAGCAGGTCTTTTGTAGGACGTCGCTATCATCCCGGCACGTCGCTCTCATCCCGGCCCAGCGCTCTCATCCCAGCCAAGTACTCTCACCCCGGCCCAGCGCTCTCACCCCGGCCCAGCGCTCTCATCCCAACCCACCGTTATCATCACGGCCCACCAGAAAGTTTCTCCATCTCTCCTTCTCTTGCACTCCCATGCTGAAAGTGTCTGCAAGGTCCTGGGTCCATCATGATGCTAGTCGACCCCCACCTTATCTTCCAGGAACCATGTCTTCCATTACTGCTCTTTCCAAATTGCTATAACATTTAATATGACAAAAGTAGTTGAGACATGATACTGTTTTTGAGTCAAGTTTATTCCATGTTAAGATCTGGCAGAATATTGGTATTTTTCTTCTCCTTGGTCCACGACATTCTAAGAATCTTTCTGTAATAGTGAAGTGCAAAATATCAAATTTTCTTTCTTAGTAATTGTGAAATGATCCATAACTCACATTCATATGTTGCCAAGTAAAGATGCACGTTCCTCTAAAAATGCTAATGCAATTTGCTGGCGTTATGCCAAAGGTTTGTAATTTAAATGTCAGCTTGTATGTCACAGAATTTGCCTGTTGACACCTTGTTTCTGTGTCAAATCTTCTGTGAAAACATTAACTAGATTTTTGAACTCTGAAATCTGTGTTACATTGTTATTATGCACATGAATGTTAAATGACCACATCTGGCACTAACAACTCACAACAAAAGCATTTTGGAGGCAGATAAACAAATTATCAACATTTATTGTATTACTTGTCATTTTGTAACCTGTCAAACACTGACTTTATTCTAGTACAAACAAAACAAAATGAAGTGCTCATCATCTAATTTCTTGTCACTACTTATCATTACCAAACTGGACATGTCTATATCACTAAAAAGGTGCACACATCTACTGACCTCATGACATGAATAATTAATGGTTGTAATATTCTGTCTATCAATAAATAAGCTGATGGGCTGCTTCAAACAGATGACATGTCAGATTGTGACATTTCTGGCCCTATTCCATTCACATGTGGCAGGACATTTGCTCTAGTCAGTCATGATAATAGAAACAAATTGTGGCAATTATACAATGTTCCGGTGAAATTTCTATAATTTTTGTCAGGAAAAACACATTTCACATCTTTACTGTAGAAAGATGAAACATGGCCTGTCTTGATACAAGGAGGATATAACATGAAATTTTTTTCTGACACTGCCAGTAGACAGTTCTTATACTGTTCTTATTTAATATTATTTTAACACTTCAAAAATGTCTTCTTTCAATTTATTTCTACATAAGAATGCATCTTTCATATCTAAAGATTTCTATTTTTATTCTCATCTTCACGCTTACTGTTTCCACAATGTACAGTAATGGATTATATATATATTTATTGATATGTATTTTATGCTGGAGAGGAGATGACCAAGTGGTTAAAACGACAGTCTCACACAATCTTGACAAGGCAGGGGATTTTTATCTGTTGCTGACAAAATAAAAAGCCTATCTTGTACACCGTGTGCCAATTGCCTGGGTAGACAGCCTTCACCTCAGAGCCTTTCAAAATCAAGTAGACACCAATAACGGTAAAAATGTCATTGTTGACAGTTTTGTTTAATTGCTGACATTACTGTTAACAAATTTATTCATCAATAACCCTCAGATGCAGCACCTGTCATGCTACTGAAACACCCCCAATCACTAGTTTAATTCCTTCACCTTGATATGGTGGTTCAGATTGGCTTATTGATGATTCATTCTTCATGTAGCAGGTCTATTGTAGAACATTGCTCTTGCCACCGCCTGCTGAAAGATCCCCCATCCCTGGCCAGTTGTGTCTCAGGCACTCTCATGTCCAAGATGTTTGCATGGCCTTATGTTCATCTCTGTGCCAGTCATGTCCAAGATGTTTGCATGGCCTTATGTTCATCTCTGTGCCAGTCATGTCCAAGATGTTTGCATGGCCTTATGTTCATCTCTGTGCCAGTCATGTCCAAGATGTTTGCATGGCCTTATGTTCATCTCTGTGCCAGTCATGTCCAAGATGTTTGCATGGCCTTATGTTCATCTCTGTGCCAGTCGAACCCTGCCTCTTCACCCAGCAACTATGCCCTTCATCATTGTTCTTTTCAAGCCAAGGTGATGGATTGCCATGTTGTTTCTTGGCAGGCATAACTGGATAGTTTCCCCTTGTTTTCCACATCAACAGGGTGGGTGTCTCTCTTTTCCTCTTTCACCTCTGCCTTGGACAGCCATTTCTGACTGCCAGGACAAGTGAGTGCCCTGCTCTGCTCAGCTGCAGAGCTGTCCAACTATAAGCTAATATCTTGATTTGGTATCTGTCTCTAACTAAACAAGACCTCCGTCTGAAGCAGATATAGATGATACTTTACCCCATCAGTAACCCCAAGATGTAATACTCCCTTCTAATCTCTGGACAGTGGATCTGATATCTAGCCTTCTCTGACAAAAGCCAAAAAAAAAATAAAGGTCCCGAGTGGAAGTTACACACGTGCAAAACCATCATTATGTAGCAGCTCCTTTGCAGAATATTGCTCTCATCATGGCACACCAACAAATCCCTGGATCCCCTGTCAGTCGGTACAAATAGTCAATACAAAACACATGTAATATATACTGGGTAATACAGGAATAACTGGGTGTAATATGACAGCTTTCAACTGTGCCCAAATGTCAATGTAGTCTATAAGACTTCAAATGGTGTAAAACAATAACTGTTTCTGTTTACAACGAGGATATGAAACATCTCAAGATCTACAGATTAATTCAATTTTCACTGTAGAGGTGCATGTTTGACATTGGTGAATATATCTCAGTGAAACAGCTTCGTTGTATGTGTGTCCATGCATACCAGACATGGGGAATATATGAATAGCCATTTGAAGAAAAGCAAATACACATACAGACATATATGAGAATATGAGAATATATGTGTGTGTGTGTGTGTGTGTGTGTGAGAGTGAGAGAGAAAGAGAGAGAGAGAGAGAGAGAGAGAGAGAGAGAGAGAGAGAGAGAGAGAGAGAGAGAGAGAGAGAGAGAGAGAGAGAGAGAGAGAGAGAGAAAGAGAGAGAGAGAGAGAGAGAGCTCTTCATGCGTACTTCAAGAAATACTGTAATATGAAATATACCAATAGACATTATATCCCCCAATGTTTCCCCATGTCCTCTGATTTCATCTTCTTTATTTATCAAAATGAAACGTCATCTTTCATACATACAAAGACAGACATTATTTTAATTTGTTACATGAAGTCATTTTATAATAAGGATTTTAAAAATTTATTCAGAAGTTGCCAGATAAGCATCTATAAGTTCCAGAGTGACTACCCTGGCCTATCATGGCAGTTAAGGATTGCAGAAGAGGCAGGAAAATCACAGCAAGTGTTGACTCTGGCTAAGTTATCAACATACACACCTGCACTGAGACAGCACAAGCTGTCAGAAAGCTAACTGGCTACCATCACTCCATAAAAATTGATCTAGTATATCACAATAAATGTGATGTCAGTATGCGTGAAGTCATTAATGGGCGAAGTTATTATACATGAATTCACTAATGAGACAACATCTAATGAGACACCTCTTCAGATGCTAGATGTAAAGTCATACTTGTATTTGTCTGTCAACATTTCTAATATGCCAGGCACAAAAATCAGCATGAAAGTGAGCAATGGTAAACTATATCTTGATTTCTGAAATTGTGTAACATGTTTCTACAATATATTTCACCACAAGTCTCAAAACAAGCATATAAATCGTGTAGCAGTGCACTAACGATAAATTATTGCAACTAAGGAAGCACAATACAACAACAAAATAAAAAACATATGGATGCTAACAACTGTAGAATCAACTGATATGTATCATAATAACAAATCTTATCATTGCCATGACCTGTCTAGGTCAAAGGTGGAAGATCATGAAATAAGCGTGAGAGAACTCTGCTAGCCACATTTTCACAAGTATATCATCTCACATTACACGAGCAGATTACTTGAAATAACGAAATCTGGCAGTCGCTCAACTCTAGCTTAGCACGCCATTGGCTACACCACAGGGGTGAATGTCGATTCATCACCTCTGACAGATTTTCCCAGAATGCTCACGATCCAATCTCTCAACTCGGCTTATCGCCTCTTTCACACATGGATTTATAGTATCCATGGATCCACAGTTCCGTGCTTCAGCCGCTCACACGGTTAATTAATTATCTTCCCTCTATGATCTAGACAAGTCATGGCAATCAACAATGCACAATTTTCATTTCAATAAAAATCCAGAATATTTGCCAGAATTTGAGATAAACTGCCTTCTTCTTCTGACAGTTCATGATGTATGACATGCATCCAGTCTCCTGTATGGCCGATCATTTCCAATCTGGCACTCGCATACCAGATCACAGGCTCCCTAAAAAATTTTTTTATTGTGAGCTGCGCTGTGGTAAAAGCTCCCAATGTGGCCAGAGGAAAAGCTTTAAAGACACTGAAGATTTCACTAAAAGCTTTTGGAATTCATCATGACACTTGGGACACTGTTGCCAAAGACCAAAATTCATGGTGGACATAAATACGCAAGGGTGTAGTCACTTATGAAACAAACAGGGCTGCAAAAGCTGTGGAAAAAAAACGACTGGACAAAAAAAACCACAGCAGAAGATCCTCGTCCTGGAACGTCCAGCATTCTTTGCCCACATTGTCAAAGAAAATTTTGAGCCAAAATAGGCCTTACCAGCTATCTCAGAACTCACGGCTTCAAACTTTCAACCCGAATGGATGAAATGAATGGTCATCATCATTCTTGATGGACAAACATCAATTTCCAATACATATGTGTCTTCATGTCACCAAGTACAGATGTGTCTTAATGTCACCAAGTACATATGTCTCCATGTCACCAAGTACAGATGTGTCTCCATGTCACCAAGTACAGATGTGTCTTAATGTCACCAAGTACAGATATGTCTCCATGTCACAAAGTACAGATGTGTCTCCATGTCACCATGTACAGATGTGTCTTCATGTCACCAAGTACAAATGTGTCTTCATGTCACCAAGTACAGATATGTCTTCATATCACCAAGTACAGATGTGTCTTCATGTCACCAAGTACAGATGTGTCTTCATGTCACCAAGTACAGATGTGTCTACATGTCACCAAGTACAGATGTGTCTACATGTCACCAAGTACAGATGTGTCTTCATGTCACCAAGTACAGATGTGTCTCCATGTCACAAAGTACAGATGTGTCTCCATGTCACCATGTACAGATGTGTCTTCATGTCACCAAGTACAAATGTGTCTTCATGTCACCAAGTACAGATGTGTCTTCATGTCACGAAGTACAAATGTGTCTTCATGTCACCAAGTACAGATGTGTCTTCATGTCACCAAGTACAGATGTGTCTTCATGTTACCAAGTACAGATGTGTCTACATGTCACCAAGTACAGATGTGTCTACATGTCACCAAGTACAGATGTCTTAATGTCACCAAGTACAGATATGTCATCATGTCACAAAGTACAGATGTGTCTCCATGTCACCATGTACAGATGTGTCTTCATGTCACCAAGTACAAATGTGTCTTCATGTCACCAAGTACAAATGTGTCTTCATGTCACAAAGTACAGATGTGTCTTCATGTCACCAAGTACAGATGTGTCTACATGTCACCAAGTACAGATGTGTCTACATGTCACCAAGTACAGATGTGTATACAAGTCACCAAGTACAGATGTGTCTACATGTCACCAAGTACAGATGTGTATACAAGTCACCAAGTACAGATGTGTCTTCATGTCACCAAGTACAGATGTGTCTTCATATCACCAAGTACAGATGTGTCTTCATGTCACCAAGTACAGATATGTCTTCATATCACCAAGTACAGATGTGTCTCCATGTCACCATGTACAGATGTGTCTTCATATCACCAAGTACAAATGTGTCTTCATGTCACCAAGTACAGATATGTCTTCATATCACCAAGTACAGATGTGTCTTCATGTCACCAAGTACAGATATGTCTTCATATCACCAAGTACAGATGTGTCTCCATGTCACCATGTACAGATGTGTCTTCATATCACCAAGTACAAATGTGTCTTCATGTCACCAAGTACAGATATGTCTTCATATCACCAAGTACAGATGTGTCTTCATGTCACCAAGTACAGATGTGTCTTCATGTCACCAAGTACAGATGTGTCTACATGTCACCAAGTACAGATGTGTCTACATGTCACCAAGTACAGATGTGTCTTCATGTCACCAAGTACAGATGTGTCTCCATGTCACAAAGTACAGATGTGTCTCCATGTCACCATGTACAGATGTGTCTTCATGTCACCAAGTACAAATGTGTCTTCATGTCACCAAGTACAGATGTGTCTTCATGTCACGAAGTACAAATGTGTCTTCATGTCACCAAGTACAGATGTGTCTTCATGTCACCAAGTACAGATGTGTCTTCATGTTACCAAGTACAGATGTGTCTACATGTCACCAAGTACAGATGTGTCTACATGTCACCAAGTACAGATGTCTTAATGTCACCAAGTACAGATATGTCATCATGTCACAAAGTACAGATGTGTCTCCATGTCACCATGTACAGATGTGTCTTCATGTCACCAAGTACAAATGTGTCTTCATGTCACCAAGTACAAATGTGTCTTCATGTCACAAAGTACAGATGTGTCTTCATGTCACCAAGTACAGATGTGTCTACATGTCACCAAGTACAGATGTGTCTACATGTCACCAAGTACAGATGTGTATACAAGTCACCAAGTACAGATGTGTCTTCATGTCACCAAGTACAGATGCGTCTTCATGTCACCAAGTACAAATGTGTCTTCATGTCACCAAGTACAGATGTGTCTTCATGTCACCAAGTACAGATATGTCTCCATGTCACCAAGTACAGATGTGTCTTCATGTCACCAAGTACAGATGCGTCTTCATGTCACCAAGTACAAATGTGTCTTCATGTCACCAAGTCAAACTGCCATCATCTCTCTGAATATTATTTTGTCTTCGTTATCTTTCAACTGTTCTGTTGCCATGACTTACTCCAAACTATCCCTTCTCAATAAATGTCTAAAGAATGTCAACTCTCTATTTCTGATAGAGTAACAAATTCTCTTCATGAGTTGGGCTTCTTTCAAGATGCCTTCATTGCTCTTTATCCTGAGCATTTTTCTATATAAGCTCCTTTCTGCAGCCTCCAAGTAGTTTCTCATGAATCCACCAATTCACTTTGCACCACAAGAATGTGTTCTATGAACTTCTTAAGAACTCTCACACCTTCATTATCAAAGGACTATATGTGAGGTGAACTGTGCTTTAACAAAGTGTGTTAAACACATCAGGCCTTTATATTTAATTGTAAATCTTGTGCAGCTGTTTTTTTTTTTTTAAACTAGTACTTTTATTTACTTTTAATAATGTCATGATGCATGACTCCATAGCTTCTATTTCTCAGTTCTTCACAGATGTTACAATGAATTCAGAGTTTTCTCTTTGAGTGGTCTCAAGGTGTGGTGTCCGCTTTGAGTGCTGGAGGTCACGGGTTCAAGCCCCAGTGAGGGCCAGAATTTTTTCACGTGGACTTCTAGTAACAAAATTTCCCATGGTCTATGGGTAGTGAGATCGGATGCCCGTGTGTATTGTTATGCATGTAAATAATCCCTTGGTAGTTGGAAATCGAAAAAGAGTAGCCTAACGGCGCTGCCCGGGCAAAATTTTAAGATAAAAAATCTACCCAAAATATTTAAGGATCCACGCCAGTGCTACAGAGTTTGTGCACTGAGCTGAGATTCTTTGGACTCAGGCTTGAGTTTGGAGTAGAACGGAGCACTTATGGGTTACACCCGAGTGCCGTGATGTTGATCCATCGACTAAACTAAACTAAACTAAAATGCTGTTTCACTCTATTCTTTATGATAAACTTAGACAACTTGCAAACATCAAACCATATAGAAGAAAAAGTATCAGAAAAAAAAGTAATATTCAGAAGATAGAATTGTTATACTGCATTCCTGACAATTAGACGTAGACAGAAACACATTTTGTGACACTTAGAAGAAATAAACTTGAAAACTTGATTGAAAAAGAATAAAGAGAAGACAAACAGATCAATACCTGACTGGCTAGGCTGCTAAAAAAAAAAAGCCTTTAAAACAGGCAAAATGAATGCAGTGTCGGAGGTAAAATAAATACCAACTGCAGATTTAATATGTAACAAAGATGACATAATCCTTTTAAATATGAGCAGATAACTCTTGATGTAACAACAATGGAGTTACTTAACTTCTAGATATTTGGCAATAGGAAAGAAAGAAGTTACAGTAAATAATGAGGAAGTGTTTTGTTAAATATTTTTAATGTTTTTTTATGCTCGCTCGCTTTGAACTCAAGCGTAGTCCATAAACATTATTTCTAGTAGTGCTTAACTGAATTTTGCGTGTGGATTAGCCTTCCCTATTAACAGTGTCCCTCGCCATCAGGCAAACCCACTCTGACTTCAGAGGTACTTGTAATTTACATCCCCAAATCAAGGATGATAGGTCAACATTTTAGTTCAACTGTCCAGTTGAAACCCTTACCGCGGCATCAGCACATCGGATGTTTAAGAACATGCATTCTTATCCATTCGGCCATACTGACCCACAAAAGGATTCTGCGACCCTTTGTTATTACTTATAGTGTCCGATTGTTTGCTTCAGTTCTTTTTTCAATGTGTTCTTTGGTCTTCCTATATTTCTCTTGTCTTATGTATGTCATAAGTATGGCTACGTTACTAACTAGTTTCTTCAATGTATGTTCTTTACTGATTCACTAGGATTTGTCTACTTCTCTCTATAATCTCTATATTGGTGATTCTGTCATAGAATCTGAGTTATTTGTCACACAAACATCTATAACCAGAAAGGGAAATCACTGGAGTAGAACTGATGGAAGCTGTTGATCACTAACTTTGAATGCCCAACTCCTGACATATGAGGAACTGATGGGTGTTGTTTATCACTAACTTTGAGTGTCCAGCTCTTGACATGTGAAGATCTGTTTTCTTACTTTGAAGCCAGATACACAGAACTCCTTATACAGAAAGCAAACTTGTGAAAAAATGCAAATGACAGTGCTTAGCACTGAGTTAAGGAAGGGAGCTAAATTAGCACTGGAGCACTGACTCCATCTGCAACCACTAGGAAGCTAGATGATCTGGACTTCACGGATGATCTTACTCCTCTATTCCACACTTGAGATAAGATACACAATAAAAAGCGATAACAACTAGGCCTGAACATTCACAATGGAAAGACAAAGATAAGGAGAATAAAGAAGGCAAAGGATAACCAGAAAACCCTCGGTGAAACACCAGGTGTGAAACCATACACATATCATGGCAGCAATACCTGTACACTTAAAGTAAGAGAAAGATACTAAATTATATTATACAAGCAAATATAACTTTTATACCACTTAAAAATTTGTAGAAATCAAAACAAGGAAGATCATTCTCAGACCTTGAACATTCAAATGTAATGTTAAACCAGTACTGCTGCGTGGACGAGAAACATAAAGAACAAACTACAAATGTCAAATACATTTAAAACATTCAGATAAATAATGGCAAATATATTGTGATAATACGCTAAAAACAAAAACCAGCATGAAAAATAGCTGGTAGAGAGTACATATGACGATAAATACTCAAACTAAAATAGGCTGCCAATGGCAAAGTAGTGGCAAATGCCTGTCGGCCTGGTGGTTCCTCAGGAGGCAAAGGGATTAGCTGATGTGGCCACATGGCTCTGAGATCAACACAGCCTCATAAAATGGTAGCCATACAATTTTCTGTGAGGTTAAGGCAGCTGGTGTAATACTGACCACTCCACAGAGTGCAGATGAGTCTAAAACTAAGGGCCTAGCACCATGATGCTACATGGCATGGAAACACAGTCTTCACCTGAACTGGAAATTGCTGAAGCACAACCATGTTTCACCAACTAGCAACAAGCTGGTACACTGTAGACTGAGAACTCGGCACTTCTGTTTTAATTCAACCTAAGCAATAAAATACAAAACATGGGTGACAAAGTAATGATTACTGATAAGAAAAAATTGTGATGGCAGACATCATTAAGTAAAGTGCACTTCTTAAATTTAAGAGAGAGAGAAAGAAAGAGAGAGAGAGAGAGAGAGAGAGAGAGAGAGAGAGAGAGAGAGAGAGAGAGAGAGAGAGAGAGAGAGAGAGAGAGAGATCATTAAGTAAAGTGCACTTCTTAAATTTGAGAGAGAGAGAGAGAGAGAGAGAGAGAGAGAGAGAGAGAGAGAGAGAGAGAGAGAGAGAGAAAGAGAGAGAGAGAAAAAGAGAGAGAGAGAGAGAGGAGAGAGGAATGAGAAGGGAATGAGAAGTAATTCAAGCTTAAAAAAATTCCAAAATTCAGCTGCACAGATTTCCATCAAAAGCAAAGAAGAAAACAATGAAGTATAAATATTTCTTACCACATCTATTACACAAGGTACAAATATTGTAAATATACTGTCAATTATTGCAGTATATGAATACGAAGTGTGCAAGATTGGTTTAAACTATGTATGTAAAAGCAAAAAAATGTGTATTATATTCTCGGTATTAAAGAAAATACTACAATAGACATGACAGATTTCAACTGTGCCCATATTTAAGATGGTCTTTATAAAATAAAACTGGTGCAATATAAAATTGCTACATTATACATGAACAAAACAATTTAAATATCAACACAACATATGTCACATAAAAAAAAAGCATATGTCCTACTTTATTTCCATGCATTTAAAACTTATAGGAATTGGATACTAATAAATATGGTAATTTAGCGTATATTTCTTGCATTCTGTATGTGAGGGGTGGGGAGAAAGAGCCATGGTCGAAAGGTTACAGTGTCCGCTTGAGGCTCAGAAGGTTCCGGGTTCGATCCCTGCATAGATGGGGAATTTTCCCCATTCGATATCTAATGATATTACATGACCTTCGTGACAGCGTGGTTTGTCAGATCGGATACCCAGCCCTCGTAGATAAGGGTGAAAAACATGAGGTCCTGTGTGCAAGTTGTGCACATCAAAAATCCCATGGCAGCTGGAAATCACACAGAGTAGGCTGTTAGGTCACCACCCTAGCAGGGAACAAAGACCATGTGGTCATCTATTTATTTATTTATATATCATCACATATCACTTCTATTTCTTATATCTATGCTGTGTGGCCTGAGAAAGGTAATTCATTCAAAAGCTATTTTATTTTCAAGCTTCCATGTAACACAATCACTTAGTCTGTCGTCAGAAGTATTTGAACAAGTTCACTGCCCTCTCAGTATGTCATTAATAGTTGCTGAATTCAGCACCAGATACAACATGAGTGTGGAAGTCTTCCTTTTTCTGATGTCTGTGTTAACTTTTCTTAATGATCATTTCTCATATGTTGCTGTGCATGTCATCTGAACTATCTTTGTGAAACATTTCTATGTTTTCTGGAGATTTCTATGTAACTTTAATACAACAATTAATTTGAAAAAATTTGTCACCAATATAAACAAGCTGAAATTTTATCCAAAAACACATGAAGTTGTTTCAAGGAATACCTGACATTTTATATAAAAACCCTATGCGTTTGATAGAATATCTGACATATTTTAGATAAAAACACTACAAATATGTTTCCCAGAATATCTTACAAATTTTATATAAAACACTTTGAATGTATTTTATAAAATATCCGACATATTTTATATATGTTTCACAGAATATCCTACAAATTTTATATTAAAAACCCTATGAATATGTTTCACAGAATATCTTTCAAATTTAGGAAGAATGAATTTTCATATTTTGGACATAAATTTGAAGTCTGCAGTTGTCTGCTGGAATACACCATCACCACTATACACAAAAAACTTTACAGTTATCACTGATCTTATATGTTTCAGCTGGTACATGGCAGAGTTGTTAGAAGAGTTATCCACCAAAGATAATTTGGTAAAGAACTGTCAGAGATGAAATGTAGCACTGAGTAGGGAGATGTGATTTCATAGCCAGGATGGCCTTACCAAAGGAGTGGATGAGTGCTGTCTTGTTACATATTAAAAAAGTCCTGCAGCAAGAACCTGTTGTGGGTTTGTGAAGTGTTAGAACCATCATATTTTTAGGATAAATTTGCACAGAGGAACAGGTGGCCAGACTTTTCCCTCAGTAGCAAGTGGCGAGTGCAGGCACTGAATCCTTGTCTGACCATTTTCATGCCTTTGTCAGTGCACTCCCTAACCTTTACACCAACATGCCAACTTGTCTCCTTACATGTTACAAAATTCTGAAGGTGACTGTGCAAGCTGGCATTCAAGATTCAAAGGCATCTTTCATATACAGAAAAAAATATAAAATTCATCAGCATCCCCAAGTACCATTTCCACTTTGAAGGTAGATCGAAATGAGTTCCCAACACCCTCCATCTTCATGGTGAACTCATATAGGCTTCTTCCAGCCCCTTCTGCTTCAATAAATCAGACTGAAAATAAACTGGCACATTTTCTAGGATGGGCTGAAGCTTCAAACTATCGTGAGCTACCCATGGCAGTGTGTGGAGCTGTTACCACCATCTTGACAAGTGCCAATGGCCATTATTCCCAGATGGTGTTGCGTAAGAGTGTGGCATTTATATCTGGCAAATTAAAAGTCAATGGTTAAAAACTGCTTATGGCAACAATGAATACATAATTGTATGTTAAAACTCAAATAAAATAAAAATTTGCACTGTTTTTATCTTTTTGAGTGTCTCATGGTTATATTATAATTAGTTGTGTTTTGTGTTATGTAACACCACATGTTTGTCTTTGAAGATATTTATTCCCAACTAAAAATATTAGATGGCAAGAATATAAATTTAATTATGAAAATTTAATCATCATCGTCATGCAGCAAGTCCTTCGCAGAATATGACTCTAATCACGGCTCACCAAAAAGATTCTCGATCCTTGGCCAGTTACCCTCCCTGCCTCATGCATGTTCATGCCCAAGGAATCTTCAATGTCCTGTATCCATCTTCTGTTTGACCCCTGCCTCATGCATGTTCATGCCCAAGGAATCTTCAATGTCCTATTTCCATCTTCTGTTTGACCCCTGCCTCATGCATGTTCATGCCCAAGGAATCTGCAATGTCCTGTATCCATCTTCTGTTTGACCCCTGCCTCATGCATGTTCATGCCCAAGGAATCTGCAATGTCCTGTATCCATCTTCTGTTTGACCCCTGCCTCATGCATGTTCATGCCCAAGGAATTTGCAATGTCCTGTATCCATCTTCTGTTTGACCCCTGCCTCATGCATGTTCATGCCCAAGGAATCTGCAATGTCCTGCATCCATCGTTGTTCTATTCGAACCCTGCCTCTTGTTCCAGGAATGATACCATCCTTCAGCAAACACTGTGATGTTTAATATGACCAAAGTATTTAAGTTTTTGAGACACAATGCTGTTTATAAGACTTGTAGTCGACAATATTCTAAACATATTTCCGTAAGATATGAGTTCAACAGCACTGATTTTCTTCTTTAGAGATTGCAAAATGATCCATGACTCACATCCATATGTTGCCTCAGGACAGATGCCTGTTCTCACAATTTGAACATTTAGCGTAACAATATAAGTTGTTAAAACCCCTAACTTCAGATAGTTTCTGATAATTGTGTTGCACCTTGGAGAACCACTGAACTACATTTAATCAATTTAATTATTTCTCACTGAACTTCATGTGTACCGCTCACAGATAATACTGACCAGTGGGAACATTTGGCCATTATCACCTGTTGTTAAGACTATGAGTAAAGTTATGGAATACCTGAGTACATATGAATAATGAAAACAAATCACAACCTTCCACGTGACTGCAAAATATACATTCAGATTTTGTACATAAATCACATATTGCAGTGCAGATGTGGCCAAATACTGTCAAGTATCATATCACCCTCTTCACAGTTCTTCTGGGATAAGTCATGAACAGGATGACACACTTGAAGTCTTCATGAGTCCCTTACAATCTGCCTTATAGGGCTGCTGATGACACACTTGAAGTCTTCATGAGTTCCTGACAATCTGCCTTTTAGGGCTGCTGATGACACACTTTAAGCCTTCATGAGTCCCTTACAATCTGCCTTATAGGGCTGCTGATGACACACTTGAAGTCTTCATGAGTCCCTTACAATCTGCCTTATGGGCTGCTGATGACACACTTTAAGCTTTCATGAGTCCCTTACAATCTGCCTTATAGGGCTGCTGATGACACACTTGAAGTCTTCATGAGTTCCTGACAATCTGCCTTATAAGGCTGCTTCCATGACCAGATTTCCATTCTCTGTCTGGTACATTATGAACAATTTCTGAAGGATGTGCCCAGGAGTTTGCTTGGAGCTCTACAGTTGCAAGTGGTTTCAAACTGTGAGCTTGAAATACAAGCTGGTCAAAGTCACTGCTTGTACACAAAAAGAGGGCAGGCAGCTGTGACTGAATGTCAGCAATGGTCACACTGATATCTACATTACCATTCAAGAGAACAAACAACAGATTAAACACATTCACATTTGTGGTGCCAACTAGGAAAGAGGTGTAAGTTTGCCGGGATAGGGAGAAGGGAAAGGTCAGACAAAATATTAAAACAGATTATATACATAGCATCTAAGAATTTTTGATTTAGTATCACTATGGCTGTCACAATTAAAAAGCTTCTGACTGGTGTTTGTGAGTGACTGCGTCTCTGTGTGTGCATGTATGTATCTGTGTAGCTTCAATGCATATGCAAACTTAAAACAGTTTTTCCCTTTTTAATAAAACATTTCACAAATACCTTACATAAAATAACCGTAGTGATGTCAAACATTTGGGCCAGTTTAACAGATAGATATCTGAAATTGCAGTAGTTCCAATCACTGTTACGACAAAAGCTGCTCATACACATCTGCAGCAGAATCTTTGGTTGACCCCTAAAAGCTAGGAGGGATCATGATGAGGTCAGCTATAATTAGTTTTACTGTACATCTGAAGACACACATAACACCTTCATGCTGCATGCATCTGATGGCGGTTTGTAAGATCTTAAAGCAAGACTTGTTAAAACCATCTATGCTGTGGCTTCTTGCTTAATGGCCTCTTTACTTTCTTCTTCCTTGTTTTCTTTTCCTCCTTTAGCTTTCTCGCCACGGAAGAACAACAAAGGAATCATGCCCAGAAAGCAGCCAATAGTTACACCAATCACTTTTCCCTGGAAAGAAAATAGAAAATGAAAATAGTCAATGTTTTTGGTAAAGGATAATTGTAAAGCACATTAAAAGAATATATCTTCCAATTATCTGAGCTATGAGTAAGATCACAATGGATGTGTAATCTAGTCCTTCAATTATGATTAGACATAACGAATCTACATTTTTCATTTTTATTATGAGTAAGGTCATAATGAATGTATCAACAAAAGAACACACACATTTCTCAGACGAATACTACAGAGAAAGTTTTCAGAGTAATACAAAAGAGATGTGTTACACAGCAATACAAAAGAAATGGGTCACAGAACAATACAAAAGAAAAGGTTCTCAGAGTTATAAATTAAAAGGTTCTCACAGCAATACAAAAGAGAAGGTTCTCAGAGTTATCAATCAAAAGGTTCTCACAGCAATACAAAAGAAATAGTCTTGGTAACTTGGCTTATAATGTATAGAATGTAGACCTCAGAGTCATGGAAGGCAACATTCTTGGCAAGTGTTGAAGTAGAACAAGGGACATAATAAATGTCCAGATATGCAGCGAAACCACTGAAGACCTAACCAAAACTGAAGTAAGCAGCAGCAGATGATGATGATGAATGTGTGCCCCAATGATTGACATACAAAAGAAAGTATACAACATCATGCCTAACAATGACCGTCTTACAATGAAGGTCAGAATGAATGTTAAAAGAGTTAGTTGCATATCCTTCTACAAGTCGTTGCAACCAACCCTAGCATATATTGGCTGTTTGTGATTTACCAGGAAATTTGTACATTTCAAACCACATAGCCGGTATGTCAGGGAATCATGAAACTGCGTTCACTAACCCTTCAGCCACAGACACTGACTAAAATTAATACACGTAACAATATTTGACTAAAGAGAGGTCAAAATGAATATACATAACAATATGTGACTTGAGAGGTCAAAATGAATAAATGAAACAATATTTGACTTATGAGAGGTCAAAATGAATATATATAACAATATTTGACTAAAGAGAGGTCAAAATGAATATACATAACAATATGTGACTTGAGAGAGGTCAAAATGAATATACATAACAATATGTGACTTGAGAGAGGTCAAAATGAATACACATAACAATATTTGACTAAAGAGAGGTCAAAGTGAATATATATAATATTTGACTAAAGAGAGGTCAAAGTGAATACACATAACAATATTTGACTAAAGAGAGGTCAAAGTGAATATATATAACACTATTTGACTAAAGAGAGGTCAAAGTGAATATATATAACAATATTTGACTAAAGAGAGGTCAAAGCGAATATATATAACAATATTTGACTCAAGAGAGGTCAAAGTGAATATATATAACAATATTTGACTAAAGAGAGATCAAAATGAATACACATATTTGATTTATGAGAGGTCAAAATAAATATACATAACAATATTTGACTTATAAGAAGCCAAAATGAATATACATAACAATATTTGACTTATAAGAAGCCAAAATGAATATACATAACAATATTTGACTAATGAGAGGTCAAAATGAATACACATAACAATATTTGGCTTATGAAAGCTTAAAATGAATGTATATCACACAATTAACTCAATTATAAATTGTCAAAATGAATCGACAAATGATAAGTTCTATTATGAGTTTGGCAGAACAAAGACCGAAGATGACAATGATGATGGTGATGATGATGATACTCACTAAATTGGAAGACCATTTTGTACACTTCATGTCAACCTGAGTTGGACTGAGGTGAGGATGTCGTATGCCGAATCTGGAGACAGTACTTTCCACATAATGTGCCGACCTGATTGATATTAATTAACAAGGTTAGGCAGCTGCAGAGAGAATAATCATGCATGCATGCTTGCATTTACCCCAGCATGACAAAACAGTACATATGTACAAGTGCACATTCATATGCACTCATGCACACACAAAATATCAGTGATATGCTATACAATCTCCACCAAGTAGTAAACAGGTAACGTAAATGCCATGGGAAATACTGCTATAAGAGTTTGAGGTCCTCTTCTTCTAGCCCATAACCATAACTGTGGACTGTAGGAGTGTCATCCACAGTCCCCCCACAGTACAATCTCTTCTTTTTATTTTATTTGTTGTTGTTGTTGTTTTTTTGTTTTGGCGCTCGCTCGCTTTGAACTCAAGCGTAGACAATACACAGGGGGATCTGGGGTGTCAGGCATTGGTAGTACCTTTCATAAGGATGACTGTCATGTCCTTTTCAGGGCCCATCTCCCACTGGTCCTAGCCTGACATCTAGCTCATGCCTGTGGCTCCTAGTAGCCGTCAGCATGCGACAGCGGCCACCCCCGAGCAACAGCTGTGACAGGTTGGCTAAACCAGGTGTATTCGTCTCCAGTCGTCTTTACTTGTCTTGCCACTGGACGCAGATGGACTCAGGCGAGAGAGTGTGGTCGACAAATTGTGCAACTCTTCCTCACTTTAATCCAATTCATCGCGCAAGTCATTCTTCATCCAACTTCATATACCACATTCAAGCCCTGTGGGTACGCTGGCAGTCGTAGTCGCAGACCTGCACACAGGCGGCTCAGACTATATTGTTATCTTCAACTGAGACGCATGTTTTCAGCTTTGCTAATGAATGCCTTCGAGAACAATGACATTGGAATAGACATCAACTATCGCATGGACGGAAAGTAATTCAATCTGAGAAGGCTGAAAGCTAAAACCAAAACTAACAGCGACACTATCAGAGAGCTCCTGTTTGCTGATGATTGCGCTCTATATGCCAACTCAGAGGCAGACATGCAACACAATATTTCAACTGTCTCATATGCCTGTGCCAACTTTGGGCTCAATATCAATAGTTATGTACCAGCCAGCTCCAGGGAATAATCAATCAATCAATCAATCAACCAGGGGCCGTCTCCGCAATGAAGGTTGACTGCAATGGATCTCCAACACTGTCTGTCTCTCGCCTTGAGTGTACATTCTGTCAGGCTGATGTTCGTCCATCTCTTGATGTTATCCTTCCACTTGTATCATTGTCTACCTCTTGCTCGCTTGCCCTCAACCTTGCCTTCCAGTATGGTTTTTATAAGAGTATCATGTCTTTTAACGTGGCCAAAATATTTCACTTGCCTCCTCTTTATTTCTTTCATCAACTCTCTCTTCATTCCCAGTTTTTCTAGGACCTCTGCATTTGATTGTTTTTGTTTCCATGAAATACGACCTATTCGTCTATATATCCACATCTCCAGGGCTTCTATGCGACCTTCTAGTTGCTTGTTCAATGTCCAGGCTTCCACGCCATACAGTAGCATTGAATATACGTTGCATTTGACAATTCTCATTTTTAATGCATTATTAATCTCTCCAGATGTTAATACTGATTTCATGCCATGAAAGCATTTTTGGCCATTCCTATTCTCTTTTTTATTTCCATTTCACTTCTGCCATCATCTGTTATCTGCCCATTTACTGTGATGTTCATTGATGACCTTTCCTTTTCACTGCTAATTATCATAGTTTTTGTTTTTGGATGTTAATATCTAAGCCACATTCTGCACTGTGCCTGTTTACTTCTTCCACTAGGTCTTGCAACTCTTGCTCACTTTCTGCTAGTAACACGGTATCGTCAGCATATCTAAGATTGTTTATGATTCTTCCATTTATGTTGAGTCCAGGCATTTCAACTTGTTTAAAAATTCTTTCTGTGTATAGGTTGAAGAGGCTTGGGGACAGTACACATCCCTGCCGCACTCCTCTTTTTATCTCTATAGGCAATGAATAGTCATTACTGCATCTAATAGATGCCACTTGTTCCCAGTACAAGTTACTAATAAGTCTGATGTCCTTTCCGTCTACTCCTATATCTTGAAGGCATGTAATTAGTCTTTCATGTTGTACTCTATCAAAAGCTTTCTTGTAGTCTATAAAACAAACATATATACGTTTTTGAACTTCTATATATTTTTCAATTAACATCCTCAAACAGATAAATGCTTCTCTGGTGCCGTTGTTTTTGCGGAACCCAAATTGTTCTTCAGCTACTTCCTCATCTATTTTATGTTGAATTCTTACTTGTATGACCTTGAGTAGTATCTTAGTTATGTGGCTCATTAAGCTAATAGTTCTGTAATCCTCACACTCAAGAGCTCTTGGCTTCTTGGGTAGTGTGATGAAAATGGATGTTTTCAAATCTTTGGGGATGTACCCAGTATTATATACGTCATTACATAATTCTGTGATAGTTTCAATGCCAAAGCTGGATAAGGATTTTATCATCTCTGTTGTTATTTTGTCAGGACCTGCAGCCTTTCCTTCTTTCATCTTTTTAATAGCCTTCTCTACTTCAGCCTTTATTATTTTTGGTCCATCTTGAGTATTATACAATGTTGGTCATTTGACCCTGTTGTCCCAGAATAAATCTTCTGTGTACTTTGTCCATCTTTTTATTATGTTAGTGTTATTAATTATAATTTCTCAATTTTTTCCTCTGATACAACCGTTTCCTGTTATATTATTTTTCTTCTTTGTAAATCTTTTTACATGTTCATTGTAATTCTTTCGAGTTGTGTTTTATTTCCAGACCCTCTATTTCTTTGCAATTTTTCTGCAGCCACTCCTCCTTGGCAACTCCGCATATGTGACGTATTTCTCTATCTATTACTATATACTCTGGAGTGTTCTTTGCTTTCTTTCTTTGAGACATTTTACTCAAGATTTCATCGGTTATCTATAATTGTTTTTTCTTATTAATCTTCACTGGCAAGGTGGTATTTGCAATCCGAATACTGGTTTTTACACTTTCCCATTTTGTATTAATTTTATCCTCAGGATTTTCACGTCGATATTGTTCCATACTTTCAATGATTAGCCCATCATACCTATTTTTGACTTCATAATCACACTGTGCCGAAATATCAAAGTGAATGGTCTTAGACTAAGTGTTGTGGACAAATTCACCTATCTTGGCAGCACTGTGTCACAAGCTGCCACAATTGATGACAAAGTCATCATCTCCAAGGCCAGCGTGGCCTTTGGCAGACTGTACAAGAATGTGTGGGACAGAAATAGAATAAGCCTGCAAACAAAGTTGAAAGTCTACAAAGCAACTGTATTATCCACACTGCTATATGCTTGTGAAACCTGGACTGTTTATCAGTGACACGCTAGGAAATTAAACAACTTCCACACAGTCTGCCTTTGGAAGCTATTGAAGATTAAATGGTAAGACAAGATCCCAGACACTGAAGTCCCAGAAAGAGTGTCCATGCCCAGTATCCACACTCTACTAATGAAGAATCAGATTCGTTGGGTTGGTCGCTTAACTCGCATGCCAGATCACAAGATCCCTAAATAAATTTTTTTATGGCGAGCTGCATTGTAATAAATGCTCCCAAGGTGGCCAGAGGAAATGCTTTAAAGATACTCTGAAAATCTCACTGAAAGCTTTTGGAATTCATCATGACACATGGGAGACTGCTGCCAAAGACCAAAATTTGTGGCATACATCATTACACAAGGATGCAGTCACTTGTGAATCAACCAGGACTGCAAGAGCTGTGAAGAAAAGGCTGGACAGAAAAACCAGTGCAGGAGATCCTCCTACTGGAATGTCAAGCATTATTTGCCCTCATTGTCAAAGAAAATTTCAAGCCAAAATAGGCCTTATCAGCCATCTTTGAACTCATGGCTCCATACGTTCAACCCCACTGGATGGATGAAATGAATGGTCATCATCATTCTTGATGGACAACCAACAGTCCATACACACTATTTATAGTAGTGATGGACTGAATTTTGTGTGTGGGTTAGCTTTCCCTATTAATAGTGTCCCTCGCCATCAGCAAACCCACTCTGACTTCAGAAGTACTTGTAATTAATGTCCTCAAGTCAAGGACAACAGGTCAACATTTTAGTCCAGCTGTCCGGTGTAGGGGTTGAACCGCTTACCTCTGCATCAGCACACCGGATGTTTAAGAACACGCATTCTTATCCATTCGGCCATGCAGACCTGCTTCTTTTTATTTAACCTCACTGTCATTTTCTTCATCTTCATCAACATTGTCATCGCCTACTTCATTGTCATCTTCTTCTTCATCGTTATCTTTATCTTCATCATCTTCTTCTTCTTCATCTACTTCTTCTGTGTTCAGGTCACTGATTATGCTACATCAGCAGCTCGTTTGCTAGAATAAAATCCATAATTTTCTGCAGATCAATGTGGGAACCCCACAATCTATGCTTCAAATGTGATGGACACAACTCACAATCTCTGAAAGTTAGGCTCTCTCAAGACCATTAGGTTAAAAGAGGTGCTGATACGTTGGGTGGGCCCTCATGAGGCTGAATGAAGCCTTCACCCCAGTTGTATCTGGTATAATACTAGGCTAGACTTGTAAAGTCATCTTCTACAGATGCACGTGTGTCCAAAATCCCTGGTGCTTGTGCCATATCTGACACACCCTGTCTTTGGCATTTGGACTGCTTTTTCTGTCTGGGTTTGACTCCTAAAGCTCTCCATTCTCAATGGCACCTGCAAGGCAGCAATGGTTGGTTTGCTGAGGTAGCCTTTCTCTGTGGCTTGAAACTGTTGACACAATGCACGCACCAAGGGGTACATGGGGTATTTCAAAGAGGGCAACAGTGCCACCAGCTACCCTGTACCATCCTGATGAGACAAGCACCAACTGTTTCATCCATCACTGGTTATGAATACAGGAATACCTTTGTTTATATCACACTGAATCAACATTTGGAAGTTGTTCATGTTCAACTATCTGCCACCCTTGGACATGCCTAATAAGAGTTGGTCAACACCAGCCTCCCTCCCTCCCCCCCCCCCCTCTCTCTCTCCGTCCCCACCCAGTATTAGCTCCAGCAAATCATAAAGATGTGACAAAGCTAGAATCTGTCCATTCTATGCTGTTATATCATGTATTTCTATGGCTGGCGGTTGCTTTGTGTTTCATATCTTCTGACAATCTACTGCCCTTGTTCCTTTTATTTCTGTTCATCATGCAGAGGGCTGTACTGTGCTGTCCGGTACCCTCATAACAGCCTTGTCAAATGTCTCTCTGTCACAGGTCGGACCCTGCCTGTTGCTGTCATGTGTAAATTATGTATCACATCTGGAATCCATCTATGTTGTGGTCTTCCTCTTCTCTGCCTCCCTGGAACACTTCCCTCCATAATAGCAGCGGGAGTGTACATAGAATACCCAAATAATACTAGGGACACAGCCAGAGTACCGACAGGAAAGTACTGCCATAACTATGATGCTGAAATTGAGGCAATCAAGATAGCAACAGAGAAATTACTAAATAACAGCAATGGTACACAACCTGTGGTGCTACTAACAGATGCAAAATCAGTACTCGAGGCACTCCTCTCTGGGAAATTGCCAGTACTAAGGACACTACTTTCTGAACTTAGCAGTCAGCATAAAGTCACCATACAGTGGATACCATCCCACTGTGGAGTACCCGGAAACGACAGAGCTGATTAATTGGCTAAGGAAGGAGCCAAAGAGGAACAGCCTGATGTGCCCGTTACATACCACCAAAAGAAAAGAATGATCAAATCAGTCAGAAAGCCACCAAAACCTGCTCAAGATGACTACCACGTTATGGACAGACCAGAACAAGTCATTATTCTGCGCCTCAGAACAGGACACAATAGACTACGCAACCACATGTATACAAAATTCAAGATTGGTGAAACAGCCATGTGCACATGTGGATTGGCGTCGCAGACAGCAGAGCACATACTCCAAGACTGCCCAAAATATAACATATCTAGGCAAACCTTCTGGCCTAGAGAGACGACAGTGGAAGATAAACTCTATGGACCTCTGTGTGAACTGAAAAAAAACAGTTCAATTCATGCAAGAGACGACATTGCAGATATAGACATATTTCAAGCGAACGAAAGAAGAAGAAGAACTTCCCTCCATAATGATATTTTCTAAACTTTCCTGTCCTTTAACATGTTCACAATATTTCATGTTTTCCTCATATTTGTTGCCTCAATAATCAATCTTCTTCAATGCTGAGTTCTTGTTCGACAGACTTCCCGAACTTCCAATGAACTTTTAATACTCTTCTCCATTTTCTTTGACTGTTATAGTTTTTTGTAAAGAAAGTGGTAAGAAATTGTTTTCTTTCTTGGCAGTGACCATACTGGTCAAAGATTATACCCATAGTATCTATAAAAGTTCTTCTGACTATTGTCACAAACTAGAGACCATATCCAAGAACTATATATTGGCTGCTCTCAAGTTCAGTCCACCACCTGCTCGAGTGGTTTCACATTACCCTGGTTGGTAGCTCAACAGGTACTCTACCTTGTCCAAGGGTTGCTTGAACAATTACAATTCACCTGTACACCTCAGTCTGGAAAACCCTCCCTGCAGTCACGAGCAATGGTGCACATGTAACTATACTGATTTTTGTGAACAGTTTATAACTGGTAGTGAATTCTAGGAGTCATCTTCCAGAATTGTTTGTTTCTGTGGTCCCAAATCTTCTCAGTGTTCCTGCTCACCTATCATATATACCTGGTCCAACTGTAGCATTTCAGTCACCTGGAACAATAAGTGGATCTGCGGTGGCATAGTGGTTTATGAATATGCCTGTCAAGATTGTGGTTTTGGTTCAATCCCCAGCAGAGGCAGAATTATTTTTCCCCGACCAATACAGTTCTGGGGTTGACCCAACCTGATGAAGATGAGTACCAGATAATGTTGAGAATGTTCCCACCCCAACAGCAGCATGTTCTATGGAATTACAGACACAACAATAAGATCTGTCTGTGGGATGTGCTTGGCTGTTTCATTAAAAGCATTGTAAAATTGTTCAGCAGTGTCATCATCATAGCTATTAGTTGGTGCATATATAAGGGGCGTTCATTTGAAATCTGTTCAGCTGCACAGCGCGTAATTCCGTACGTTGAATATGATCATGTCATAGTCATGTGATAAGTACTGACCAATGAATAAAAGAGCACGTGCTTATCGTCCCATGATGCATAGGTTCTGACCGCTGAGAAATATGGCCGGGTTGATACAAAATCCGTCCAAAGCTCAAAGAGTGGTGATTCAGTTTCTTTCATTTGAAGGATGTCGACCAGTGGACATTCTAGAATGCAGGCAGCATACGGTAACAAATGTGTGTCAAAGACAACAGTGACAGACTGGTCACGAATGTTTTGTTTCGGAATGTTTCGCTAGCGAAAGAATTTGATGTGTCAGTTGGGACAATTCAAAAGGTCGTTCGTAAGAAACTGCAATATCGGAAAGTGTGTTCACAGTAGGTACCATGGATGTTGACCGACCACCAAAAAGAGGAATGCATGGGATGGTGTTTGAACCGCTTGCTGCGTTACAGAGTGGAGGGTGATGCATTTCTCTTCTGCATAGTGGCAGGCGATGAATCAAGGTGTCACCACTTTGAGCCGAGCTGCAAGAGAGAGAAAGACCATGCAATGGAAGCATGCTGGATCACCAAAAGCCAAAACATTCAAGTTACAGGTTTCCGCTGGTAAGGTTATGCTGAGCGCATTTTTTTTTACCATGAAGGGCTATTGTTGGCCGACTTTAAAGAACCTGGTGTCAACATCAACTCTACCCATTACTTGCAAACACTAAACAAGCTGCAAAAAGCCATCAAGAATAAACGACCCGGCATGCTTTCTCGCGGCATGGTTTTGTTGCACGATAATGCTCATCCGCATGTTGCAAAGATTGTGCAGGAAGCATTAGCAAGGAAGAAGAGGGAAATTCTGCAACATCCAGCCTATAGTCCTGATTTGTCAGCATGTGATTTTTATTTGTTCGGACCTCTAAAAAAAGCTCTCAAGGAGCAACGATTTCACAGAGATGCAGACTAATGAACGTGGTAAACACTTGGTTCAGTGAGCAACCGCAATCCTTTCTTGTGGACAGCATTCGCCACATATCTAAGCAATGGGATGCTTGCCTGAATGCCTATGGTGACTTCTTCTAACCAATCCATGGTGCATAATTCATTCAAAATGAATGCTTTGCTTAATTCTACCACACCTGTTAATGTTTCTTTCATGCTTTTGTAATAAAGCCATTGGAACGGGTTTCAAATGAACATCCCTAATAGTTAGTTGTATGGTGGTGAAATACTCCGCACTGCAATTCATATGGGGTGCTACATTCACTATTTATTGGCCTATATAATTTATTCTATCTTACAAACCAATGTTCTCGGGTTATACATTTGAACATTGAAAATGCAAACAATAGGTTGAACATTTTATTGCCTGGTATATTTTGCAGTATACAGCTGCATACTGCAGAAGTCAGTCAGCATAAAATATAGTAACAAAAATAAAAGTTAGCTGCATATCCTTCACAGGACATAGCAGTCAACCCCAGCATATTTCTGGGTGTTGTAATTTCTTGGCAAGTTTATGTTCAGTAATTTACCATTGCTTTCTGAATGACCAGCACTCATACCATTGTATGAAAACCAGTGTAAGGCAGTATGCTTCCAAATCGCCTGCAGCTATGTTTTGAACGCGGTATACAGGATTGCGAATCGAGTTCGTAACCCCTTCGCCCCAGTGCCAGTTAAATAATGTAAACAATTTTCAAATATAAGAATTCATTGTTTGCTTCGTTTTACGCTAAATGACTTCTGAGTTACTTACTAACTGCTAAGTTACTAACTTACTTAAATGCTTAACAAATAGAGAGAGAAAGAGAGAGAGAGCGAGAGAGAGAGACAGACTGAGAGGGAGAGAGAGTGACAGGGATAGAGAGATAGAAATAACCAGCTTAGTCTTCTGTCTGTTACCCTCCAATGGAACATATCTCAAGTTACACATGAATCCCTATGCTACAAAGCATGCTACACGATTATGTAAAAAGAACTCACCCTAAACCACACACATCCGAAATCCAGTTGCCTATTGCTGCAGCTGAATACACAAACAGAAAATATTAACAAATATAAATGTAAATGCAAATTGTGTATCTAGCATTCATAAACACAGTCGCACATTGATTTATTTATGAATGACTTCCCATAACCAATTATTATTTTGAAGCTTATTATGAATTATTCTTGTATAGTGACTTGTTAAAAAAAAAAATCAGTCAATGACTCATTATAAATTATTATAATTAGTGACTCACTATGAATGATTTTCATATATTGACTAGCTCTGTATGATTGTGAATATGAATTATCTCCATACACTGACTTGTCCTAAGTGATCAATCAGAAAAATGTTATAAATGATAGCCACTCAATGAATTATTACGAATGCCCATTATATACTGACTTGCTTCTTATCATCCATGCTGTGTAGCAATGATCATCATGTCTGTCCACAGCTTCTGCCTCATGTGCTGCCAGTCATTTCTGATACTGATGATCCTCCATGCCATGATGCCCAACTGTCCTGCATCTTGTCTCTTGGTCTCCCGCTGCCTCTCTTCTCCTCCAGCTTTCCAGTTGTCATGATACACAGCAGCGTTTCCAATCTCATCATGTGATAAGAGAATGTGAACTGTCTTTTTCTAATGCCAGTAACCAGTTCTCTTTGTGAATTAATTTCTTTCTCAATATCTTGCTTGCTTGCTATCTTCATTATGCTGTATAATCTGTCCACAGTGTTCTCATAATTCTTCTTTAAACCACATATTTGCAGCTCGCAAATAATTCCTAATTAGTTTGTGAATCATGATTCACTTCCATACAACAGATTGCTCAATATAGCTCTATAGCATATATATATATATATATATATATATTTCTCCGCATTCTGGAGTAAGGCAGAGAGATGTGGCCAAGAGGCTTCAGTGTTAGCCTGGGGCTCAGAAAGGTTTGTTTCACTCTTGATTTAGGGCAGGGCATTTTTACAAAAACAGTTGGTTTCTAATGTAATCCATCCTTGTTTTCTTGAATATCAAGATACCCAGCCCTCGAGGATTAGGGTGACAAGAAATAGGTCCCATGTGCAAGTTGTGCTCATTAAAGATGGGCGATATAAAGAGTAGGCCTTCAGGCCACCGCCCTAGTAAAATTGTTAGGTGAAAAATTCAACTTGCACAGGTATACAGAGGTCATCATCATCATCATCTTCCACTTCTGCCGTCAAGTGTCGTGGGGAGGAATAATTTGCGTTCCAGCGCCCGGTGGGCGGCACTGGATAGTGTCATTCCGTGTGGTTGTACAATGTCTCTGATGTCGTTAATCCATTTTCTTCTTGGACGTCCTCGTGGTCTCGTCGCATATATGTAAGGCCAGTGATGGTAGTTGCTGATGTTGCATTCTAACGACATGGCCAAACCACTTGATCTTCTGTCTTTCAATAAATGTGGCACAAGGTGTTGATCCCACAGTCTGTCTGAAAATAGCATTTCTTACTCGGTCTCTGATTGTTAAGTTGGCAGCTCTCCTCAGGCATCTCATTTCGCAGGTGTTGATTTTGATACATTGGGAATGAAGAGCTTTAGGAGTCAAACCCAGACAGAAAAAGCAGTCCAAATTCCAAAGACAGAGTGTGTCAGATATGGCACAAGCACCAGGGATATATATATATATATATATATATATATATATATATATATATATATATATATATAGAGAGAGAGAGAGAGAGAGAGAGAGAGAGAGACTGACATGAAACACACACATCTATTTACACACTCATACACTTGCTATGAATAACAATAACCACAGCTGACGAAGCAGGTTGAACGAGGCCAAATTTGGAATTTTTGATTTGAAAATTGAAATTGGAATTGGAATTTCGTTTTGTTGTGCAAGTTGCCTTAACCAGTCAAGAAGCCTGATAAGCGGGAAAATGCCACGTGGAAAGTCCAACAACAAGAAACACGTGTAGCCAAGATGTGCAGCGTGGGAGCCGACAACAAGAAGAAGAACGTGGAGAGCCTACCTGCTAGCTGCATCAAAGAGCCTGATACTACAGCTATTACTGAAGCTACCACGAGGGAGAAGATCGACAGAACAACTCAGACAAGAATCAAGACAACAGAGAAGAAGGAGGAGAAAGACACTACAGCCGGGAACACTGACTCAAAAACAGTCCGATGGGTTGTTAAGCGGATCCAAGTGGAGCTGACAGATGAAGAAATCCTGAAGCAGCTACGAGAAGAGAATCTTCACATCCGATTCTTGAAGGCGGAGTGGCTCCTCACCTACTCCAAGATACCTACAACCTTGGCAGTGGTGACGTTGGAGGGCAGCGAAATGCCGACCACAGTGTCAATCAGCAAGAAAATACAGTAGCCAGAGAGATTCATCCCAAGAGTCAATCAATGTTCAAGATGCCAGAGGGCCGGCCACAGCAGAGCAACATGTCGCAGTAAGACGGAAATCTGTCGATACTGCGCCGATCACCACGCCTTCAAGGAGTGTCCGCTGGCCAAGATTGACACGGACTTCCGAGCACCCAACAACAAAAGAAAGTAAGCCAACTGCCTGGGCAAACATGGAGCAAGATACTTGGGCTGTCCGTACCTGCAAAGACACAGAGACGTCTTAAAGATCGCCATCATCACAAAGACACCATTCAAGGAAGCAATGCAGAGGGGCGAGACAGCCACGGGTATAGCACAAGCAGAAAGAGATCAACTTCAAAAGCAGTTAGACGAGCTGAAGAGACAAGTCAAGGCACTGCTGACGACGACTCCGACCAGCGATAATGAGAAGCTAATGCCGACATGAAAGAAATCCAGCACAACATCAAACAAGAGATGGAGCGCATGGCTGAGATGAAGAAGGAAAACGAGGAAATGCTACAAAAGATCAAGACCGAAAGAGAACTACTGAGCGCCGAAAGGATGCAGCACCAACAGAGGAGATGAAGCAAGATGAAGCACAACAAAACGTCGAAAAACTGATGAAGAGAATGCACAAAAAAGGAGGCAAAAAGACGCATGATGGGACCAAGCCACAGACCAACCAGAAACAACAAGAAGAAGCCAGTAATCCAACCACAATACCTACGCAACCCGAGATGAAATCAGCATCCTGCCAGGTAGAGGAGTGGTTTGTACGGCAGGTCGACGAAGACGAATGGAGAGAGTACGAAGAGAGGTGAGCCGCCCACACAGCTTATTGCGAAGAAAAGGCAAGGCAATCTAAACTATGATGCATGGAGTGGGATAACGAAAAGTCCTTATAAGGACTGCAGACAGTCAAGCCAGACGAGCCAGGAGCCTACACCAACAAAGAAAACCACAAGAACAGACGAGCACAAAGGATAGCCGCTGACCGATCCCCCAGCTGACGTCACAGACACAAACGATACATAACCAGTCCGAGATAGGACTTACAAGACAAGAATTAGGGTGAATAAACCCACAAAAACCACGGACCTCAACAATAACCACAGCTGATGAAGCAGGTTGAACGAGGCTGAATTTGGAATTTTTGTTTTGAAAATTGGAATTGGAATTGGCTATGAATAACTTTTTATTCATTGACTTATAAATAATTATCACAAGGTGAACCGTTATACACGATGATCGTTTCGATATCATCAAATGAACATCATGAAAATGCCATTTAGACATAATGGGGGATATCATGTTTTCTGTGACCAACCAGCACATGAGGTGTGATGCAGTCAGTTCTAGTTTCAGTTCTAGTAAAGAAATATTCTCATTGCACATGAATATCCCCCTAAGTTCTCCAGTGTCCTTCCTGAGATCACACAAGAAGGGTCTCAGCACAGTGCACAGACAAAGATCTAAGTATGAGGATTCCAGCATTACACACACAATACATATTCTGTTGTGGGTAGTTTGTCTAACTTTGAAATATTTGCCTAGGCAGTGGCATTTCTGGCCTACTCTGTTCAATTTCCAGATTTAGAAGGATGTTAACATTGTAAATGAGCACATTTTGTTTCCTTCGCTCGCTTTAAACTCAAGCATAGTCCATACACGTGCTACTACTTTTAGTGCACTGTACTGATTTAGGCCTGTGGATTTGTTTGTTTGTCTTTCCTCTCGTGCCTAAGTTGGTGCACAGGGCAGAAGTCGTAGCTCTCTATGTTTGTGCGAAGCGTCAAATATTTGGAGCCAGAAATCTGATTCTGTAACAGCTGGGAGTTTTATGATTGCGGATTGTCATGCCGCCGATCGCTTTTGCTATTACTAGTGTCCACTATACCAAGATGAATAGGGAATATGCTATTTTTGTCTCATTTTGTATAAATGCAGTGTCCACACCGTGAACTGAACCACATCTGCTCGAGTCAGAGGTGGACATTGTAACTTCTAAGCCACTCCACCCCAATAATGATAGTCAGTAGTACAATGCCAGTCCACCTTGATTTTCTCACTGAAATCTCTGGCAGCTATCTAACGAGGATAGGCCAGGCACAAAGCCACAGTGTTTAGAGGACATACATGCAGATCTTCCAAAGATTCAACCCAAGTCCATCGTGTTTGGAAGCCATCAAACTAACGACCATGCTACCATGGTTCGCTAATAATAAGCAGCAGTCTATACATTTCTTAAAGACAAAGGACTTCACTAGCGTGACAAAAAGAAGTCAATGGCAAATAATGTCCTCACAAAAAACACAAATCATCTCCACAAAAAGACGTATTGATTAATCAATACTAAACACAAGCTTCTATAATGAGTTAGATGAGTACTGTTATAGGAGGAATAACCCAGTCAGGGGATGCTGATGGTCTAGACCACAGGTTCCCAACCTGTCTGCATGTAAGGCCCACATTGACGAGGCAGTTTAAAAACATGGCTGCATGTAAGGTCCACAGTGACAAGGCAGTTTAAAAACATGGCTGCATGTAAGGTCCACAGTGACGAGGCAGTTTAAAAACATGGCTGCATGTAAGGTCCGCAGTGACAAAGCAGTTTAAAAACATGGCTGCATGTAAGGTCCACAGTGACGAGGCAGTTTAAAAACATGGCTGCATGTAAGGTCCACAGTGACGAGGCAGCTTTAAAAAATGTCTGCGTGTAAGGCCCACATTGATAAGACAGCTTTAAACATTGTCTGCAAATAAGGCCCACATTGACGAGGCAGCCTTAAAAAATGTCTGCATATAAGGCCCACATTGATGAGGCAACTTTAAACATTGTCTGCAAATAAGGCTCACATTGATGAGGCAGCTTTAAAAAAATGGCTGCATGTAAGGTCCACACTGATAAAGCAGCTTTAAAAAATGGCTGCATGTAAGGCCCACATTGATAAGGCAACTTTAAAATAAAAAATGGCCGCATTCTGGAGTAAGGCAGAGAGATGTGGCCAAGAGGCGTCAGTGTTAGCCTGGGGCTCAGAAAGGCTTGTTTCGCTCTTGGTTTAGGGCAGGGCATTTTTACAAAAACAGTTGGTTTCTAATATAATCCATCCTTGTTTTCTTGAATATCAAGATACCCAGTCCTCGAGGATTAGGGTGACAAGAAATAGGTCCCATGTGCAAGTTGTGCTCATTAAAGATGGGCGATATAAAGAGTAGGCCTTCAGGCCACCATCCTAGTAAAATTGTTAGGTGAAAACATCAACTTGCACAGGTAGACAGAGGTCATTACCTTAGATGGAGTCTATCTAAAGGAGGTAAACCTTTCACAAATGCATGACCTTTCACAAATGCATGACCTTTCACAAATGCATGACAAAGTCGGACACATTTATCTATGTGCTAGACAAGTGTATCACTAGGTGTAAAACACTTCCGTTTAAGTGTAATGGAAAAGAAGAAGACATTCTATAACTATCAATATTACACATGCTATAACTTTCCATGGATTAAATCTGGCCAGGTCATCTCCTCAATTTTGGATTTCACTATCATCATGTGCCATGGTTTGCTATTTCATACGATCACTAGTCTAAGATCCAGTCTGTGTTCTTGTTACATTTATGCCATGTGCCCAACCATCCAGGCACTTGCTTCTGTTTCTTACTCTTTCTCTTTGTCCATGAAGTTTACCAGTTGTAACTAAGTTTTCAAGTTTTGTTTTCCTCATAACATGTCCACAAAATCTTGACAGTTTTGAATTTCGTGCCAATGAAAACAAAATCAGATAAATAATTAGCTTCAACTGCTGAAAGAAATAACATGTTTACCGAACCTGAACAGATTGCTTTCTGAATGACCGGCACTCATACCATTGTATGGAAATCAACACAAGGTGGTTTGCTTCCAAATTGCCCGCTGCTGTTTCGAACAAGGTATGCAGGATTATGAATTGCATTCATACCACTTGCCAGAGCCGGACTTTAAGCATAACATATTTATATTATGACCTGACCCGCAATCCTAGGTATATTTTCTATAGATCTCATTAGATACTCACCGCATGATAAAATCAAATCTGGGGACAGTACACATCTTTATCTGGCACCATTTTGTTGTACAATGAAATATTCCTAAATGGTTGTTGCAGGTGTAAAAAAACATGGACTAGCAAATGTGCCTGAGGACTTTCAGACAGGTAGGAAACTATTGGCAGATGGAGATAAAAGAAAAAGTCACAATCATAGTGCGACACAAAGAATGACAGGCATCCACGGCAGTAACTTGCATTGTGAGGATGATAAATGATCCAATGCTTATGATTTTATGAGAAGAATAAAAATAGTGTCATAAAATAAAACAGATGAGCAAGAAATACAGAGCGGAGGAATAATACAACCAAACCAGGTAAGAAATAAACAAACATGCATCTACATTTGAAAACTCAAGTAACCCTCAGTATAGAACATAAAAACATTAAAAAAAGGATAACTAGGCTTGTTATGGTTTCAGAAAAATGTTCATTATAGATTTACAAGATACTGAAATTTTTGAAATAAAACTAAATTCTGACCTAGAAAGAAAAAAAAAACAGCCATTTTTTTTTTAAAAGCTAGGGGAAATGAAGCTGCCTGGGAGTGCTAAAATCAATGTTGACAATAATCTCCTGTCTACAGTGACAGCAGAAATGGAGTGCTTACGGAATTAAACAAAATAAGTGACAGCCGGAAAAAAATTCCACAACATTAATATTTTAAAGCCAGTCTCAATATATTGATTAACTGACGCAAGCCATGGACCAAACGAAAGATGGTTTAAAAAAAGTTAAAATGGACAATAATCAGCAAAATTAATGAAAAGGAAACAAGAATCTGTTTCTGAAAATGAGTCAATATGTGGAAATGACATATGAACAAGCAATTTAATTTCAGTGTGTAAAAAATACAGGAGCAATATGGGAACCACTGAAACAGCATAGGCATAGCAAGTGAACATCCTGTGAGCATTTGCATGATAATTTTAGACAGGGTGAAAGATGAGGAAATCATCTCAATGCTAGAGTGTTTAAACATTCACGACAAAGATCTCAGAATAACAAATAACATGTATTGACAGCAAACAGCAGCTATAAGAGCTCACACACATTTGGAAACATTTCAACACATACTGAAGCCGTGGAGAAACATAATCACCTATTCCAGTTGAGAAGGTTTTTGTTGATGATAATCATAATGATGATACTTTACAAACTCTGATCTAAACAGGGTGGGTATGGCTTTACAGAAAGTATGCTGCTGTTATAGTCAAACCCCATCTTTTTTTTTTTTTTTTTTTTAAGCATATCCTTTACAGGACTTAGCTGTCAACACCAGCATCTTTCAGCTGTATGTTGATCTCTTGGCAAGATTACGCTCAGTAGTTTGCCATTGCTTTCTGAGCGGCCGGCTCACATACCCCGTAAGTTACCGATGCGATTCGAACCACTGCTGATTTGAACTGTCATCACGTTACCGGCGAGAGTATACGAGATTACGGAGAAAAGTCATAACCTCTAAGCCACGAAGCCGGCAAACCCCATCTAATCAAGTTGATCACTCTGTAGGACTTGTAGACTGGCGATGGTTTGGTTCCATCCTGATAGACAAACAATACAATCATTCCCATACACAAGCAATACAATCATTCCCATACACAAACAATACAATCATTCCCATACAATCATTCCCAGCATGCTCATAAACTCTTCTAGTGGTGAGTACAAGACTTGGGTGATGATTATCTACCATCTCATGGAGAATTTCTGGACTCTTGCAGTCTCATGGTGTGCACAGTATTGAGTTATTGGCAGGCTTCCTCCCTTCATTTGCTTTACTAGTGTCTGCCCCATGTGGAAGTGAAGAGACTTAAAAATGTAAAGTAACAGACCCTTTTACATGCTTTGTGGTGATTTGGGCAAATGTTGCTGGATCCATATTTTTATAGATAAACTAGCACTCGGTGAGTGATATTGTTATCAGACTAGGTCAACCTGGAAGCTCAAGACAATTTTTAAAATGTACCTCGAAGTGGATTTGAATGTATTACTACCAGGCGGGCCGGCAGGCTAGCGAGGGTGTAGCCACTATGCTACTGCCAGAACAGTCTTCATCAGTAAAAACCCAGTTTATGACATGTCAGTGCGTACTAACATAACCCAACAACGAATATGTCAATAGAATAATAACTTCTGGAGACTGCAGTGTAGACATGATCATCATGGCCTGCCGAAAAGTTGCTGAAGCTTGACAGCTGTCCTGTCTCATGCGCCCTCATCCTGTGTGGTGCTCACCATGTCATACAACAAGTGCCAGATGGTCTACACAAATATGGGTCTGGTAGCACCATACGTCCAGTGTGCCTTGAGGTGTGTAAACAGCTCCTTTACTTTTACTGACTTCCATGCACTCTCATGTCCAAGGTGTCTGCAATGTCCTGTGTTCATCTTCATGCTGGTCAACCCTAGTATCTGTGTTGAGCTAAGAACCGACAACACTGCACTCAGGACATTCCCATACGCACTCCATCCCCTCGTTCAACAGCCAGCAAAGAGTCATACTGCTAATAGTTCCCACCGCTATCTAATTAAAAGTTCACCTGGTCTTCCCTCCGAGTTTTGAGATTCTTTGAGAACCCCTGCCGATCCCCAGCAATATCATTCTTTCCACATACAGGTTCTCTTCTTTCGAGGACCATGCCTTTCTTCACTGTTTTGTTCCAGTTACTGGTAACATTTAAGATGGCCAAAGTATTCTACTTTCTGAAACATGATACAGTTTATGAGCCAGTTTTCTCTGATGTTCAGATCTTGCAGTATTTTCCTTCTTCTTGGTCCATGATATTCTAACATGTACATTCAAAAGTCCAGAATTTCTACTGCAGTGATTGTAAAGTGAACAATAATGGTTTCATTCATGTTACTGACTGTTATGATGTGTGTGGTGTTCAAAGTATCATACCTGCCATAGTGCTAATTCCAAGTGAAGCTCCAAGCGTCACATCAATGTATTCACCCTACAAGAGGGAGGAGACAAATGAATAATAATGTAAAATAGACATATTGATGAAGTCAATGTCATGGAACAAAAGACAAAATTCTTATATAAATGTGCAACTGTCATAGTTTGTGTAAGATTGTATATAAATGTGCAACTGTCATAGTTTGTGTAAGATTGTATATAAATGTGCAACTGTCATAGTTTGTGTAAGATTGCATATAAATGTGCAACTGTCATAGTTTGTGTAAGATTGTATATAAATGTGCAACTGTCATAGTTTGTGTAAGATTGTATATAAATGTGCAACTGTCATAGTTTGTGTAAGATTGTATATAAATGTGCAACTGTCATAGTTTGTGTAAGAGTGTATATAAATGTGCAACTGTCATAGTTTGTGTAAGATTGTATATAAATGTGTAACTGTCATAGTTTGTGTAAGATTGTATATAAATGTGCAACTGTCATAGTTTGTGTAAGATTGTATATAAATGTGCAACTGTCATAGTTTGTGTAAGATTGTATATAAATGTGCAACTGTCATAGTTTGTGTAAGATTGTATATAAATGTGCAACTGTCATAGTTTGTGTAAGATTGTATATAAATGTGCAACTGTCATAGTTTGTGTAAGATTGTATATAAATGTGCAACTGTCATAGTTTGTGTAAGACTGTATATAAATGTGCAACTGTCATAGTTTGTGTAAGATTGTATATAAATGTGCAACTGTCATAGTTTGTGTAAGACTGTATATAAATGTGCAACTGTCATAGTTTGTGTAAGACTGTATATAAATGTGCAACTGTCATAGTTTGTGTAAGACTGTATATAAATGTGCAACTGTCATAGTTTGTGTAAGACTGTATATGAATGACTGTTGACAACCTGCAGTCTGCATAATCCAGCATATGAAAAGCCTTTCACCTCCCAGTGAAGCTTAGGGTCTCAACCAACTCACACCGAGCCTTTTATTCATTTGTTCATGAATGGTTGGATTTAGCAATTCTATTTCTCATTTTTTGCTGATTCACTTATAACCTAACACAGATAGTTTATTCATGTGAACTCTGTCAAACACCATGTAATTAACTGCACAAATGCAGTATGTGAGCAATTCAATTACAAGTGGCATCATCAACATCATCTATGTAATCATCATCATCATCTTTTCAGCTATATAAATAATCCTGCACACCTTAGTGCAACAAGCACCATCTCTGTCATCTCTCTTTCCATCCCTGTCACATTCCAAGGTTTAGTTTCACTTTGTAAGGTTTTGAATGGTGAGGTATACAAGCTTTATCCTAGTGTGAAGAAATGCAACCTAAAGATTATCATGGCCGGGCAGACCAGGCTCTAAACCATTGGTCGGCAACTGTTCTAGGGTGGAAGCTCTGACAGGTGGACAGTTAGAGCATCACTTTGCTGATCAAGGAGCTTCTGCAGCTTGTCTTGTTCCAGATATATCAGTGTTATCTTTCCTCTGGAGTAATCTAGGCAGGCAGAGAGAGGGATCATGCTGCATGGGCAAATCATGGTCTTTTCAAATCAGCCCATGCTTTGTGCTATGGAGAGGTATAACATTGGCTACTGCCATGGGTTGTAGTTGTTATGCCTTGCTAGAAGCACAATTAACACAAACTATCGTCTGTCAAGGCAGCAAGGTGCCAGTGAGTGAATGGTGAGGCACCCAGGTTTTGACATGGGAGTTTGGCAGATGTTGAATCTCAGTGATGTCGCTCCAGTCAATTATATTTAATATCTTGAGATCTAGTCGCACACAATTCTTCAGTCAACTTCTTGGATGTCAGTAGTACAAAATAAAACACAAAAGGTGTTAGGATCCAGCAGAAAAAAAATGAAAACAAGCACAAACTCTCTGCACTTTCCATTTTGTTGCATATTACATTGTCAAGTCCTGCAGCCATCAAGTTGTTGTCATTCTTCGATGTCACTTTGGTCTTGCAGTTTTGAACTGCTAAATTGTTTTCCTTTGTTTTCATTCATTTAACATAGTCAAACTTTCTTAATCTGCTGATTTAGTTTCAAGAACGAAGAAAGCGTTTTTTACAATCTGCTCTTTGCACTGTGGTGTTGAGCTATAGTATGTCCACATTTGTTTGCCTTCATTCACGATCAATTATTTTGAAAACTGTCTGTTGTATCGTTATGAAATTTTTCCAGCCGTCTTATATTTACCCCCACCCAAGGAATATGTCTTTGATATGTCCAAAAGCAACTTAAATCATTGAAAGCGGCAACATTTCTTTGATGTTTTGGGGGAAATGTAGTGAATTCACGCTAACAAACTAGTCTTACAGTAAACCACGTTATTTCTGGTAAAGACACAAGTACAAGGCGTAGCCAGGTTCGTATGGGAGTGGGTGCAATAAAAAAGTAGCTTAAAATAGCATTGCACCAGGTTTTTATCCCATATGGCTCAGTCTCTTTCCGCAGGGCGGAAATCGTGGTACAAAGCACAAACTCCGTATCTCCAGCAATGACCCTCTGGAGTCTCCGAAAAAATGCACTCGTGAAATGAAGGAATCGAACATACAACCCTCGGAGCCCGAGTCAGATGGCTTGACCACTTCACCACGGAGATTCCCGAGAGGGGTGCAATGTGTAATATTAGTAAAGACAGAGAATGTACAGAGGTATGGGGTAAATAAAGTGTAAATTGACAGGAAAGTAGAAGGAATATATTTCTTACCTTATTGTTCATTTTCTTCTTGTTTCTTCAGCTGCTGGTTAATAATTGTACACAAGTATTCATGTTACTAGGATGCATTTAGCTGTTTATATTGAGCTCGTGAAAGGTTCCAAATAGCTGTGCGTTAATGTGCGTATGGAGTGACCAGAAATGATACCACAATTTAGTCATGTTTCCATTTTTAAGGATCTGTTCAGTTGTCTGTGTAGTTTGTTCACACATACACATGGGTGACAGACCCGCTGTGAGTCTTCGTGACAGACAGACAGACAGACAGACAGACAGACAGACAGACAGACAGACAGACAGACAGACATATATTATTATATAGTATTCTCGAGCCAATCTCTAAATACATTACCATTAATCTTATTATGATAATCCCTATTGTCTGTATGCTTTGATACGAACATGAGCCCAGCATTCTGTTGCAAGTCATTATGCGTATTACCAACATGGGCCATGACCAAAAGCTGTCCTATACTACTGGGCACATATCGCTTTATCTGTCCATCCACTGGTTGCCATTCCTTATCACTTGTGTGGTGCGCATTGATCCACATTTCATCCAAACTCACTATGCCATAATTTTCTTTGCGCATTTCCGTTATTTCACGTAGGTATCTGCTTCTCATGGCTCCTAAATGCGGTTGCTCGCAAAGATTATTTCTACCGCCCTTGTACTTTCAAATAGTGAAGATAATGTCCTTATAATTTTCCACAAAGTTGTTTTGGATAGCTCTATGTTATTGTTCTTTCTGAACCAAACCCTAAGTTTTCTTACAGTCACTGTTTCTTTGGCATCCAGCATTTTTATAATGCTGGATAATCCTGGATATAAAATCCAAAATTTTTATAATTTTAGGAGTCTCTGTGGCGAAGTGGTCAAGCCTTTTGACTCGGGCTCCAAACGTCGTGGGTTCGATTCCAGTTCACGAGTTAAATTTTTCAGAGTCTTCTGTGTGTCGTCGCTAGAGCTCCGGAGTTCGTGCTTTGTGCGATGCTTTCCGCGCTACGGAAAGAGACCGAACCATATGGGATAGAACCCGGTGCAATGAAGTCGACCCTGTCGTATATCAAGCGACTTTTTAAAGCATTTTTATAATAGCTCGCCTTATGACATATTTGTCAAAACTGTCTACAATAATCTTTCTACCTACCGTTTGGTTATTGCGTGGTGGTTTAATTCCAGGTTCTTGCACCCTTTGACAAAATGCCCGTTTACTCAAGCCCAATGCATGCATTGTTCTTTTTTTCGGAATTTGTAATAGTATAAAACAGTTTCTTGCGATCAGCTTCTTGACAAAAATATGTGTACAACTTCATAGCGATTCTTTGAAGTGTACAATTTCGCATTAAAGCCCATTGAAAAATATTCACACATTTCAATGTTAGCGATAAGTGATAAGATTAAAAGAAAACAAAAACATATTAATCAGGTTTCATAAAATAACCCACATTTTGAGACACCTCTGAACAGTCTTAGTTCGAACAACGCGGGGGGTTGGCAAAAGGCCAATCCTGTGAAAACACGTACAATTTTCAAAATTAAGCCCTGATTGTCTGGCTACGCTGTAATACATTTAAAATTATGAATTTCATGTCAGACCCGTAAATTATATATCTCATGTAAACAAACTTTAAAATCTGCTGTAAAATCTCCAATATACTAAATAAATTTCATAATTTTCCCTCAGTTGGTTACTGAGATATTGATGTTTATATTGCGACAAACAAATGTGGACATAATATAGATAACCGTATTTAGTGACAGCTTTTACTGAGTTATTTATATTTTAAAGTTAGTTGCATACCCTTTACAGGACATCACAGTCACCATCAGCATTTTTTTGCTGTTTGTGATTTCTTGGCAAGTTTACATTCAGTAGTTTGTCACTGCTTTCTGAACGACCGGCAGACATACCATTGCATGAAAATACAATGCAGAGCGTTCTGCTTCCAAATCCAGTTGTGTTTCGAACACAGTATGCTGCTGGATTACGAATTGCATCCGTAACCCTTTTGCCATGGAGCCAGTTTATTTTTATTGCTGGCTCAATATCTTTGTTGTAATTAACCCATTATTCTTACAAGTTAGAAGTGCTACTGGCTACAGGAAGATTACATGTGTGCTGCTGCAGTGACAGAGTGACTATAGCAACTTCTGCCGCTGGCTTTAATCTCTCAACCCTGCCTTTAATCTCTCACCGCTGCCTTTAATCACTCAGCGGAGAGTAGGCTCTCACCCAACTCACTGCTCATTCTTTGTTGACTTATTCATCATCGGCTGGATTTTGTTGACTTATTCATCATCAGCTGGATTTTGTTGACTTATTCATCATCGGCTGGATTGTGTTGACTTATTCATCATCGGCTGGATTTTGCAGCTACAGCTTTCTATGGGATGAGGCAGGCAGCCTCACCGAAGTATGGAATGTTGTTTGTTAAAAGCCATCTCAACTGCATACAGATATGTCCAAATGTGCCTCAGTCTTCTTGCAAAGATCACATTAAGAGACTAAAAACATGTTCACAAACTCTGTGGTACCAGTAATGCTTCCATTGTAGGTATCACAGAATCCACCCATATCATCAATATTCAGCTGTAGTACTAACAAGGCTCCGTGGCAAAGGGGTTGCGGACGCAGTTCATGATCCCGCATACCCGCGTTTAAAACACAACTGCGGGCGATTTGGCAGCAGATTGACTTGTGTTGGTTTTTTAAAAACAAAACTGTATGGGTGCCGGTCGTTCAGAAAGTAATGGCAAACTACTGAACATAAACTTGCCAAGGGATTACAACAGCAGAAAATACTGGTGTTGACTATAGCGTCCTGTAAAGGATATGCAACTAACTTAACGAACAAGTATCCCATGTCTACACATACCATCTATATTCTACTGTAGCAAAGACAATGATCCCAATGTAGATATAACTGATCTCCATTCACCATCAATATTATACTGTAGGAAAGACAAGGATCCCAATGTAGATACAACAGAATCTGCACAGATAATCAATATTCTGCTGTAGCACAGAATATTTTCGTACAATCAACCTCATAAACCATGGCACTAAGCTTCTACTCAAAATTATCATGAGAAAAACATGAAAGACAATACAAATGGAATTAGGTGAAGAAGAGTATGGATGTGTGGAAAGAAAAAGTACAAATAATGCATTATGAACACAAACAGAAAGATCGTTAGAGATACTAAAAAACATATATCTGTGCTTTATAGATTATACCAAGGCATTTGATAAAGTAAAACATGATGAATTGATAAAAATGTTGGAAGATATCAACACTGACGAGAAGGATCTCAGAATAATAAAGAAATTTTCTGGAAACAAATAGGAACAAATTAAAATGAGAAATAAATAGGGCAGTTATGAACAAATAAAGCCAGGAGTAAGACAAGGATGTGTTTTGTCACCGGATGACTTTTCTTCCTACAGCAAAGTAATAGTGAGAGAGATCAAAGAGAAGCCAGGAATACTAATTAGAGGTTATAATATAAACTGTCTAAGCTATGCAGATAATACAGTACTGATTGCGGAAAATGCAAAAGATCTATAACAACATTTGGACACTGTAATAACAGAATGTGCAAAAGAAAAGGACTTCTTGAATACCAAGAAAACAGAAACAATGGTTATACCAAAGAAAAAGGTGACACCAAAATATGAGATAACAATAGAAGGGAAAATGCTTAACCAAGTTGATAAATTTAAATATCTAGGGGCAATTTTAACACCTGATAGAACAGTGGTTCTCAATCGGTGGGGAATTCTCCCCCAGAGGGGAGTTTTAGGTTTTCCGGGGGAGGGGGGGGGGGAGGGAGTCAATAAGATTATTTCAAGATCGCATTTATACAAGAACCAGTTACTTGATATTGTTTTTCCCTCTAAATTTTACGATTCTGTACTTCTCACCCTAATGAAATTCGTTTTATAATGTAAGCAGACCTGCAAATCATGTTTTATGTAGGTGTCTAGACTTGTTCTAGTATGTGTTATTAAATTTAACTTCCATTTTTAAGTATATTGTGTAAGAGTGGGGGGAGGGGAGGGGATTTATAGGGAGGAAATTTGAAAGAGGGAAGGGGGGGGGATGACGTTCTGAACATATGGTAAAGGGGGGCATGGGCCAAAAAAGGTTGAGAACCACTGTGATAGAAGACGCACAACATAAATTAAGTGCAGAAAACAGCAATCAAACAGCATTTCACAAAATAAAAAGTATGTAATCCAATAAGTCACTATCACTGAATGTGCGAAAAAGAGTACTGACATGTTATATAGAACCCAGTTTTCTGCATGGCAGTGAATCTTGTAACGTGAATTGCCTGGAAGAGGCTAAAGAAAATAAAACATTATATACATCTATAAGAAATAAACAAACTGTTTTGATTGGTCATTGATAAGATAAGAGGCATTGGAGAATATCGTGACAACTGGAAAGATCAATGGGAAAAGAGGTAGGGGCAGACCAAGAGATATGATGTTGGATGGGCTGAGATGTTTGCATGGAGGAAAATCATCAATAGAATTGATCCAGAATACCAAAGACCGAGATCTGTGGAGAAACATGGACGCATGCGTGAGCTGGCAGGGCACATGATGATAATGATGATGAGCACAGACTAGGATCACAATGTAGATAGAAAAGAATCCATGCATACCATCAATATTCTACTGTAGTGCCAACAATGATCCTAATGTAGATGTAACAAAATCCACACATACCATCAATATTCTACAGTAGTACCAACAAGGATCCCAATGTAGATATAACAGAATCTACACATTAATACGAGGGTAATATGAGGGTAAGTCAATAAAATCAGTATTCTGCTGTAATAATAACAAGATTCCCAATGTAGATATAACAGAATCTGCCATACCATCAATATTCTGCTGTAGTACCAACAAGGATCCCAGTGAAGCTATACCAAAATCTGCAAATACTATCAATATTCTTTTGTGGGTGGGTTTTGACATTTTAAAATCAAGTCTCGCCAGCAGCCTTCATAGCATACTGTTAGTGACTTCAAATTGCCGAAGGATTTTAATGTGTACAACGTGTATTAAAGACTGTCCAAGGGCTCTCATTGTGTATAACGTGCATTCAAGACTGTCCAAGGGCTCTCAATGTGTATAACGTGCATTCAAGACTGTCCAAGGGCTCTCAATGTGTATAACATGCATTCAAGACTGTCCAAGGGATCTCAATGTGTATAACATGCATTCAAGACTGTCCAAGGGCTCTCAATGTGATAACGTGCATTCAAGACTGTCCAAGGGCTCTCAATGTGTATAACGTGCATTCAAGACTGTCCAAGGGATCTCAATGTGTACAACGTGCATTCAAGACTGTCCAAGGGCTCTCAATGTGTACAACATGCATTCAAGACTGTCCAAGGGCTCTCAATGTGTATAACGTGCATTCAAGACTGTCCAAGGACTCTCAAGTGTATAACGTGCATTCAAGACTGTCCAAGGGCTCTCAATGCGTACAACATGCATTCAAGACTGTCCAAGGGCTCTCAATGTGTATAACGTGCATTCAAGACTGTCCAAGAGCTCTCAATGCGTACAACGTGCATTCAAGACTGTCCAAGGGAGGTCAGCATGGCCGAATGGATAAGAACGCCTGCTCTTAAACTTCCGGTGTGGTGATGCCTAGAAGTGGGTTAAACCCCTACACCGGTCAGTTGGACTAATATGTTAACTTCTTGTCCTAGACTTGGGGTCATAAATTACAAGTACCCCAGAAGTCAGAGTGTGCTCGCCTGATGGCCAGGGACACTGGTAATAGGGAAAGCTAATCCACACACAAAAATCGGTTAAGTACATTAGAAGTAGTGCACGTGTGTGGACAACACTTGAGTTCAAAACGAGAGAACGCAAAAAAAAAAAGGCTGTCCAAGTTTTCACCAATGTCCATGCTGACTAGACATGTTAGTTAATTAGTCGCTGTTCCAACTTTACAGCAACGGGTCGTCCCCATTATGCTCCGTTCCTGTGCCAGTGAATATGACATGAAATGCTCCTCACCACCCTATGTGAAAAATTAAATAGACAGGAGTCTCGACAAGCCAACAGCCCACACAGGTACACTGTGCATAATGCCGCCGCCAGAATGCCAATACAAAAGTCCTTCACGGAAAATACAGTTCATCGCAGCAGGCACTAGAAAACCAGCAGCCACACATTACTGTATTAAAAGTCTGAGAGGATCAACTTCATTGCCTCGGGATTTATCCCATATAGCTCGGTCCCTGTCAGCAGGGCAGCCCACTGAAAGCATCACACAAAGCATGAACACCATAGCTCCAGCAACGACCCCCAGGAGTCTCCAAGAAAAATGCACTCGTGAACCAAAAAGGCAATCCAGTCAATTCAAAGTGACAGGCCGACTGCCATCATTCCGAACATGCAGTTCATGCTACAACAACCTCGGACAGATGTAAAAACATTCCAAACGAAATTAACAGCTCATAGTGTCATGCCACGCACTCAACTCAGTAGCAGGACGACAGAAACATGTACTACCAGTCCAACATGAAGAATATGTGACTGCAAACCGTAGCCAGAAGCATAAACACGCCAGAGGCTTAACGGTTCAAAGCCTATCCGCCATGTTGGGGACCGGAAGTCTCTTGACTAGTCATATGAACCAGTAATCATGTGAGAGGTGGAGACTAGTTTTTGACATAGCAAAAATGGCTGTGGATAAAAAATTTTGACAAAGCAAAAATTATTTCTGAGACTAGTGTTTGACAAGGAATCTTGGGGAATAATATGGCTAAACCAAGCAAGTTGTCCACATTTCTTTTCTTGACAACAATGTTTCTTGGTAGGTTGTTTATGCAACTCATTGTTTCTTACTAATGATATTGATGAAACATTGTTACATTCATTAGTTTCATAGCAAAGTTATTTCCTGACTGCAACACAGTTACAGTACAAATGTGGTTTTTAAGATGAATGCTGACAAATCATGGACTGAGCAGAGCACACACACTGAGGTATTGTCAGCTGTGGGTGTTACAAGGTCACCCATCAAAACCATCAGGAAAAGTGTTACAAGGTCACCCATCAAAACCATCAGGAAAAGTGTTACAAGGTCATACATCAAAACCATCAGGAAAAGTGTTACAAGGTCACCCATCAAAACCATCAGGAAAAGTGTTACAAGGCCACCCATCAAAACCATCAAGAAAAGTGTTACAAGGTCACACATCAAAAGCATCAGGAAAAGTATTACAAGGCCACCCATCAAAACCATCAAGAAAAGTGTTACAAGGTCACACATCAAAACCATCAAGAAAAGTGTTACAAGGTCACCCATCAAACCATCAGGAAAAGTGTTACAAGGCCACCCATCAAAACCACCAGGAAAAGTGTTACAAGGTCACACATCAAACCATCAGGAAAAGTGTTACAAGGTCACCCATCAAACCATCAGGAAAAGTATTACAAGGTCACCCATGAAAACCATCAGGAAAAGTGTTACAAGGTCACCCATCAAAACCATCAGGAAAAGTGTTACAAGGTCATACATCAAAACCATCAGGAAAAGTGTTACAAGGTCACCCATCAAAACCATCAGGAAAAGTGTTACAAGGCCACCCATCAAAACCATCAAGAAAAGTGTTACAAGGTCACACATCAAAAGCATCAGGAAAAGTATTACAAGGCCACCCATCAAAACCATCAAGAAAAGTGTTACAAGGTCACACATCAAAACCATCAAGAAAAGTGTTACAAGGTCACCCATCAAAACCATCAGGAAAAGTGTTACAAGGTCACCCATCAAAACCACCAGGAAAAGTGTTACAAGGTCACCCATCAAACCATCAGGAAAAGTGTTACAAGGTCACCCATCAAACCATCAGGAAAAGTATTACAAGGTCACCCATGAAAACCATCAGGAAAAGTGTTACAAGGTCACCCATCAAAACCATCAGGAAAAGTGTTACAAGGTCACCCATCAAAACCATCAGGAAAAGTGTTACAAGGTCACCCATCAAAACCATCAGGAAAAGTGTTACAAGGTCATACATCAAAACCATCAGGAAAAGTGTTACAAGGTCATACATCAAAACCATCAGGAAAAGTGTTACAAGGCCACCCATCAAAACCATCAAGAAAAGTGTTACAAGGTCACCCATCAAAAGCATCAGGAAAAGTGTTACAAGGTCACCCATCAAACCATCAGGAAAAGTGTTACAAGGTCACCCATAAAAACCATCAAGAAAAGTGTTACAAGGTCACACATCAAAAGCATCAGGAAAAGTGTTACAAGGTCACACATCAAAACCATCAGGAAAAGTGTTACAAGGTCACACATCAAAAGCATCAGGAAAAGTGTTACAAGGTCACCAATCAAAATCATAAGCAAAAGATAAATGAAATGTGTGAGACATATCAACAGAAGATGTGGTGTAGAAAAATTAGCAGTATGTGGTTACATAATAGGTAAGAGAGGCATGTGAAGAAAGAGACAGATGAATATGAAAACTTAAACAAATGGGCAACAAATAATAATATAACCAACCACCCGAAGAAGCCGGCCCCATGGAGAAGAGGTTACGGACACAGTTCATGAACCCACATACCCACGTTCGAAACACAGCAGCGCACTATTTGGCAGCAGACCGCGCTGTGTTGGTTTTTTTTTTTTTTAAACGAACTGGTATAGGTGCCGGTCGTTCAGACAGCAATGGCAAACTACTGAATGTAAACTTGCCAAAAGATCACAACAGCAAAACATGCTGAAAGCATAAATTCTCTGGGAAGAAACAGCAATGAGGAAGGGAACAGGTCACTACACCTCATAGGTCATGGTCTAGAATATGTGAAGGTCTAATACTTCACACATCAATGGCAGTATTTGCTGTGGGACAACCTAGAAACGTTCTCCTGCTGAGTAATGTTTTCTGCCCAGTATATCAATATCCCCAAATGAGCTTTACCATTTATCTAGCTCTACAAATACGCTGACTTGGCTGCAGTTATCTATGCACGGGCAGACAACTGCCGGTAAAGCTGTGTCAGACGGGGATTTCATGTGTCATATCCTTCTGGAAATCATAATTTACTGATTTAGAGTGAACGACCCGAATGTTCGATTAATTCAGCCTTGGCTGAGTAACCTTCTCTTGAGTTTTCCGCAATTAGATCGGATTTTCAATTGTTTTTTAAAGCTTTGTATTTCTCTTCACAGTGAAAGCAATAATAAAATGTCAACATTCGCCGTCAGTCTGGTTATAACTTTCAACTTGTATTTGTATAGTGCATCCTCTAGTCTCTATTTCTTTCTGCTACTTTAATGAGCGCCAAACAATACACGTGTGTTTATTTATGAACTGTCTTAGTGGCCTCACATGGTTCCCTAATTTAAATTGTGTAATACGTGTAAAACATTGGAACCAACCAATCATTTCTCTTCTTTCAATGTTCGTTAATACGTCATCTGCGAAATGTCTCCCGCCAAGGTGGGTTTTCAGTGTTTATGATGACAAATGTTTATCCCGTAAAGCGGAGCATAACTGGGTATAAAAAAGTTACGAGGGCGAGTCAATAAGTAAGTCACACAGCTGTGTGGGATGGCCGGTAAATGAAAACAGAGCAAGCAGTTCTATGCAGTCGGTTTGGGAGGACTGATAAAATGATGAGATAAGTACATCAATGTTGGTGGAAATTATGTTGAGAAATAAAGGGACAATGCATGTATAAAAATAAATTGGTTTCAAGTTGTTATCATATTTAGTTATGTTTCTACAGCCATTTGTGACTTACTTATTAACCCTCGTATACTGGACAAAGCATTACGGTCTGATGTGTTTGTGTATTTATTATTTTACCTAACCCGGTTTAACATAAACTATAAGACCTATAGTGCTATTTCTATGGTTAGAAATGGATTCTGTCTATATACCATAGTTGTAGGTTCATTTGGATGATAGATCTGGCTAATGAAGACACCTATTTTTAGGCGTGTCTAATTGGTAATGCGTTGAAGTACATTGATCCTGCATCGTCATTTATAGGTGAAAGGTTCGACTCCCGGTCAGTAACTTTCAGTTTGTATTTTGTCTAGTGCGTCCTCTAGTCTCTATTTCTTTCCTCTACCTCTACGAGCGCCAAACATACATATGTATGTATTTATGCAATGTTAAAGAGATACTTGCTCATGGCAAAACATATTTAGAATGTCTTACTATTTTCACCACACTTTTTACACCTTTATCTTGGTGATATTTTTAAACATAATGTCCTTCATTAATTTTAGAGTTGTCTTTTACAAATGTGTGTCCATTGTTATTTTCCAAATTGGTGAGTCAGATGTAGTGTATCAAAGGATTAAACAGAAACAGTGAAGCAAAATAAAATTGTAAACAATCCTTGACGAACTATGCTACCAAATTGAAGAATTAGACAAGAAAACAGGCTGTGTGGACTGAGTGATAAATAAAGCTATAAAAAGACATTTACTGACCAGCTAAATTAGAACACAGTAAAAACAGGAAAACAATAACAGGAGCAGAACTTGATACATCACTTGAACAATCCCCAAGTTAAGAACACCAGAAATTGATACAATATTGATAGGACTAAGAAAATATGCAGAACATTTAAACAGTTAGTTGCATTTCCTTTACAGAAAATCAATGGGGATAACCGCTGAGACCACTAAGACAATAACATAAATAAACACACAGAATATTATCTGGCGCTCACAGAAGGAGAAGAAGGAAATAGAGACTAGAAGGCGCACTAGACAACATAAAATTTGAAAGCTATAGTTACCGACCGGGATCGAACCTGTTGCCTCAAATTTGTGAGATAGCACCATAAGTCTCATAATTTATATTAAACCAGCATAGGCCAAACAACAAACACATTGGACCGTAATGCTGTTGTCGAGTATATTGTCGAGTTCATGTGTATGATAGACATGACCAATGAAGACACTTTTTTTTTGGAGTGTCTAGTTGGTCGTACGTCGAAGTACACTTGTTCCTGCAGCGAGGCGCCGTCGTCATTTGGAGGCGCCACAGGTTCGATCCCGGTCGGTAACTATAGCTTTCAAATTTTATGTTGTCTAGTGCGTATTCTAGTCTCTATTTCCTTCTGTGAGCGCCAAATAATATTGTGTGTGTTTATTTATATAATTTCCTTTACAGAACATTGCAATAAGCCCCAGCATTTATTGGATATTTGTGATTTAATAGGCAATTATGGCTCAGTAGTCTGCCATTACTTTCTGAATGGCCAACGCCACAAACAATTGAGATCAATGCAAAGCGGCCTGCTTCCACATCAATCTCAGCTGATTTCAAACCCTTGATTCATGATGTCGGGGAACATGCAGTTTAACTATGCCCGAAGTCACAGCGCATATTCTTTTTGTGCTCGATCATTTGAACTCAAGTGTTGTCCATACACACTACTGCTAGTAGTGCTGGACTGAATTTTGCGTGTGGATTAGCTTTCCTTATTAACAGTGTCCCTCGCCATCAGGTGAACCCACTGCGACTTCAGAGGTACTTGTAATTTACGTACCCGAGTCAAGGACGAGAGGTCAACATTTTTAGTCTAACTGTCCGGTGTAGGGGTTGAACCCCTTACCTCGGCATCAGCACACCGGATGTTTAGAACATGCGTTCCTATCCATTCGGCCATGTTGACCCCCACAGCGCATATGCATATGTCAATGTAAAAGATATTTGGTTTCATCATATTTACAGTCCATACCAAAGTGTCGTATGGCCAATAAAATCTTTAAGTGAATACAAAAAAAAAAAAAAAAAAAAAGTCTTACTCAATAAAATGTGAACAATTCTGCACCATAAATTTGATTGATTTCACATACCTCAAAAGTAATGTCAAGGATAATTCAATGAAGAATTGAAAACGAAATTAAGGAAGCACCAAACAAACATCAAACTGGATTCAGAAGAGGAAGAAGAAGCAGGGTTGCAACTGTTACATTAAGATTATTAGCACATAGAATGATCTCAGAAGGAAAAAAACAACAACTATATTTGTATGCTCCAGTGTCAGAATCTGCCACTCTCAAATCTGCTGAATCACATTCATGCAGTAATTTCCTCTGAAACATCGCCTAATAATAAACCATATTTGTATTTATTTTGATATAATTATAACATTGATACACAAATCTTGTACTTGTATGTCTTTCTTTAGGGTGGTTGTGCATCTTGCAAAAGTAGTTAATGTCCTGTGTGTTTCTCTCCTTCACTGAGCGCTGACTAAACATCAGGGTCATAAGTTAGGTTGCTAACCCTTATCAGCTGCCTTGTGATCGGAGAAGAGAATGGATGGTCTGTAAAAAGCTTATAAATAATTATATGAAAGGCTGACCAGTTCCATTTAGGAGGATTGTTCTATTAGCAAGGTAATCCTATAATTTATAATCTAGGTGGTTATCCAGATCTAAAATCCCTTTTACTGTGAATGAAAGTGCTGTCATTTCATTTTTGCCCTAATAGGTCAACCATTAGTTAGGCCGGGTGGAAAAATGGCTAGGGGTCTTTCAAAATGTTGTTCTAGTAGTTTTCTTGGGCTCTTTAATACCCTTAAGCTGTAAGAGGTAGACTATCGCAAGAACTCACTTGAAATTTAACTCTATGGGGGAATATAAATCATTTTGACTCCTTTCTACGGGAGTTTAGTGAAATTCATCTTTCCATTATCACGTGGCGTGCTGACACCCAGAGCATGGTATCTACTCTGTTTCCTTGGGTTACTCTGGTATGTATTGTCCTTATTTTGAATATAACCTACTATGAGGACTAGTTCTGAGAGGAGGATGAATTAGTATCACTGTTACGATTCTTACGACATAAATAGGTGTACCGACAATGAGCTAGAGAAACTAGCAGACATGTTTAACAACAGTGTAGGGAGTGCTAGCATCAAGGAGGAATGGTTACACAGCTATCTGATTCCCTTGCCGAAGCCTGACAAAGACCACAAAAAAATTCAGGGATATCGAATTATAACCATGCAGAATACAATAGGCAAGCTGCTGGAGAAGGTAATTGCCAGGAAAATATCAAGCCAACTAGAGAGGCAAGGTGTTTTCCCACCCACCCTGGGTGGGTACCGTCCAAAAAGAGAAACCTGGACCAATGCAGCAGTCTTTGCCCATGATGTCTACGAAGGTTTCCACTCAGCCACTGAAACCGTTGCTGCAGCGATTGATCTTGAGGACGCATACAACAGAGTACCACTGGATTTTTTTATGTTTCAGCTTCTTGAACTAAACGTAAGTCCATTCCTCCTTAGTTGGATCGCTGCAGCCCTCTTCCAACGGAAAGTAGTTTTTAGATGTGGCAGTTGGACTTCGGAACCAACAACAATATATCCTGGCCTACCACAGGGATCACCATTATCTCCGGTACTGTTCAACGCCTACACAGTGAGAATCACCAGTGAGCAGATCACTGGACCTGGCAGGACATTGTCATATGCCGATGATGTTTTAGTGTATCGTCAGGGTAAGGATAGAGAGGAGGTTGCTGTGGAACTACAAACCGAACTCAATCGCATAAGTACTCGGTGTGATGAAGCTGGGGCGATGGTCAACCCAACAAAGACAACAGTGACTTGGTTCTCGTTGAATAATCATATTGTCAACAATCCAACACCAACTGTAATGCTGTGTTCAGAGACGGTGGAAAGAACGCGGGCAATGAATTACCTGGGGATACGGTTTGATCGAAGCCTAGCTTATAATATGCACATAGACCAGGTGATAACAAAGGCCAAGCGGGGTTTGGCAGCGATGTGGGTGATGGCGGCAGCAAACTGTGAGCAGCGCCATTTATGTCTTCTGTACTAGGGGCTGGTCATGTCTGTTTTGGAGTATGCAATGGCAATCCTGATTCTCAGCCATAAGCAGATAGAAAGGATGGAAAGGATACAGAATGAAGCTATGCGCATTATTCTTGGATGTACAAGAGATACAGCATGCAGGGCGATGCGCTACCTTCTTGATTTTCCAACCATTGAAGAGAGAATACAAGTTTGCAGGGCACGCGCCTACCTCAGAATTAACGCAAACACACAACATCCACTGCATAGTGAAATTAGGAAGGTGAAGGGCAGCAGGTTAAAAAGAGGACGGTCGTGGATGGGTCAAGCCGAAGACATTCTTCAACAGGTGTGTTCACTTGAGGACTTAGAACCTGGCGAGGAGTGGGTGCAAGTGCCAACAGACTTCTGCACATTCTTTTCAGTTTGCATCCAACTAGATAGACAATGCAGACAAGAAAATCCGGCTGCTGTTGAGGCTGAAGTACAAGCGTTGATTTTCGAGAATTCGCTAGACGGTGACGCGGTCATCTACACAGATGGGTCGGTCGTCCGACATGTGAGAAGCTCATGGGCCTTTACAGCTCGGGCCGGAGGGAGAATTGTGAAGGAGGACTCTGGTGCTTTCACTGAAACCACAAGTAGCCTGACCATGGAAGTCATGGCAGTAAGTAAAGCAATAACTCGTGACACAGACATTCACTAGGGCTTGTTTCCTTAGCGACTCAATGAACATGATCAAGAGGATAGAGGAGGGGTCGATCCGATGAGAATGGTTGCTGCCTCTGAAGCGGTCTCGGCTGGCAAAGATTAGTTTCATCTTCGTGCCAGGGCATGCGGGAGTACAAGGAAATGAGCGGGCTGACAAGCTCGCAGGTGAGGCTACTGTGGAGGGCGGACGCGCCATGGACCAGGCTGACATTCTGAATGCTCTACGAGAAGTGAGACTTTTGCGAGAACCAAGTGAAGACTGTGAATCTACAACAATGGCCAGACTGCGAGAGCAGCAAATTAAAAGAGGGGTGGCCAAACAAGAACACTACGCAGAAAGCCAAAGAAGATTGATAAACCAACACAGAACTGGCGTCGTTAGCCGCTACACGCTGCGGGATTTGCTGAGGAGGGGATCCGAGCACTTATGGACTGAATGGTTCGATGTGCAACGAGGATGATCTGTCGACTAACTAACTAACTAACTAACTATCAAAAGCCAATGTCTAGGATCATTCTCAGAAAACTATCTCCTGTCAGGAGGAATGGCGTCTGGTTATGGCAGATCACCTGTTGATCTGTTCTTTTGATCTGAAGGAGGTCTTGAATTGAATAATCGTGGATAATGAGGGGTTACGATGAATGTATGGGGTATGACTGGAAGTACTCACAAAGATTTCCTTTTTGTCTACTCCAGATTCCCCCTACTCCCTCGACATCTTGATTATCAACACTCAAATTTAACCATCAACAAGTGTGCTATGACTGTGAGCTGAAGGCTTGATGTATCAGAATCCTGAGCAAATTACTCCAGATTCGCTGTACTGAATCCTGTGTCATGTCAAAGTTCAAGTTGTCCTTCGTCCATATACTTGTTTACCGTCAGATCAAGGGAGTGGAGACATACACTGTGATCCTGTTTTCCAGTTCATATGAGTTCTAACACACGCAAACAGTCACTAACAACACTCAACTCGATCCAAACAACCCCCTCCCCCGGATGACATTCGCATCCAGACACCATCAATTCTAATTCACAATTCTAATTCAGACAGATTATTTCAAGGACTGTTCCCAATATGATATTCACAATTCATTTCGCTCTTGTCTGGTAGTCTTGATTACAATTATAATGTTATACCTTTGCAACAATGTATTTGACAATACACTGAGCAAGTGGGAATTTGTGTCTCTATCGGTCTACCGTAAGTCTGACTCAGATCTTGATGTATGTGTTTGTTTAAACTATCTTTCTATTCCACTCTTCTCTAATCAATGTGCAACATTCCCCTAGGTGTTAGCATCGTGTAATCATTTGTTCGAGAGAGTGATGGATAGATTAGTACAATTATCTTACTATCCGGGATTAGATCACAGGATCTCCTGGGATCATGTGACATTCATATACTATTAAAAAGCTTCGAGTGAATACCCCGGGCAACAGTTTTTAATCAGAGCAAATAAGAGTAGAACAAGCAATCATTAGACTAATCAACAATTTGTATATTATACAAGAAGCAGTTATATAAATTACACACTGACACAGAACCAACAATTAGAAGAGCAGTGTGCCAGGAAAATTTACTATCCCTGTGACGTTTTCATGCATAATTAAAATGACGTTGAGAAAAGCAAATGAAAATGCGAATTAAAATCAGCGGAGAAAGAATTAGCACAATACAATAAAGAATAGATGACCCGGCCATAATAGGAGACACAGAAAGGACACTAAGCATTTTGTACAGTGAGCATGAAACATATCTTTACATATTTAGGGGTAATGCTGAACTATGCTGTCACAATCTTCTTCTTCTTCAGCATTCCGAACCATTGAGGTTCTTTGCTGCAGATACAAGCCGTCTCCATTCGTCTCTCTGGTTGACCTTCTCTTGCCAGTCGGTGATTCCAAGTGCTTGTAGATCTTATATATATATATATATATATATATATATATATATATATATATATATATATATATATATATCAATCAATCATGTGCCATGCCGGAAAGCGTGGGCGGTCATGACTCGCCATTTCACTCGATCACCAGTGTCGTGGATCAGCTCAGTGTTCCTGTCTCGTCCATATATCATATATATATATGATCTCTCCACCGTCTTCTTGGTCTACCTCGGGGTCTACGGTTATTTATTTCCTGAGTGTAAGCGAGTTTTGTTTCCCTATTATCTTCCATTCTTTCTATATGCCCCAGCCATTGCAGCCCATTAGCCTTCATTATACCAGTGATTAGCGGGGACTTAACAGATCATAAATGTCTTTGTTGCTGTCACAATAAAACAAGTAAATTAACAAAATTCTCCCTCTTCTTCTTCCTTTTCCTACTCTTATTCTCCTTCATTCTCTTCTTCTTCTTGGGTGCCTGGTTATATTATTATTCGTTGTCGGTTATATTATTATTCATTGTCAATCTGTTTAAATTGTCCATACACACCTTTCTCTTTCTTCATCTGCCTCTCCGAGGATTAAACAAAATAAATAAAACAACAACAATGTACGATATAAAAACTTGCCTAAAAAAAAAAAAGACTAAACATCATCAGTAATTAGAACCCTAGAAGCATGACAACAAAAAATAGAACAACAACACTGAACAAGTTTATCATAATTTGACCTATCTAGGATCATGGTAGGGGAAGATGTGAGACAGATATTAGAATTAGAATTATTTGTTAAAATGAAATTTACAGAAAAACCACACAATGTCAATATCAAAGAATATATACAACTTTACCTACAGGAGATAAGCCTCGCCACGCAATCTGACCAGTCGCATTCTACATAATGTAGTAAAGGACCATCTTCCATGCCTTGAGGTGTACTAAGTATGTGGCGCTAGCCTGATATTTTTATAGACCAAATGACGCTCAATGGGTGATTTGGCCAATATCACACCGGCCGCCTTTATTGCCCAGAACAATTCCTGGTGCCTGTCTTAGATTTGGTCGACCTAGGAGCCCAGGTCAATTTAAGAAAATGCCTACTATGAGGGGATTTGAACACATGATCATAAGAGATTAAGAACAGAACAGGACAACCAAAAAGCTGCATTTCGGAAAATGGAAAGTATCTTATGCAATAAATCCCTATCATTGAATGTAAGAAAGAGAGTGCTGAAATGCTATATAGAACCTGTTTTGCTTTATGGCAGTGACTCTTGGAATGTAAATAAACAAATTAGGAAGAACTTGGAAGCATCGGAGATTTGGTTCCTGAGACAAATACTGCGTATTCCTTGGACTGCCAGAGTAACTAACAACGATTGCCTGAAAGAGGCTAATTAAGCTAGGCCATTATATACAACAATAAGAAAGAGACAAACAGCTTTCTTTGGTCATGTGATGGGAAAAGAGGCATTGGAGAACATCGTGACAACTGGAAAGATCAATGGGAAGAGAGGCAGCGTCGGACCAAGAAAAATGATACTGGATGGATTGAGACGGTGGCATCAGAAGAGTTGATCCAGAACACCAAAGACTGAGAGCTGTGGAGAGCCATGAACACCTACGCCAGCTGGCAGGACACTTGATGATGATGATGATGATGATCATGAGGAAAGCATGCTAACCACTGCGGTGGCTGACAGTGGCATTAGACTGTTATGAAATATGGACTTGAATGTCAGAAACAGCGTACTGAAATGTTATAAAGGAAATGTTCTGCTGCAAGACAGTGAATCATAGGACGTGAATGAACAGAGGAGGAAGTGCTTGTAGACAATGGAGATGTGGTTTCTGACACGTGTTGTTACAAATGCCCGAGTAACTAATACTGAGAGCTTAGAAAAGGCTGAAGAAAGTGGCAAAAATAAGGAGATAAAAACAGTGTTCTGTGGTCATGTTATGAGAATAAAGGCATCTGAAAACATTGTGACGAGTGGAAAAATCAGTGGGAGGAGAGGCAGGACAGGCCGAGAGAAATGATGCTTTAACCGTGGTATGGAGGAATATCAGTAATATAATCGATCCAGAACACTCAGGACCGAGATATGTGGACATACATGAGCGCCTATGCCAATTGGCAGTGCCATGATGATGATGACGATGATGATGGAATACAGGCACTGAATAAACATAATGAAAAATGTATAATGACATTTAAGATGTGGTGTCAGCAACAAATGACAAGAACTCTACTGAACCATTGACAAATGGACAAGTTTTGGAAAACATAGCAGAACACATAAGACTTCTGAACGTCATCAAGAAGCGAAGACACTCATGGCTTGGTCACATTCTAAGACACACAGAAAGACCAAAATAGCGTACTAGAGGGCAAAATACTGAGCAAAGGAGGAAGGGGTAGACGAAGTACATAGATCTATCAATGCAGACATACATTAAAGATATCAAATGAGTTGAGTGCTTGAGTGCTTGAAGCGACACTGTGGGCTGCCGATTTCTTGTGGAATGCTGTTTCGTCTATCAGCGTTGTTGTGAACTGCATATTAAGAAAAACGGCGGGTGGCCGATTGATGAACAAGTTGATTTGCCTTAAGCAGAAATGTGTGTGCAACTGCTGGTTTTCTAATGACTGCTGCTTCCATCGACGATGAACTGCAGTTCTAGTCGCAGACTGCTGTGTTGGCATTTTGACATCCGCGTTGTGCATGCATTCGTGTACGTGATGTTGGTTTTGTCGGGCTGCTCACGCGGGACAGTGAGGAGCATTTTGTTTGGTTTTCGCTGGCACGGGAACGAAGCAATTATGGGGTGACCCATTGCCGTGAAGTTGGAACCTCGACGTACCAATTTATTTAGTTTTAATTCTCATTCCCCTTTTCCCCCAACTTTTACCACACACCAATGTGGACACCGGTTAAAACTTATTTATTTTTTCCCGCATATCCTTTACAGGACATTGCAGTCAACACCAGCATGTTTCAGCTGCTGTTGATGTCTTGGCAAGTTTTACAGTCAGTAGTTTGCCATTGCTTTCTGAACGACCGGCTCATATACCCCCCCCCCCCCTCGGGGTAAGTAACCAACGCGACGCGATCCGCTGCCGAATCTCGCGTAGCTGTGTTTCGTACGAGAGTATACGGGATTACGAACGTCCTTAGCCCCTACGCCAGGCTGCTTTAGATTAATGCTAACCGAATGGTGCTGCGAGCTAAGTCGTGTCGAGAGTTAAGTGGTGTCGCAAACTATGCACATATAGTTTCAAAACACGTTCATGCCAAAACAGATATGATACTTCATCTCTTATTTATGGTATTTGGATATAGCAAGACGATAGCTGCAAACATACCAGATAATCCCTTTCTCAAAATGTCAGAATTACTTTGCTGAAGGGATCTGATAAAACAGACATCCATTTAATTCATCCATTAGGTCAGCCTGTCCAAAGACTAGTGTTGAAGTCGTCTGATCAGGTCCCTCAGCATAAGTCTGTGCCCCATTGTCCGAGCATGCGTATGTGGTGTTGCATCCCCCAGGACGTCGTCGTCTTGTTGATTAGTTTAGTTTAGTCGACGGATCAACATCACGGCATACGGGTGTAACCCATAAGAGCTCCGTTCTAGTCCTAACTCAAGCCCGAGTCCGGAGATTCTCAGCTGAGTGCACGAACTCCGTAGGACCGGCGAGGATCCTGAAATACTTTGCGTAGATTTTAAACTCGAAATTTTGCCCGGACAGCGCCGTTCGGCTAAACTTTTTCGATTTCCAACTACCAAGGGATTTTTTACGTGCGCAACAATACACACAGACGTCCGATCTCACTACACAGAAACCAGTGGAAATTTATTACTAGAAGTCCACATGAAAAAATCCCGGCCTTCACCGGGGTGTGAACCCGGGACCTCCAGCACTCGAGGCGGACACCATACCTCCTCGAGACCACTCAGACCCCCCTCCCCTCCCCCCGGTCATGTTCTGTATCTCGTCGTATCTCGTGTTTCCCAAACTTTTCACTTTCGCGGACCAACATAAAATCTTCCTTTTGTACTAGGGACCGGTGCCGTTTAAAATTTGTTTTCTTCTTGTAATCCGAAATGAGGCGGATGGTAGAAAAGGTGGATGTACAATGACGCCACTTCCGGAGACCATTAACATGGTGGATAGCAACGGTTCCTGTTGTAAATCAATGACGACGGCAGATGTATCTACCACCTTCACTGGCTCAAACGATGGCAAAGCGCATTGTAATCGTACAACCAAAATCACGTATGTTCTACATCTGATGACAATCAGCAAATGATAATGTGCACCTTTCTCACTTTTCGTCACATAGGAAACAAAAGAAACGCACGTCGTCAACAAACAAATGTCGTCGACCGGACCAGCTTTTAGTATCGGTCTCAGCTGGTTACTATTTTTAACTGTCCGACTGAACCAATGATTCGCTTATCCTTAAAAATAAATACTCCTTGGGCTATACGTTTTTTTTTTAAAAGGCTCAATTTATTTTAAAATTAAATCACCATAAAAGCGGTGCGGATATCATGTTTTGAGAAAAGGACAATCTTGTTTTTAAACAGTTCTAAGCAATCCTCAAAGGAGAAAATATTTAACTTTTTTTTTCAACTCACGTTGCGGACCGGCAAAGAAGGGCTCACGGACCAGCACCGGTCCGCGGACCACCACTTTGGGAAGCACTGTCGTAGAGTACTTTCAGTGTTAGACCACCATGTCCCATATTTTGAGGAAGTCAAGATAACCTTCGTTGTGGTATGTTGCTCAAATTTGTCTATTTTCTTCAATGTCTTTAAGAATTTGTCCATATGACCTCTTTTATGATCAGTTCTATATATGCGATAATACATATCTCAAAGACTTCCAAGTTCCTTATCTCGTTTATTTCCATATTTCAGAGCCACATAAAGCTATGGGCTAGATATGCGCAGTGATTATTAGTTTCTGCAGTTCATTATTGATGCTACCCGAGGATAGCAATGATTGTCTCCCCTGTAACGTCGTTTTTGGCTACTGCGATCCTTGATCCTGTTTCAGTTTCACATCCAGGTTCTTCTGTAATTATTTGGCCCAGATAGTTAAACTTTTCTGCTTGTTTATTGGCATTAACCTCGATGGTAATATACTTATGAATGTTCTGGGTTTGATTGGGATATGAAAAAAATTTAGCAGTAACCGTTCACATCTACATCCCCTAATTGAGCACGCATCCCAGTACTGCAGGCGATATAAGGTCATCGCCGTTATAATCTGCCTCTGACTCATATTCTGGGACTCTGAGATAAGTAGAACATATTTGGTTTTCTTTTCTTTTAATTTTTCAATGTTTCTTATTCTGTTATTATACCTTAACGTAGACAGCGTGGTATCCTCTCCCTGTTTATATGTCAGTATGTTTGTTTTGCAGTTGTTTGCTGACGAAGGCTTGTCGTTGAAACGTCCCGTGTCTTCCGTAATTGTTTTTGGGTGTTTGTTTGCTGACCTAGGCTTGTCGTTGAAACACTCCGCATCTTCCATAATTGTTTGTTTGCTGACGAAGGCTTGTCGTTGAAACGTCCTGTGTCTTCCGTAATTGTGTTTTTGTGTGTTTGTTTGCTGACGAAGGCTTGTCGTTGCAACATCCTATGTCTTCTGTAATTGTGTTTTGTAAAGCTGCTCTATACTTAGTAAATTCATATTGTTTGGGTTTGTTTAAACACCAATTATACATACACATGTACAGAAATGAACAGCGTATTTTACAAACACTCAAAAAGCTTGTCGTCGTGAAAATCAATGCGAGCTATTTTAAGTGGCAGCTGTGGATTTTGGGACGCCTTTTCTGCCAGCCTTGGTAGCTCGTGGGGGTCATGAAGGTCTAACTAAACATATAGGCCAGGTAACGAACGCGTGGCCGTAATGCGCTGTCTGGCAAAATACGATTGCGAACAGAAAATATAGTCTAGATGTCAATACACTAGCACAAATCCAGCCACCATTACCCAATTTCCACGGTTCTGTGAACGTTTATCAACACCACCGTTGTTTGTGACCTGGCTAGTGAGCTGTTTGTTTGTTTCCCTCGTTAGTTCGCACTAGTCGTTCCGAAACACGCCAGAGGTTGTCTAGTGTGGCGGGGAGACTCAAAGACGAACACGGATGAGAGATGGCTTAATGAAGTGTTTCCATCATCACGCGCCCTGCTAACTGGTTCATGTTACCTCTCAGATCTCTGTCTTTGGTGTTCTGGATCAATTCTCCTGATGGTATTCCTCCATGTCACCGTCTGTCCACTCAGCATAATTTCTCTCGGTCTGCCCCTGCCTCTTTTTCTAAAGGTCTTTCCAGTCTTCGCGACGTTAATATGACCACAGAATGCCGTTTGTCTCTAGCTTACAGTGTCAAAATGAAATCATATGCGAAATGTCAGACATAAGAACGGCAGAATGTCAGAGGAAACATAGTGTTCACTTCAGTGGCGTGGTAGGGAGGGTGGGAGCGAGCGCTCACTCTGTGACCTATTTTTGACAAGTGACGCCTGGTTTACTTGTGTGAATAAATAATTCATGGTGCCGTTTTATATGCTCGCTCCTCTGATGTTAGCCTCTGGAAAAAGTTCTAACCCCATGAAAATACTGCTCGTTCGTTTTTTGCATACCCATGGTCTCTCTCTCTCTCTCTCTCTCTCTCTCTCTGTCACCCTCTCTGTGTGATTGTATGTCACACTCTCACTCTCTCTCTGACTGTCACTCTCTCTCTCTCTCTCTCTCGGTCTGTCACTTTCTCTCTCTCTCTCTCTCTCTCTCGGTCTGTCACTTTCTCTCTCTCTCTCTCTCTATCTCTCTCTCTCTCTCTCTCTCTCTCTCACTCTTGGCCTTTTCTTGTTGGCTATTTCTGTACCCCTGTTTGCCCATCCACATGTGTCTATCCACCAATACATACATTAATGTGACAGAGTGAAATACACTAGGTAATCACTGGCTTCAACGTGGCACAAACGCCTACTCTAGTTTTCCAGCTATCGAACATCTCATGTGTATACTTACCCACACAGAAGCCAGCCAGCAAAATTGGCAGCCTCATTCGCGCACAACCCTCCGCGGGATCCAGTGGCTAATTCCTGCTTTCATTGACAGTGAGATGGCTTTCGTCTATGTTCATTTTGAGACTGCATTGTGGGAAATTTAATCGAGCTTTCGTGCATTGGACAAATCTCATAGCTTCTTGAGGAGATTATTGAATCCACTTTAGTTGACAATGTTCTTGAAACGATGCCAGGGCCAGCAGAGTTAAGTTCAATATCGATAATTTATGCTTCGGGAAAGGCTCTCTCTCTCTCTCTCTCTCTCTCTCTCTCTCTCTCTCTCTCTCTCTCTCTCCTTGAAAATCTTTCCTTTTTATTCGTTCACCAGTCTACATATCTATCCACGTACCTATCCACTCACCCACCAATCTATAAATCTACCGATATATCCAACCACCCACACCCACCCACCGACCTATATGCACATCAGTCTGTCTGTCTTTCAATATGTTGGTCTTGTAGGGATGCTTGTTTTAATAGGGCTCTAACAGGTTGAAGAGCGCATGACCTAGAGCTGTCATCACGTAGTGAACAGACTAAGACTTCAACTCCATTGCTTGCTTGCGTTCGCTGGCTGTGATCTCCAGCGTGAAGTCCTGTATGTCGGATGGTGACAAACTGTTGTCCAACATCAGTGTGATGTTAGACCGGACTGAAGTTTGCGTAAGTATCCCTTGTCCCGTGTCTGACTTATTGGTGTGCAGACTGGTGATTCCTCGCCGTGTAGGCAGATACTCTCCGACTTAGGAGGAATCAGCAATCCTACTACGTTAGCCAGGACCCCGAAGGGACCTGTTACCCAGGACGCGCCAGTAGGTCTTGGCCAGTATAGAACCTGGCCCTGATGCCTTAGAAACACCTCTGTGTCCCTTCAACTCCGTTAAGTAAAGCTTCATCGGGCATTCAAATCTGGGTCTCACGGTTGAGAGACCGGTATTCTAACTGCATGCCTACTTTCCCAACCCGCCTATATAAAATCAATGTTCTCTGCCTGTATTGAATGACAATGCATTACCTGGATAAAATCCCAAATTCAACACTAGTGTAAAACAACGATACAAAAGCTGTAATGAGAATGCGGATGTCTGAAAAACAAAAGATCGATCGATGATGCTGAATGTAAATATATCTTTAAACCCCTGATTTACGGCTGTGATCTGTTCCGTACAGTTGCAACAATAATCAACGCGACGCACACATGCACACTTACACGCGTGCCAATAGCTACATGATTATATTTAGAACATCACTCAATGTGGAATCTTTGAGGCCACAGAAAAACATGAAAAATAAATTGAAAGGCATTGGTCGACACTCCCTGAAGACAGAAAGGCGGTTGATTGTACACCAGAGCTGCAGACATCCACACACACACACGCACACACACACACACAGACACACACACAGACACCACCCCCCCCCCCCAAGCTATTCAGACAAAATGGAATAAACTTAACGTTAACTACCTTTCCTTACCTCCGCTAGCCTACGGGACATCCTTGGGCATTATGGAGAACCAATATGGTTCATGTGGTGGTTTGAGCCTGAGGGCAGCCGACAGGTAGTTGTTGGTTATAGTGTTGAGTTCGCTGCGGCAGGCAGAGGATCTCTTTAAAGAAACAACGCATGTTCAATACAAGTTGTAGCCATGTCAAAAGATCCTCCAAGACGACCTTCAAAAGCCAACTGTTTGTAGACCAAACGGCATTAGGTGGACGATGTGGTCAATATCACGTCGGCCGCCTTTATTTTCCAGAAAATTCCAATGCTAGCCACGGAGTTATCGCCACTCCTACACAAGGTGCACACATGTTAAGTGATATCGGTTTTATTGTGTCCCTGCAATATTTGTGTAGAAAGGTAACATGTGATTCTAAGATTTGAGACATCTAGTATCCACCTCTCTAAATATAAATAGCCGGGGAATGCATGAAGCCGTCGAAATAATAATAATAATAATAATAATAATAATAATAATAATCATCATCATCATCATCAGAGTAGTAATGATGGATGGGATTTGACACGCATAAATTACCACGCAATATAAATTATGTCCCATGGACAACCCTAATGACAACGTCAATCATTCACACATGCCTATGGTTTCAACTGAAATACCACTCAATTAGTTTCTCCTTGAAAAGTTCGTAAAGGTCTGCTAGAAAGACCAGATGTGGTTGCGTGTTTGCTATTTGACCTATGCTTGGTTTAACAGACATTTCTGATACCTACAATGCTAAACATAGCCCGTTATGAATTACTATTTCATAGATGTGGACTGATGTGCACGACTAGTTATTTTAGTCAACAGATCATCGTCATTGCATATAGAATTATTAATTCATAAGTACTCTGACCCTCCTCATTATCTCCATCAGCGTGTAATGAGTGACTCACGACATCAGTTCTATGTTGCTGAATTCTTCTGTGGCTCCCCAAATGACGATCTTGCCTAGCTCACCCTGTTCCCTGTTTGATTTGATGTTCTGGCAGTCTGGTCAAAGTTGCAGAATAATATCCATCTCTTAAGTCATTTACTCATCCTACCTGCCCCCCCCCCCCCCGAGGAAGTTCAGTACGCCAACCTGTATACGGCTGACCTATCTAGTAATGACCCATTTAAAGGTGTGTATCTAGTGTGTCGTAATAATGAAAATATTATAAAAATTATAAACAATATTTAAATCTCAAATCCCGAAACAACCAAATAAACCATTTAAAGGTGTCTATCTAGTCTGTCGTACATCGATGTACACATGTCCCTTCAGCCAAGAGAGTCTCCATGGCGAAGTCGTTGCGCCGCCTATATTCCGAAGGTTGCAGGTTTGATTCCGGGCTAAGCTGTTCAGTGCAGAAGTGCAATTTTCTTATAGATTCCCAGGGTGTCGTCGCTGGAGCTACGGAGTTCGTGCTTTTTGTGCTGCCTGTGGAAAGAGACTGAGCCTTATGGGGTAAAACCCGGTGTAATGAAGTCGACCGTCACACCTTGTAAACCTGTTAAACCCTTCAGAGCGAGGTACAGCCCTCATTTGGAGGCAGCAGGTTCGAATCGATGAGTACACATATCGTTCACTTTTCTTTCGGCCAGTAAGTCCTTCAACCAGCGTCTGTGGCGTAAGGGATCGTGAATCGCAATGTTTCATAATTTCCCGGCATACCGAGTCCAGAGTTTAATATTTCCCGTAGGCGATTTGGAAGCAGACCTCTTTGCGTTGATTTCGATGATGTGACATCACGGCACAAAACTGCAAATTTCCTTCTCACGGTGATATTATTTTAAGTAAAACTCTAGTCCACTGGACGGAAAGCGATTATAATAGCGGGAGCAAGAAAAACAATGCCAGTGAATTCACTAATTAGAGGAAGTACGAGAAGAAAATGTCGGTGCAGATAGGAAATGTTTTTCTTCTCTCCTGCAATGTAAATTTGAGTAATTAATCTGTGTTTTGCCGGCTTCCTGGCTTAGAGGTTAGCGACTTTTCTCCGTAATCTCGTATACTCTCGTAGGTAACGTGATGACGGTGAGAATCAGCAGTTGTTCGAATCGCATCGGTAACTTACGGGGTATTTGAGCAGGCCGCTCAGAAAGCAATGGCAAACTACTGAGCGTAATCTTGCCAAGAAATCAACATACAGCTGAAAGATGCTGGTGTTGACAGCGATGTCCTGTAAAGGATATGCAAAAAAAAAAAAAAAAATCTGTGTTTTATAAACTGAAAGCAAAATTCGACTCTGGGTCAGTTGATTGTTAGCCCTGAGTGGATTTCAGCGAATGTTGTGTAGCAGGGTTAGGATCGGCTAGCGTCTCTCAGGAGGGGTGAAAAGTAAAAATTAGTAGCTTGCCGATGACCCGCAGACTACACAAGTCAACCCCACCTCCACATGGTGTAGACTGGGAAACCATGACCGCAAGGTCATGGGCTAACGGGGATAAGGCTCGCCATAGGGGATGGACTCCCTATGGTCAGATTTTTGCCTTAAACCTGCGATTGACCTAGCAAGCCGGCAGGTGATCTTCACTAAGAAGTATAAACGGACTGACCATAATGGATATAGACCCGGCAATGTTAATGGACTATGAGATAGATCAGCGATTCAAAAAAAAAAAATAGGCACAATGCGGTTTTAATAGTAAAGTAGAAGAACTTATAGTAGTTATATAGGAGGTCTACTATCCCCCCCCCCCCCCCCCCAAGGAGAAGGAGCGCTCCTTTTTTTTAACTAAGAATAAAGAAGGAGGAGCGGTAGGAGCCGGGAGGAGCGGTCGTTTTTAGTAAGCGCAAAGAAGCAGGTGCGGGGCATAACTCATGAGTAAACAATCGTCTGTTTTTGTGATATTACCTCCCCTTTTTGAAGAATTTTATTTTTTTAAAATTAAAATTTAATGATTATTGTTATCATGGGTTGTAGTCGGCGGGTCTTAGTGGCGTTAGTTGTTAAGGGATGGGTGAGTGGCGAGGTAGCTAGGTAAATGCTTCCGGGCACTATCATCATATCTTTTTAGAGCTTCAAATGAACACCTTACAAATGTCAAATGGCCAGTAGTATTGATTTTAATGGGTATGGCTTAGCGAAAGTCGGTGTTAAGGAATGGGTAGCGGTTACTAGTGAGCCGTATACGGTCTTAGTGGTTTAAACACTATCATCATACAGATTAAAAATGAAAGCTTTAAAAAGTAAAGATGGTGGTTAGCACTGGATGTAGTGGATATGGCTTAGTGACATTCATTGTTAAGGGGTGGGGTGAGTGGATGAGTAATTAGAAAAACGCTTCTGAACACTATCATCGGGTTCGAATCCCGATAGGGCGGTCTAGTGGTAGAAGAAAAGGTGATAATGTTTTTGTTACTTAGTTGTGATATCGAGCTCTGGTGTTATTAACCCGGCTATGTTTAGAATAGGAGAGGTGGTGTGCTGGTTGCGGAGTATGTTTAGGTGGTACCCCAGACACTGTGGAAGTGACAGGTTCGAATCTCGGTACTTTGTCGTTGGTAAGATTGCCAGTCATCAACGTATGGGTGTCTAGTTAATCATAATGGTTAGGGTCGCTTTGTCCGGCCTTGTCGCCGTTACAACAAGTCCCACCGCTGATGAAAAACACAGGCAGCAGATTTCACCGTTGTACCTATGAGTTACAAAATATAACCTAACTTAAAAATCAAAATATGATATACCCAATACCATAACAGGTATTGCAAAAAATCAATACGCATCTTCATAACGGCTAATCCAGGGGCTTATCGTCATCGTAAAGACCAAGTCGGATTAATAATATTCCTGATATCCCCGCCATGGCAAATAGATCGTGATATTAATAAAGGTTAATATAAAGGTTGGTAGGGTATTAAGAGATTAACACCTATTGTCGCGATATCCAACAAAAATCAATAGCACTACTCTCGATTTTTCTCATATGTGGCGGTTGGGAAATATGGGTTAGGTGTATGTGTCCTCATTCAGTTAAAACAGGTGGTATGAGTAGGAGATATCACAAACAGTATCAGCATATGCCACTCTGATCTTAAATATCAGTAGTTCGTTATTCTTGTGACATTGAAAACGACTGGGGTTTGAAGAAGGATGGTGTGCTATGTTATTGGGAGGTTTATATAGATTGATCAATATGCGAAGTTGATAAGGTTACCTCTGTCCGCGCATCGTAGCTGTGTTGTGAGTTGTCGCCTATTACATCCGGGTGCGAGAAATAACCAAAAATATTTCACATCAACTCAATATACATGCCTCTATATAGCTGCAATGTGAACTTGGCTAGAGTCTACTTTAGGAAAGTATGTATGTTTGTGTTTGTAGGAAAATGTGTTAACCTAAGGAGAAAAATATTGACCAAGTGAAGAAATATCTCAACCATACTCATAAACATTAGGAAAATGTGTTAACCTAATGAGAAAAATATCGCCCATGTGAAGAAAAATTTACACAAAACTTATAAAACTTAGGAAAATGTGTTAACCTAATGAGAAAAATATTGCCCAAGTGAAGAAAAAATTTACATAAAACTTATAAAACTTAGGAAAATTTGTTAACTAAATGTGAAAAAATATTGTCCAAGTAAAGACATGTTTCAACTAGTCTTATAAATAGGTCGCCCAAACTTATGAACATTAGGAATATGTGTTATCCAAAAGGGAAAAATATTGACCAAGTGAAGAAATATCTCAACCATACTTATGAAAAGGAGAAAAATGTGTTGACCTAATGGGAAAAACATTGGCGAAGTGAAGAAATATCTCAGCCATTCTTATAAAAATTAGGAAAGTATGTTAACCTAATGAGAAATATATTGCCCAAGTGAAGAAAAATTTACACAAAACTTATAAAACTTAAGAAAATGTGTTAACCTAATGAGAAAAATATTTCCCAAGTGAAGAAAAATTTACACAAAACGTATAAAACTTAGGAAAATGTGTTCAATTTTAATTTGTGTGATTATATTTTAATTAACATTTAAAATTAATAAATCGCAATACAGACGAGCAGAGACATGAAGCTTGACACGTAAAAAATGTAGCCAAGAGACTACAAGAAGTTGTCTTTGAGAGGATAGACCAAGGTTCAATATGAAGATAGACTTTGGTAAGGTGGAAAACATAATGACTAATATAAAGATGTCAATTACAAGGAGAAAAAGAGTGTTTAATCACTACACAGAACCTATACTATTGTATGAATGTGAAGCGAGGACAATGGGTAGACAATTTAAAAACCATCTAATGACACTGGGGGTGTGGATTCTGAATGGGGAAAAATGAACTAGACAACCACATGAAACTCCATTCAAATACTACAAGGCAACAGAACAAAACATACTGCGTAACAGACACATAGATACTACACAAGCTCTGTAAGGCAACATACTCTGATAATGTATACATAACGGCCGCTTTCCAATAATACTACACACATCTATAACCAGTGGTAAATGCGCATACACAAACATACATACTTTCCTAAAGTAGACTCTAGCCAAGTTCGCATTGCAGCTATATAGAGGCATGTATATTGAGTTGATGTGAAATATTTTTGGTTATTTCTCGCACCCGGATGTAATAGGCGACAACTCACAACACAGCTACGATGCGCGGACAGAGGTAACCTTATCAACTTCGCATATTGATCAATCTATATAAACCTCCCAATAACATAGCACACCATCCTTCTTCAAACCCCAATCGTTTTCAATGTCACAAGAATAACGAACTACTGATATTTAAGATCAGAGTGGCATATGCTGATACTGTTTGTGATATCTCCTACTCATACCACCTGTTTTAACTGAATGAGGACACATACACCTAACCCATAATTCCCAACCGCCACATATGAGAAAAATCGAGAGTAGTGCTATTGATTTTTGTTGGATATCGCGACAATAGGTGTTAATCTATTAATCCCCTACCAATCTTTATATTAACCTTTATTAATATCACGATCTATTTGCCATGGCGGGGATATCAGGAATATTATTAATCCGACTTGGTCTTTACGATGACGATAAGCCCCTGGATTAGCCGTTATGAAGATGCGTATTGATTTTTTGCAACACCTGTTATGGTATTGGGTATATCATATTTTGATTTTTAAGTTAGGTTATATTTTGTAACTCGTAGGTACAACGGTGAAATCTGCTGCCTGTGTTTTTCATCAGCGGTGGGACTTGTTGCAACGGCGACAAGGCCGGACAAAGCGCCACTATGATTAACTAGACACCCATACGTTGATGACTGGCAATCTACCAACGACAAAGTACCGAGATTCGAACCTGTCACTTCCACAGTGTCTGGGGTACCACCTAAACATACTCCGCAACCAGCACACCACCTCTCCTATTCTAAACATAGCCGGGTTAATAACACCAGAGCTCGATTTCACAACTAAGTAACAAAAACATTATCACCTTTTCTTCTACCACTAGACCGCCCTATCGGAATTCGAACCCGATGATAGTGTTCAGAAGCGTTTTTCTAATTACTCATCCACTCACCCCACCTCTTAACAATGAATGTCACTAAGCCATATCCACTACATCCAGTGCTAACCACCATCTTTACTTTTTAAAGCTTTCATTTTTAATCTGTATGATGATAGTGTTTAAACCACTACGACCGTATACGGCTCACTAGTAACCGCTACCCACTCCTTAACACCGACTTTCGCTAAGCCATACCCATTAAAATCAATACTACTGGCCATTTGACATTTGTAAGGTTTTCATTTGAAGCTCTAAAAAGATATGATGATAGTGCTCGGAAGCATTTACCTAGCTACCTCGACACTCACCCATCCCTTAACAACTAACGCCACTAAGACCCGCCGACTACAACCCATGATAACAATAATCATTAAATTTTAATTTTAAAAAAATAAAATTCTTCAAAAAGGGGAGGTAATATCACATAAACAGACGATTATTTACTCATGAGTTATGTCCCGCACCTGCTTCTTTGCGCTTACTAAAAAACGAAAAGAACGAAGTCACCAAAGAACTAGAACCAGACATACTAAAAGAATAAATTATATAAGCCATCGGATTAGCCCCGTTGAACAAATCACCAAGACAAGATGAAATACCAAATGAACTAATTAAAGCAGCAAGAGAAGTAGGAACAGCATGGCTACATAGACTATTCAACCATGTTTAGGTAGAACAACAGACACCACGAGACTGGGGAAACGCCATAATTATCCCAATTCGGAAAAACAAAGACAGCTAAAGAGACTGCACACAATACAGAGGCATTTCACTGTTGAATCATACTGGGAAAATATTTTGCAAAATTCTTGAGAAAAGATTACGAACTATTATAAAACTCCAGCTAAGCGAAACAACTTGGATTTAGGAAAAACAAAGGATGCGCAGACGTCATTTTTACTCTTAGACAACTTATAGAAAAATCAATCGAATTCAATGAAACACTCTACTTAGCCTTTGTCGACCAAGAAAAGGCATTTGATAGAGTAGATAGAAACAAACTGGGAAATCCTTAAACAATATGGAGTGAGTACACATCTAACAAACCTATGTAAAAGCTTATACAACAACAGTGAATACATAGTGAGAACAACTGGAGGACACTCAGAACCCTTCACCATAAAATCCAGAGTACAACAAGGTTGTGTCCTGTCCCCTCTCTTGTTTATAACATATATAGACAACATATGTAAATAAACCAGCCAAACAGAAACGAAGACATGCAACTATATTCGTTAGGACATAACCTATATGTTATAGCGGAGTACTACAACGACGGACAATCATCGTACATTATGCTATTATCAATTGTGTTGTTTCTGGATATAACCATTGTTCATATCATCCCAATCATCCATTATAATGTTTCTTTTAACTTGTTAACGAAGAGTAACTAGCTTACTTTATATCATATTCAGGTGTTTGTGTGATAGTGCTACAAGGCTTCTGGGGGTTTCAGATCAGGAGAGCTGTGTGACAGGAAGAATACTAGTCTTCAGTTTATACTTCTGTGAAGAGTGAGCATCCTCCCCTTTGACGGCAGTGCCTTTCCTGTGCTCTCTTGGCCTTCTACATGAAAACGTTACTTGATCCCTTAGTGTAATCCTGCCAGATTTGTCTGATCCAGTTCACCGAGGAGTCTCTCGAGCCATTTCTGGTTTCTTTTAGTAGTTTATTTCACTATTGGGACACACACACACACACACACACACACACACACACACACACACACACACACGCACACACACACACACACACACACAACTTACCCCACCACAGATGGTATGAGACGTCGATCGTTCAAAAATCAATAGCAAACTAATGAACTAAAATTGCCTAGCAAGTTACAAACAGCTAATAATTGGTGGAGTTGATTGCGATGTCCTGTAAATGACAAGCAACTAACGTTTCAATGTGTCGTGTTATCTCTATTCGTTTTATGCTCCCATATTAATGCCGATCAATACCAGCGAATTTATCTGCTCTCAAAACTATATTCGAGTTGTTACGTGAAATTCGGATTTTCCATTCTAGAGACAAGAAGACCAGGGACGTAGATCCGGGCTTGCCAGTCTAGAGACAACAAGACCAGGGGCGTAGGTCTGCAGAGACAGAAGCGAGCCTGTACCAGACAGCGAGAACGAAGTAAGACCACCTGTCGGTGCACGATGAATAAAATATGCCGTGAGATGTCGGTAAATTACGTTACCAGGGACCTCGGGCGTCCGAAGTCTACTGATGCGTCAATATTATGTGTTTGCCCAGGCACCATTACATGTTGTTTGTTGTGACTACGTGGAATGAGTCCAAAAAAAGGTCGAAATCGTCCTAACTGAGTACGTTGTTAAACGAACAGGACATAACAATCTATGTCTACACCCTGCATGTTAGCTCTTTCTGTCCCAGACAGCTGCTACATTATAAGACATTCTATCTAAAGCAGAGGTTACTTAAAGTAACACACGTTTGGATATGGAGAAGTGCTGATTATAACACCTTGAGACTGGGACAGGTGAACGGAGAATTGGGATACAGTGAGCTATTAATGAAACAAACACCTTAACGGAGAATAAGTTAGCACAAGAATATCACATATACACTGATAGGTAGTCTCATGGAAGATGTTGACCTTGCTGTATGAAGTCTTAGGTCTTCACACACTTTAGACCGCCACATAACGAGGTGGGGTGGTCAATTCCCTGCCTCGCCCCATTTCCTTCCCAGAAATTATCCGGAATATTTATCCGACACCCATTCGTGAAGCTGGGTCACCAGTGCGGGTAGGAAAAGCAAATCCTACCACTGCTGACGACTCATCCCAGACCAATGTCAAGGAAAGGCGAACACCACTGTGTCAGCGTAACTATCCTGTATGAAGTAAACAATAAACATACAGTTACTTGGTATAGAAGTGACTCAAGCTGGAATACACTGCAAGCCCAGCCCCTAAAGCTGTCCACTGCAATAAGCACTGCTCTTTGCTCACTGGTACTTCTGAAGCCTGGCCTAGAATAGGCATCGGCGATCACGACTAGAATACTCTCTGCGGAGCAATATTTTGACGAGGTTGGTGTTGCTTATACTACTAGTTGTCCAGCTGTTTAAGTTGTCCACGTGCATCCTTCCTTTGATTATCCTGCGTAGCATTTTATTTTTCACAAGAGACATCTTTCTCTGTTCTACCTCTTCTGTTGATATACTCATAGGTTTAATTTCTATTGTCCTTATAGTTTTGATAAGTGATCTTGTTATATCCGCATCTCTGAACACCGACGTATTTGATTTCTTCTCTGCCCATGATATTTTCAATATTGTTTGGTACCTAAAATAATGTAGTTTATGGTTAAAGGTGACAGGGTCGATTTCACTGCACCGGATTTTACCCCATCTGGCTCGGGCTCTACTGGCAGAATTGCAAGCCGCCTGCTGAGAGAATCGCACAAAACACAAACTCCGTAGCCCCAGTGATGATCCCCAGAGTTCTCAGGCAAAAATTCACCCGAGGTTTGAACAACGCAGCACAAAAACCAACCCACGATCTTCAGAACACGAGATAGACGGCTTTACCACTACACCACAGAGGCCCTAAGTATTCGTGCGATTTCAAATAACACTTGCTTCATCGTGGCAAGTTGTCAGTCTAATGTAAAGGAATATATCAAATGTCTCAGATCTGGATATGAACATTTCATATGTTATGTACGCGCGCATATGCAGGGTGGGCAAAAAACAACAACAACAAAAGTAAGAACATCGCGTAAAAAGTAACACAATTACATCAAAATTTGTTTAACTGTATCCACAATAGCTTAAATTGTTTACTCATTTACTTATTTATCTATACGATGTCTTTATTTCGCCAATTTCCGAGCGTCGTCTTTCGTTTTTAATATGCCAATTGTTTACATCAGCAGGTTTAATTTTTAAAAAAACCAAGAATGACAAAATTTACCACAGAAGACCGTATTCTGATTAAACATTTGCGAATTGAAAACCAGTGGTGTGCTAGGAGAATGACTAATGCGTTTCCAAACAAAGCTTGGAGCATAGCTAGTGTCAGTCGGGTTATCAATAAAATTGACAACGACGGTACAACAGAACGTAAACTCGGAAGTGGTAGACCAAAATCTGCCAGAACACAACAGAATATTGAGAGGGTGAGTGGGCTGATCTGCGGTCAAGATGATGATCCTCAGTGACAAAACTCCGCGGGAAATAGAAAGTGTATACCACGGTCGTCGGTTCGACGTATTGTTAAGCAAGAGTTACAACTCAAAACGTACAAGCGTGTGAACGGGTAGAAGCTCAATGAAAATGTCAAACTTAACGCTTGCAACGCAGTCGGCAGCTACTTGAGCGGTTTCCTAATGAGAGAAGTGTACGAAGCATCTGGTTTACAGACGAAAAGACATTCACCGTTGCCACTCCAGTTAATTCTCAAAATAACCGTGTTTATTCCGTTGAAACAAAGAAAATACATGTTCAGGAAAGTTGACTTATACGAGAACGTGACCATTTCAGCCGCGGTATCATGGTATCAGTTGGTGTGTCTCGAATGGGGAAAACTAGTATTGTGTTCGTTGAACCAGGCGCCAAAGTAAACAGTGAATACTATTGTGAACATGTTCTGAGACAAGGTTTGCTGCCTGTAATCCAAGCGACATGTGGTCGCCATAACTGGACATTACAGCAAGACGAAGCTCCATGTCACACAGCCAGAAATACCATCAACTTTCTTCGTCAGGAGAATGTTAACATCAACGAGCCAGACATGTGGCCACCGAACAGTTCTGATTTAAACCCAGTAGACTATACCATATGGGGTGCTTTGCAAGAAAAAGTCTACCTTCGGCGAAAATTTACCACAGTTGAGCAGCTCAAGTTGGCAATAATTGAAGAATGGAGAAATTTGGGGTTGCGCTTTATTGACAGTAGCATAACCGAGTGGCGTCGACGCTTAGAAAAACTCGTTGAGAAGCAAGGACACATTGAAAATGACTTCTGATTAGCTAAATACTTTTTTTTTTTTTTTGGATATTCTTTACAGGACATCGCTGTCAACTCCAGCATTTTTCAGCTGTATGTTGATTTCTTGGCAAGATTACGCTCAGTAGTATGCCATTACTTTCTGAGCGGCCGGCTCACATACCCCGTAAGTTACCGATGCGATTCGAACCACTGCTGATTCTCACCGACATCACGTTACCCACGAGAGTATACGAGATGACGGAGAAAAGTCATAACCTCTAAGCCACGAAGCCGGCAGCTAAATACTTGGGAAACAAAATTACACGAAACAATATAATTAATTGAATTACAGTTTTAAATAACTCGTATGCAAGATGTTCTCACTTTTTTTTTGGCCCACCCTGTATGTCTGTCTGTCATGATGTCTGTCTGACGCCACTGTATGTAATGTACGTTACTCACGCACGTAAGCAAACAAGCGTATTGGTTGGCTCTCTGATGATACCAGCAAGCTTGTGCGTCGCACAAAGCACGAACTCCGTAGCTCCAGCGACTACCCCCAAGTGTCTTGTAGAAAACTGCACTGGTGAACAGAACGATGTAGCCCATGGTCGAACCCACGACCTTCGGAGCGTAACCGCTTCGTCATGGAGACTTTCTGTATTTATGAAAGTGCCCCAACGCCACCCAGGCTAGTTGTGTGTGTAACGACGTGTGACAGTGTCTGACAGCCTCAGGTTGCCACCCAGGCTAGTTATGTGTGTGTGTGTGTGCGCGCGCGCGCGTATTTGTAACGACGTGTGTCAGTGCCTGACAGCCTCAGGTTGCCACTCAATCACACCTGCCAAATTACAACACACTAAAAAAAAATATACACAGACACACACACAACATTCATGAAGTTTACACGAGTAAGTTTACAGTTTACAGGAAAGAAAAGTATGCATTTACTGCTTCATGTAGTTACAGAGATCAAGGGCGTATTAAGAAAGGGTGCTGACAGATTAAGTTAATTTCAGTTACCATATGGGTCCTTCTCTAAGCAAACAGTCTTTTTTTTCAAACCTTTTGTGGCTTAAAGGTAAAACATAAAAAGGACCAGTGTGGCAGTTAACACTGTGCAAATACAGTTTGCTGGTACATTCTTCCAGGGAGTTCACTTTAATTTAAAGGTAACCGTTTCTAATTGCATAGAATCCGTGACTGCGACGGTGCATACGCTACAGAATAATTTGAATTCTGGACAGTGCAATACGAATGATTCGCAACTGGAGAAGTAATTCTACCATGGCTACTGAGGCTGTAGTTTAATATTCTGACAGGACTTCACGTATTCTAGGTGACGGCAATAGGAAGCTGGGTACGCAGCTACAGCCTGGCCGCATTTTTCATGTAGAAAATCTCTGGTACAGCGTGGCTGGGTAGACCCAGCTGGTTACTACTGGGTTGGGAAACCCGGGGAACCATACTGGGAATTCAATCAAGTAACAACTGTGCTGTCACGGCATTGTAGGTTATATTGGGAGAAACATGTCAGGAATATGTGCACTAGCATATAATGAATATGTTGGAACGGCGACAGTGGTCAGTAGAAGAACACATACAAGAGCATGTGGCGAGAGAAAGACATGAACACATGAGAATACAGACAATAGATGACACGAGACCAAAACGTCTAGAAGAGAGGTTCTCATAATGGACGGATTCACGGGACGGCGAAGCAGTCCAGTTAATGCCAAGAAAGAGGTGTGTGTTAGTATGTGTATATTCGTGTGGTATTGCGAAGGGATAATATCTATGATGGGAGACTATGGTATCCCCTGTTCTGGGCAATTCGGCGATGACTGGCTATTAATTAGTTGGCACTCAATTCTCACGCGTGGTTCCTATTTAAAGTTAGTTGCATATCCTTTACAGGAGGCCGCAATCAACCCCATAATTGTTGACTGTCTGTGATTTACAACGCAAGTTTATGTTCAGTAGTTTAACACTGTTTTCTAAATGACCGTCGCTATTATCACGATTAAAAATCAACACAAAGCGGTCTGCTTCTAAATCGCCTGCAACAGATTTTGGACGTGGTATGCGAGATTGCGAATCGCTCTGGCAACACCTTCGCCACAGACGCCAGCTGGGGCTGCTAGTAGTTGCTAGCAATGGCCAGTGACCACTCCCCAGACCACCACCTCAACATGGCCGAGAAGGCAGCCGCCACCGAGCTTACCAGATTAATACATCTCCAGTGATTTCGCATTTTTTTTTCTTTACCTAACCGGTGTTAACTACTATCAGTGCACCTCGGGTAAGAACTACAAGTAAACAACTAGGGGTGTGACTACGAGTAATAGCATTGCAGAGCAAGACAAAGTAACATCAGCTTGGTCATCAACAGCATTCTGTTTCCTATTCCAGCGGTTTCGATCGCATCTTACCACTTGATTACACGGACTCGTGATGAAAGAGTAAGACTGACAGCGCGCAGCTCTCCCTATCATAAATTCAATTCACAAGCAAGCCATGTACATATTTCATACTGTATGTACCGGCAAGTTGTACTTCGACGATGACTTCACGTACAGAAAGCAAAGGCAATCTACTAAACGTAATCTTGCCTAGAAAATGAATTTAAGGTTGATTGCAACGTCCTGCAAAGGACGTGCATCATGTTTGATTAAATGTGGGTATTAGAGGCACCAGGACGCCAGGTCTCCCTGGCGAAGGCGTAAATAATGCAATTAGTAAGCCCGAATAACGCTTTCGAAACACAGCTGAGGGCCGATATGGAAGCAGACACCCTTGCGCTGGTTTCCATACAATCTGTGCGAGTGCTGGTCGTTCAGAAAGCAATGGCAAACTACTGAATGTCAACTTGTCAAGAATTCACAAACAGCCAAAAATGCTGGATTTGATCGCGACGTCTTGTAAATGATATGCAACTAACTTTTTTTTTAATTACTGGTATGGTTTGGATGGTAAGATGGTAGGGCCGGAAAGCAGTCTGAGAACCATTGGTGCATTATAAAACGGTCACCGCTGAGAAGACTCATAAGACGAGGATCGACAGCACGCAAGAGTTGAAACCTCAATTAGACAGGGCAGGTAAATAAAATGATTAGAAAAGATCGTTCAAATCAGAAGATATTGTTGACAACTGCGCACAGCAACGGAAGCTAAACTGAAAATGGGAAAACGTTGCCATTGTATGGGAGTTTCCAAAACCATGGGCAAGACATTATTATGTCAATAAGAAAAAAAATACGTCAATGGTTAATCTATAATCGAAGGCGTCATTTTCGCTATCACGGACTGGCTTTGTGTCCGCGACTTTTCTGTCTCATTGTGGGAAAACAAACACATAAAAATAACTAAACGCAAGCTATTGATCAAGAAGCAGATATTTTGCGTTGATCAAATTTTTGATGTACCATAAGTAATTATGTCCTTTTATTTGAGGTCCGTACCATTTTATAAGTGTCCCTGTCGACTCATACTGAATACCATGCAAATTGGCATCGATTACACAAGTCGTGCCAGTGCAGTCACTAGTGCATTCGCCTGGCGGTCCAGGTGATCTTGGGTTCAGATCCCCCTTGAGGTGCTATTTCATTTTAACGGGCATACTGATGTGTCGACCCAAGCCTAACAAAATGGGTACTTTAACATGCTATACGAGATGAGGCGATGCGTGGAATTCACAACATCGAGTGCCGCAAATAAGAGTGGGACTAACAAGGCATATCGAGCATACCGCAAATTCAGATTTAGACGAAGATTGTGGTCAAACATTCCGGAGACAATGATAGCTGGATATACATGGCGGCACACGTTCAGATTTCGGATTATTGCTAAAATATAACGGAGACAATTTATATATTACTGCTGCATGCCCTCCCCAGGAGGTGGCGATGAATCCCACATTAATCGCTCAGGAAATTATACATTCACTAGTTTGTTACTGTTTTCTAAACGAGAATTCAACATTTCAGTCCAACTGACCCGTGGCGGGAATAAACCCAATATACCGCCTTCAGTGCACAGGAAAATAAAGCCCGAGCGCGATAAACCCATCGGCCACGCAAACCCCTTATACAAACACACACATACGTAATACAGAACATATACACACATCTGTATTGCAGCCTGTGTGTGTGGTGGGCGGGAAGGGGGGGGGGGCCTAAAACACTGAGTAAAACGAATGAAATTTACATTAAAAGAAAAGCAATTTATACAACATATTTAAAAGCTCAGAACTGACAGCAAAGGGAGAAAATACTGTGCCCAGAGAAATGGAATGCCCGCAGCGCACAATGGTTAACATAACAAGCAGAGAATGGGTAGGCATGATGATACTGGGGAGGAAATTGAATTAATGCCAGCGTTGGAGTTTGTTGAAAGATAGCAAGTAAATGGGTTTGAATAAATACTATCACTACCACCAGACAGTGATCCATTTATACATGATTTCTCAAATACAAGGTGGGAGGGGGTGGGAGGGGTTTGGGAGGGAGAGAGAGAGAGAGAGAGAGAGAGAGAGAGAGAGAGAGAGAGAGAGAGAGAGAGAGAGAGAGAGAGAGAGAGAGGGGGGGGAGGGGGGAGGCAAATAGCCAAGCCGCAAAAGATTGATAGGGGACATAACTAAGGCAGCAAATACTACCGTGTACCAGACGAACTTAAGGGCACGTTTCAGAAGTCAATATCATGATGTTGCGAGGCAACCATGCACGTAAGAGGATAAGAAAGGGGAGGGGTAAAGGGGAAGAAAAAAAGAAGAAGGGCGAATATACAGGACGGGGGATGAGGAAGAATAAGCGGACAAAGAAAGCGAAGTAAAAAAAAAAAATAAGATGACAAAGCAGATATAGCAGCAACAGAAGAAGAAGATGAAAAAGCAGCAACAGAAGAAGAAGATGAAAAAGAAGCAGCAGTAACACTAGCCACCACCGAAGCAGCAGCAGCAGCAGCAGCAGCAGCAGCAGCAGAAGAAGAAGAAAAAGAAGAAGAAGAAGAAGAAGAAGAAGAAGAAGAAGAAGAAGAAGAAGAAGAAGAAGAAGAAGAAGAAGAAGAAGAAGAAGAAGAAGAAAAGAAGAAGAAGAAGTCAAATTAATATTTTTATGTACATATTGCAAATCCATTCTTCTCTACATTAATTTAGCTCAGTTTTAGTTTAATTTTACGCTCAGCATTTTTTAAAGAAAACATATTCTTTAGTTTTGCAAATGACACTTTTTAAATACTACTAGTAACATCATCACTAGTCTGCACCAGCATTTTTCAGCTGCTGTTGATGTACTAGGCAAGATTACGCTCAGTAGTTTGCCATTGCATTCTGAGCGACCGTCTCAAATACCCCGTAAGTTACCAACGCGGCGAGAACCGCTACCGATTATCGCGCAGGTTACCTTACTCATGAGAATATACGGGATTACGGAGAAAGACGTTAAACTCTAGGCAAGGGAGACCGGCTTTATGGCTCGTATAACCACTCCAGGATTTGCACAAGTGACGTCTGGTGATCTGTGTACTGTCATTTAGCGGATTCTTCAGTTGTAAGTCGAAAGAAAAAAAAACGATCTTCTTCGAAATACTCATATCGATCTGTACCAAAAATTGATTGCTATAAATAATCTTGTAAACAATTTGATTTTTTCTGCGCGTACACTAAGACATGTCGGAGTCTGGAGTTGAGGGATTAGTGAATGCAGTTGCATAATTTCCCGATATATCGGGCCGATGGTTCGAAATTAGTCGTTGGTGAATTAAAAGCAGATCGTTTGCGCTGATTTCGATAGCATGAGTGTCGGTCGTTCAGAAAGCAATAGCAAACTACTAAATGTAAAAATGGCTAGTAAATCACAAACAGCCAAAATATGCTGGGATTGACTGCACCGTCCTGTAAAGGACATGAAACTAACACATATTAAGAGAAAACAAGGGACTGCGTCTCTGGACATGACAGAAGTACCTGGATTGTGGAATCTTGATCTCACTCAGTAATGTTTTCATCAGCTCCAGTTTTTGTAATAGTTCTGTGTTTCCTTATCTCGTCACGCCATCCTTCTACACAACCACATTTCATATACACATTGATATAGAAATGCCCTACTTACATATCACCTCTAGTTATGTTCTTCTAGACCTCAAGGGAGGACATGGCTTGAACACATATTGGCATGTTTAGCTTACTGCGATGAAATGATTCCCTCCGTATCCATATACATCATTTCAATCTCTTCAACATCTTGCCTCTGCCAAATGACTGCTGGTTCATATACATTTACGCGTTCCGATGCTGTCCTTTTTGGATGCATTTTCATCCGTTCGTTCTTCTTCGTTGATCTCTGCCACTCTACTCTGTACTTTCAGCAGTTTCTAGGAACACAAGAATCCAGCTTTCTTTCAATCCCTTATTGTTATGCTTTACGAAATATAATTCATACTCGCTTCATGCAGCAAATATTTGCCATCAGTGTTCTTCTTCTGCTATCTATCCATCAAAATGGAGCACACACCCTAATCTAACTCACGTCAACTATCTTTTTTTTTTTTTGGTTTCACCCATGCCCTCCCCATATTATTCATCTCTTTCTCTAAATTTCTTCTCCGTGTGTTTTTCTCTATTTCTGCCTTGTGGTACCCAGAGAATGGATTTTATAGTTATACCGTTAAAAGGTTTTCTAAATGCGTGTCCAACCCAACGCCGACGTCTTTTTCCTATCTGTTGATTTATTGGAATATGTTCAGTTATTTCCATAAACTCCGCATTAGTGATTCTGTCATAACAATTTAGCCTTCCCATCCAGCACATGCCCCATTTATTGGTGCATAACACGGTATCCCTGGCCAAGGAGTTAACGACATTGTTCGTAATCCCGTATATCCATGTGGGGAATACAGCAGCTGCGAGAATCGGCAGCGGTTCGCGCCGCACTGGTAACTTACGGGGGTATGTTCAGAAAACAGTGGCAAACTACTGAACGTAAAACTTGCCTAGTACATCAATAGCTGCTGAAAAACGCTGCTGTTGACTGCAACGTTCTGTAAGGGATATTTTTAAAAAAAAAACTGGTTCACCTTTATGTTTCTGTTTTATGTTGGTGTTATTATTCTGGAACTCACTGCGTCTCACTCTATTAGTGCTTCCTTGCCTCTTTAGAAAACATTAGGCCACTTCTTCATTTAAGGGGCACATTTCTCCGTCCGGCTCGAAAACAGCACTGTGCAGCATATGTGTTTTGAAGATTTTTGCCGATTCCGTTCCACCTTGTTCCATATAATCCCCAAACCATAACTTGTAATATTTCGTTTCCCGTGCAAACTGGTCTTTCACAGTTCACACTTAGTTCTAACATTCCAGGTGCCAATTCTGGAGATTTTCCAAGGCGGAAGAAAGTAAGTAAGCGATCCAGACTTCTTACAGCTTTCTCCAGTCATGTTGCTTCTAGGAGAAGAAATTCCTTTCAGCTTGGCTGGCTGACTTGTTTTTCTTTCATGTCCTTCCTTAGGTTTGTTCATGGTTGGTCAGACTTTGCTCGGGGAGGCAAATCCCACCCCAAACTCCCATAGACACCTCTTACGACATGCATGGTGGGTAACAGTGTTACTTTCTCGACTTCCCTTATAGACCCGGCTAACATACAGGGCCTATAGCAATTTATGATGAACAATAACTGTACCACTTTGCTCACAATATTTTGCGATTCCGACCATTAATAGATTTGATGATGGCGAGGTCTGTAGGCCGCGAATAAACCAGTAGTTTGCAGGAAACAAACCAATTCTATGCTCCCCGGTGATATTTTACGACGGGCAGGGCATCTATGCATCAACAGAAGAACGTTCCGCTAGAAGCTGCACTTATTCTGTCAATAGCCTTCAATTGCTACTCACTATTTTTGGAAGCCATTCCTGGCATGGAATGCCATGAATAATCCGCGGGCCAAATGGCACCGGCGGAGCACATCTTACAAAGATGCGCCGTGTCGTAAACTGTGGGCCTTTACATTATAGGGAACCACGAATTTCCAGAAATACATTAATCTGTATGAAAGCGATCCGTATCCATTTATCTGAAAGTATATCCAGGGGGCAATGTAAAAAAAATATTTTGTTACGAAACAGATATACACAAAGTGGAGAGTGGAAAAGAAGAAGTAACAAAGACATTTATGATCTGTTTAAGTCCCCGCTAATCACTGGTATCATGAAGGCTAATAGACTACAATGGCTAGGGCATATAGAAAGAATGGAAGATAATAGGGAAACAAAACTCGCTTACCCTCAGGAAATAAATGACCGTAGACCCCGAGGTAGACCAAGAAGACGGTGGAGAGATTATATATATATATATATATATATATATATATATATATATATATATATATATATATATATATATATATATATATATAGACCTACAAGCACTTGGAATCAACGACTGGCAAGAGAAGGTCAACCAGAGAGACGAATGGAGACGGATTGTATCTGCAGCAAAGAACCTCAATGGCTCGGAACGCTGAAGAAGAGGAAGAGAATGTAATACGTCATATCGTAAGCTCCACGCCATATCACACACTCAAATATGCAGACAGACAGACACACATACACATACAAATGGACACATTCATACAGCATACAGAGACACCAACATGTATACACACATATATGCAAACATACAAACACACACATACATACATATGTATGTAGTACCTATCTACGAAAGCGTGCGCACGCACACACACAAGCGTACATACTTACTAGCATTATCCGAATAACTCTGAAAGAAAAATAATGTTTTAGTATAAGGGAAAAATATGTCATTATGTTATGACACCAGACACTGTAGTCCGTTAAACTATTGTTATGTAGGATAATAAACTCTCCGCCCATGTGCCTTATTTCCTGCGACACTGGGGTTTTTCCAAAGAGCTGGTTGTCCCCGTAATATCAAGCACAAAAAAGGCCAAGCAACACGTCTAAGCGAAAATGTGAACGTACTTCTGCAGGAAAAAAAGAAGACAAGAATAAACAAAGCGATTACTATGAAGACTAAGATGAGCTTAACAGACAGCGTCAAAGCGGCGAACCGGCTACTGAAACAGTTTGGGATGTTAATCTTCATACTTGTAGGGCTTCTATTGTCAGCACTTAATGTGGTGATCTTCTTCTTCTTCTGTTGCTCTCTATCCACCAATGGGACATAGGCCCTCAAGCAACCCACCAAGCACCCTTTTATTTAGCTATCCCAAGGAGCCCTGTCCATCCCATACTGAGCATTTCTGTTTTTACTTCTTCTCCACGAGTATTTAGGTCTTCCTCTATTTCGCTCTGTGGCAAAGTGGTTACGGACACAATTCGCAATCCCGCATGCCGTACTCGACACACAGCTGCGGGCGATCTGGCAGCAGGCGGCTTTGTGTTGATTTTCATACAATGATACGTGTGCCTGTCGTTCAAAAAGCAATGGCAAACTACTGAACATAAACATACCAAGAAATCACAAACAGCCAAAAAATGTTGGCGTTGACTGCGACGTCATGTAAAAGGATATGCAACTAGCTATTTCTTTTGTCCAGTAGAGCAGTTTTCCCCACTAGCCAGTATTTCGACTTAAAAGATGAGCGAATAGATAGAAATATTAAAATAAGAATTTAAAAAGGCAAGAGGGGTTGTCATAGCACTAGGAAATTTGTGTGGAAGTCATATGTGATTAAACTGAGCACCAAACTTGGAATGTTGAACTCCAAGGTTGAACTGGTTTTACTGTACGGAGAGCGACTTCAACAATTACTAATACATTCATGTATCATGTGCCATGCAGATAAGCGTGGGCGGTCATGATTCGCCATCTCACGCCACCACCAGATTCGTGAATCAGCTCTGTGTTCTTGTCTCGACCACACCAAGTGGTCAAGCTATCCACTTATTTACTTCTGCCTTCCCTTTGTTCTCTTCCCCTCGATATTGCCAGACGTCATCATGTTCTCCAATGCATTTCTTATAATAAGATCGCAAAAACATTGTGACTGACTGTCTAACTTCTCTAAGCAGTTTACGGTTTTCATTCGTTTCTTATAGGATTTGGTAATTGATTATGCTACGAGTGGAAGTCAATAAGTAAGTCACAAATGGCTGTAGAAAAATAACTAAGTATGATAACAACTTGAAACCAGTTCATTTTTATACAAACATTGCCCCTTTATTTCTCAACATAATTGCCACCAACATTGATGCACTTATCCCATCATTTTATCAGTCTTCCCAAACCGGTTGCATAGAACTGCGTGCTCTATTTTCTAAATCACGTTTTCACTTCACATTCAACTTCGGCGTCATTCGCGAAATGTCTCCCGCCAAGATGGATTTTCAGTGGACCAACAAGGTGGAAATCGCTAGGGGCTAAGTCGGGGCTGTAAGGTGGATGTTCCAGAACTTCCCACCTTAGTTCGTTATTTTTCCTGAGTTAATGGAGCCGTATGTGGTCTGGCATTGTCATGAAGAAGCAACACTCCTCTAGCCAGCAGTCCTGGACGTTTTCTTCGAATTGCATCACGAAGCATCGATAGAACTTCACAGTACGATTCATAATTCACATTGTCACCTTTCTTCTTGAAATTGGTTAAAAGCGCTCCTTGACAATCCCAGAACACTAACATAACCTTACCTGCTGATGGCCTAACCTCGAATTTTAGAGCGTCCTTGAGAAAATTTTTCTACCAGCTATGCACCGCTTTACGGGACAAACATTTTCCAGCATAAACAGGAAGTATTTCCTTATGAAATGTCCCTTGCTGGCAGGCCTTTGCCCACAAAAAACGCACAACAGCACGTTGCTCTCTGGTTGTACACTGTAAGGACAGTCACCATTTTGTTTATGCGCTGCGCATGCGCATGTGATACCTAGCGCCACCTGACGACACCTGTAGAAAACACCAACTACATGTAATTGCCATCCCACAGAACTGTGTGACTTACTTATTGACTCGTCCGCGCAGAACCGTGGGACTATAGTGGTACGAGAATCATCAATGTAAAGCTCATGGAGAGATCTAAACAAACTCCAGTGAATCACGAGGTGGTTGGCTGTTGGTTGCTGTCTGGTTGGTTTGTTGGTGGCTGTCTGGTTTGTTTAGTGGCGGCTGGTTGGTTGGTTATGTGGTGACTGTTTGGCATTAGCTGGTTGGTTTGCTGGTTGGTTAGTTGGTTTGCTGGTGGCTGTTTGGCGGTGGCTGGTTGGTTGGTGATGGCTGGTTGGTTGGTTTGTTTGGCGGTGGCCGGTTGGTTGGTTTGTTTGGCGGTGGCCGGTTAATTGGTTGGTTTGTTTGGTGGTGGATGGTTGGTTGGTCTGGTAGTGGCTGGTTGGTTGGTGTGGTAGTGGCTGGTTGGTTGGTTGGTTGGTGATGGCTGGTTGGTTGGTTTGTTCGGAGGTGGCTGGTTGGTTGGTTGGTTGGTTTGTTTGGTGTTGGCTGGTTGGTTTGTTGGTCTATTTTGTAGTGGCTGGTTAGTTGGTTTGTTTAGTGGTGGCTGGTTGATTTGTTGATGACTGGCTGGTGTTTGTTGCTGGTTGGTTGGTTTATTAGGCAGTGGCTGGTTGGTTGGTTTAATTGGTGGTGGCTGTTTGGTTAGTTGGCTTGTGGCTGGTTGATTGATGGATCCTCTGGAAAAACTCCCCCTCACTTGTTGTGATTCTGGCTAAACACTTGGTACGCTGGGTGTTGTGTCTTGTGTCGCTTATAGCCAGCAATTACACGTCAGTCGTTTCCTGTTCTGCTCAGTAACAGTACTCACAGTGTTGCTTTCATCGCTGTATTTGTTGTCTGTTTCCCTGTTCCTATCACCGTGCTCAGTGACAGGTTGTGTACTGTTCAGCTTATTTTTGTTATATCCAAATGCTGAATCATATGCAACGCTTCCACATTCTATGTTTTCCCATATGAAGGTTTATAAAACGCTGTGTGACCAGTCGATTGCCTTTTATTATTTAGAGGATAAATATTTGTTAATGTCTTGCATACATGCCTTTTTCCAGTTCACGCGTTTGTCTAGCACCATACCTACAAATCGCGTGTTATTTGTTCTCCTTAACTATCTTCCTTGAATTTGGATGGTTCATCGGTGGAGTCTTCCTTCCCTTTCCTACTGAAAACCATATTTACCGTTCCACCGGTGTTGATTTGAAATCGTGACGTGTTCATCCAGTTGATTATTTTATTTATTTATTTGTTTTTGTGGGAGATTTCTTGTCTTCTTGTGTTTCCCACATGTCAGTTGTCTGCAAAATACGACATTAATATTGTGCTATCTTGAATTTCTTGTTTACCAATATTGATTATGTGGAGAACATAGTTGGTGAATTTATGCATCCCTGGGATTCGACGTCATGAATATACTTTTTGTTTGGACAGTCGTTTTGGATTCCCACCGAGAAGCTTGTTCCTTTAGGGCTAGGGCGTTCTCAAAACGTAATCACCGTAAGTTTATGGCACTTACTAGGAACTCCTTGTTCACGAGAAAGAATTACAAGGCCAAATCTCTAGCACGAAGGAGATTCCATGGATTTCTCAATCCTGTCTGGCCAGGGCGAAATCCACATTAATTCCTTCAGTGTACCGTGCGTAATAGGTTCTTCCCGCAATCCCTTCTTTACTGGAGGTTGATTAACTCCCTCCAGAATTGATCTTACGCCCGTGCCAAATCTAGGAGTATGGCTATTGTCTATTATGTTTTTTTTTAAAAATCCTTTCTTTACGTGGTCTTCTAGTTTTATAATTTGATTTATTGTGCACCGGCGAGCTCCAAATCCTGATTGTGTGTTACTCAAGTCTTGTTTTCATTCTTCTTCCGGGCGGACGTGATCCAATTATTAACTATGGTTCCCGTTGTTTCCGAGGTGTGATGCTAGGGAGATTGGCCGGGGGGATTCTATCCTTTGTGGGTCTTTGAATTGCTTTCTGTTGGTATTATTGAAGCGTTTTCCATTCTTTCCATATATTGTCAATGAGCTATATTTTTGTTATAGAGTGCTGTGATCGTTTCCACCGTGTTGTTGGTACCAGATTATGACTGTTATATCATGTCAGCTCCTGCTGCTGTGTTGTATGTTTCATTTTGTGTGTGTGTGTGTGTGGGGGGGGGGGGGGGGGGGCTGCTACCTCGTCGATCTTTATGTCTGTGCGAATATAGTGTTGCTCTATTTTTTCCCGTGGTAGACTTTTCAATAAATGTTTCTCTTCTTTATCTTTACTTTTCCTAGTTTGGTGTTAGAGCACATTTAATTTAAAAAAAAAAAAATACTGACCAAATGCGTCTGCTGATTACTAGTCTGTAATAGCTATTGTTGGGCGTTTATTGGTCGAGACATTGCGTTTCCACAAGTTATTTCCTATAATTGCGTTGTCTCCATGAATCAGTTGTGGACGTTTCTGGCTTCAGTGCTTGCAGGATTTCTTCCATGACGATTTTTCAGCTTCTGGTTTTGTTCTACTAATCTCGTATTGAATCGTAAACTCATTCTAGTAGTTTTTGCAGTTCGTGTGTTCTATGTTCTAATTCCCTGGACGGCTGTAGTTTCACCCGTCGCTGCGCTAGCGAGGTTGATGGCGAACTGCGCTAGTTATGTAATGAACAAAGTCGGACGCGGGTTTGACGCCTGGGCTCGTCGCTTGCCAAAGTGAGAGAAAGACTGGCCTCCTATACCTCCTCACGACCAAGCCTACACAATGTGATGACGCTATCACAATACACATCCACATAAGGAAACCGTTTGGGGACAATTTATTACTATAGTTGCTTTTGGGCAGATATGTTCATTATTGCGCTGATGCTGTCGAAGTTGTTAGTCCAGAATGCTTCTTGTGTGATAGCTTGAACGTTTTCGTTATAAGTAGGACCACCCCTCCTCCTGTTGTCTTTGGTCTGTCCTTCCTAAGAACTGTGAATCGTGAGCATTTGTATTCATCTTGTGGTTTGAGGTCGGTTTCCACAGGTTATAGCAACTGTTTGCGCTTCCCAGTTGCTTCATGATGTCGGGGGGTTTCGAGTTGATGCCTTAATTTATTTTAATGCTGTCCTTGTTCATACTCATACTAACTGATTCAGTTTTCCTCGTTTTGTTTTTTATTTACCTAGCTGTTCTCGTCTTGACCTGAATTCTTTGAAGTTTCGTTATCTGCTTCGCTGGGTTTGTTATCTGCTTCGCTAGGTTCGTATTCTGCCCTTGACAGTCCCATTATTGTGATATTATTCAGTCAGCACTATATACCATTAGTACTTTTTGAAATGTTTAAGTGGTAGCCTCAATACCTCTCAGTTTTTCGAATGAGTTTAGGATTGTTTCGGTTTTTGCCGCCACTGAATGCTCCCATATTTTATAGTGTTTCTATTGGCTGTTCCCTCTCTCGCGCGACAGGAGAGTCGTTTCAGTTATTTGTTGGTGTAAGTGGGGCGATATTTTAGGACTAAGGCCCAAAATGTCACTTTAGCTTGCTGAAGTGTTGTAGGGGTGAGGCTCAATGTCACTTACGTTTGCTGATGCCAGTAATTATATTTTCTAGGACTGGGGATCAAAGATAGCTTGCTGATCCACCAGTAATGTGGTGGTATAGGGCTGAGGATGGAAGGTAGTTTGTCCTAGCTAGTGTCAATAATCACGTATTCTAGAGCCGACGCTGCACTCAGTCTGTCCCAGGTAACTGCTACTTGAAGCGATACCAGTTGTTTCCTGTGGGCAGTGAGCCGATGTCTGTTAACAACGAAACACTTAACACCCGCGGAGAACACCTAACACCCGCGGAGAACACATTACGAACCTAAGGCTAATCCCAAACTCAATGGGATGTGCAGAATCATGGCATAGTTACATTATTAAATGTCTCCCCGCAGATGTCAAGCTCCCGTAACGGTCTTGTATATCCCACAGGTTTCTGAGCATGGAGAGGGGAACGGGATCTCTGTAACACAGTCAGCGTGGATATGCTAAGTTGGTACCAAGTCGGGGGGGGGGGGGGGGGGGAAGAGTATCCACACCAAACTCATCCAGATAGACGCAAGTCAGTGTTGTAGCTTAGGCGAACCTAACGCCAGTGTACGGACACAAGCTTGAAGGATTGATCTTACTGCTTTACTTTATGTTGTGTGAATAATGCAGTATACTCACGATGAGTTGCAGTGAAATATGACAGGCAATAAATTATGCAATCTATAATTTGTGTCTTCGTTATTCAAACTCACTAGATATTTTTTTTTTTTTAAAGGAAAAATAAGCAAGATAAATAGCAACACACAAATTCGTTGCCCTAATTAGAGCCCAATTAGGTTGAACAGATAACAAGCCGACATTTTCCTTCATACACCATAAAGAGTAATCCAGGGGTGGGGTGAGAACCTCTGCCTCTGGAGTTCAGCGAGAACTAATCGAACCACTGAGCCACACACCCTTTAACTTTAAATGAATCATTTATAAACTGTAAACACGGTGTAGTTGTGTCCCGGTGAGATCGTCTGCCTTTGGAGTTCAGCAAGAACTAATTGAACCACTGAGCCACACTTCCTTTAAATTAATCATTTATATCTTCTGCCTCTGGAGTTCAGCGAGAACTAATCGAACCACTGAGCCACACTTCCTTTAAATGAATCATTTATAAACTGTAAGCACGGTGCAGTTGTGTCCCCACAGGAAGTCACAGCCGAAGCACTTGAACAGCCTGTCCTACAGTTCAGCTTTCTCGGGCAATTTGCTTTCAATGATCAGGTCGTCAGCGTTCCCACGCAAGCCAGAAGTAGCGGTATCGAACGAAGCTCAAATATAGTTAATAATGAATGAGCACGGAGGCAATAAAACTGCCCGTGGCTGGAAGCCTTAATTTAATGAATTTTCGCCTTCTTTTGTTTTCTCTTTCGCCTCGCGGCGCCATAATAAATAGAACTGTGGAATTGAGGCCATTAGCCAAGTCTATTTAGTGATGATTATGAGATTGGGAATGAAGACACCATTCACCAGCATGCGTCTTGCAAGGTGGCGTAAGTGTTTGTGTCTCTATACAAATTCGGTCGCTGTTGTTCTGGATACAATCTATTGATGGTATTCCTTCATGCCGTCGTCGTCTATCAAGTCTAATTCTCGTCCTCTGCCCTCTTCTGCCGCTGATCTTTCCAGTTGTCATGATGTTCCTCAAATCTTATCTCTTATGATATAACCAAAGAACACGGTGTGTCCCTTTCTTCTAGTTGTGCATAATGGTTCATTGTCCTTAGTCTTTTACAGATAATTTACAAAACAAAACATTACTGATTGAAATCAATCTCAGACAAGTAAGTTATATCCGCCGTGTAACGATTACTGATTCACATCAATCTCAGACAATTAAGGTGTATCGAACGTATAATGAAACACAGTGCTTTGTTAAAGAGTGTGATGGGGGTGGGTGGAGTGAACAGTGGCGGAGAAGCATGCAACAAAAAGGCAACATGATATTTACGTAGACAACTTGTGCCGGTCTTCCTGGCCTTGAGGTTAACGTCTTTCTCCGTAATCCCGTAAATTCTTGTAAGTAACGTAACCTGCGCGAGAGTCGGTAGCGGTTGTCGCCGCGTTAGTAACTTACGGATATGTGAGGCGGCCGCTCAGAAAGCAATGGCAAACTACTGAGCGTAATCTTGCCTTGTACATCAACAACAGCTGAAAAATGCTGATGTTGACTGCAACGTCCTGTAAGGGATATGCAACCCAAAAAAAAAGACAACTTGTAAAAGTACTGTACTAGTGCACAGTGAAAACACACGACAGAAGTAGTTGGAGACGCATTACGGTTTATCCTCAATGTGGAGATGGCACTTGACGATGATTATCCATCTCCGCAAGTATGAAGTTCCAGTCTCGGTCTTGCACATGCCGCTTGCTTTTACGATTGACGAAGAGAAGTAGAGCTTAGCAACACAATCTCCATTCAGATAGTAGTTTGGTGCCGGGTCAGGAGAACCGTCTCCACACCAACCCCGTTCCGACAGATGAAAACCTTTTTACAGCTCAGACAACATGGACGCCAGTGCATCGGACTTAAGAAACAAAACTCAATTTTCCAGAGGATTCAGAATAAACCAATCATTTCATATGAAACTATTTCCTGGAATAGAAAGCGTTAATTGTCAACCCTCTTCCCAAATATTAAATTCACCAAAGAAAACTAGAAACGTAACAGCAAATATACGAATACACCAGGAATAAATGTGCTGGCTCATGTACGACACACGGTGAGACGAAAATAAAAAACGCAACGCAAACACGAAATTCTTACCCTACCCAGTTTACCAGACCGTCATCAAGCTACTGATGGCAAAACCAAAAACAAAAACTTGGAATGTCAAGATATTGGCAGAAAACGGAATGTTAGATAATGCAGTAAGAGAACTGGAAAACATGGCAATTATTATCCTAAGAATGAGTGAGATCAGGTGGAAGGGATCTGGTAAAATAATCGATAATGACACGTAGGAGAAATACGACTACTATTGTGTTGTTGTATTATTTCGGATTGAGTTATCATGGTTACAATCAAAGACAGACCAATACATATAAACATTATACACGTAAATGCACTAACAAGCAGTAGCGACGAAGAAATGCACAGATTGTATGCCGTTGTATGATGAAATAGACATGGGGATTTCCCAACTAAATCACAAGAAAAGAAGTCAAAAGAATACTCGGTGAGATTTCAAAGCAAAAGTAGGAAATTGAAGAATGTGAGATGTGGTTAGTGACTATAGTTTAGTAATAAGAAACGAAACAGCACTCTTCACCTCATAATAAATAACGCCAGAGCCTCAATGAAGGACAACTCAATCAATCAATCATGTGCCATGCCGGAAAGCGTGGGCGGTCATGACTCGCCATTTCACTCGATCACCAGTGTCGTGGATCAGCTCAGTGTTCCTGTCTCGTCCATGCCATGTGGCCAAGCCATCCAGGTATTTTCCTCTCGGTCTTCCTCTTGGTCTGTTCCCCTCGATCTTGCCAGTTGTCACTAAGTTCTCCAATCCATTTCTTCTCATAACATGTCCAAAAAATTTTGACTGTCTACGTCTTATTTCTCTAATCAGTTTACGATGTTCATTTGTCTCCTGTAGTACTTGGTCATTGGTTTTTCTGTCTGTCCGTGGTATTCTTTGCATTTTCCTCAGAAACCACATTTCTGCAGCCATCAGATGCTTTTCAGCTTGACTGCTCATTGTCCAAGTTTCACATCCATACAAAAGAACAGGCTCTATGTATCCCCTCAACACTCTTTTTCTCGTTTCAATTGACATCTTTTTATTGGTCAGAATGTTTTTCATCTTGCTAAAGGCTACTTTCGCCATGGCGATTCTTGTTCTAATCTCTTTAAGGCATCTCCCATCAGATGTTATAACTGTTCCAAGATAATTGTACCGATTCACTTGTTGAAGAATATTTCCATTTACTTGTATATTACATTGTGGCACTTCTTCCTTCCTACTGACGACCATAACCTGAGTCTTTTTACAATTTAATTCTAACCCCAGTTGCTCACTGTGTACAACAACTGCATCTACTAATTGTTGCAGGTCCTGCGCATTGTCTGCAATTAACACTGTATCATCTGCATATCTAATGTTATTGATGTTTCGTCCTCCAATGCTGATTCCATTTATATCCTCTACATTTCTGAAAATATTTTCACTGTACAGGAAAAAAAGATCTGGAGACATCACACATCCCTGCCTAACACCTCTCTTAATTGGCTGATACTGTCCCACTTCATTATCAATCCTTATTGCAGCTTGTTGTTTCCAATATATGTTTTTTATAAGTCTAATGTCTTTCCCATCAATTTGTAGATCTGCAAGCATATCCACCATGCTGACATGTCTAATGCTATCAAAAGCCTTTGTATAGTCAATAAAGCAAAGATGTATATCCTTGTTTACTTCTATAGCACGTTCAATAACTGTTCACAGCATATACACAGCATTTAATGTACCCTTTCCTTCTACAAACCCGCATTGTTCTTCCCCTATTTCAGGTTGTATCTTCTTCCTCATTCTTTGCATGATAATTCTTAGCAAAATCTTTGTGATGTGACTCATTATACTAATTGTTCTATGTTGATCACATTCCAAGGTTCCTGATTTCTTTGGGATTGCAATAAATATAGAGTTACATAATTCAGGAGGTATATCTCCAGTATCATATAATGTGTTCAGCAGTCTGGTGACTTGATCTAGTCCAAATTCTTCTAAAGCTTTAATCATTTCTGATGTGATGTTATCTGCACCGGGGGCCTTGCCAGCTTTCATATGCTTAAGAACATTTCGAACCTCCATCTCCAAAATTGGCGGTCCTTCATTATTAAATCTAATATCATACTGAAGGATAACTACACGGCGGGTTTTCTCAAATTTATTTATTTATTTATTTTGCAGGATGTTACGTTCAACCCCATGTTGATTGTTTAGACAATTTTACGTTCAGTAGTTTGCCACTGATTTCTGAACGAGAAGTCAACTTTTTATTTCAATTTAATGCCGCTGCAGGGATTGAACACCTCATCTCCCCCGCCCCCTTCCACGCCCAACCACGCCAATAGAGAACCGGAAATTTAAAAGCGAGCGTTATTATCCTGTAGGCCACGCCAGCTCTTCACGCCGAGTTAGACATCCTTAAAAAAGGTGTCTGCACACGCCGGGCCTATCATCTACATGAACCTACGACTGTGGGGTACGGACAGATTTGTGAATCCCCAATACCCGATGTTTCTATTCAAGTTAGACAAGAGCGTTGTGCGAGAAGCAAAAGAAGAATAGTTAACCTACATGCAACTTGTGTCTTGCACGCCGAGGGAGATACTGGGGAAGGAATATGAGCACTTATGGACAATAAGTTCGATGTGCAATAAGGATGATCTGATAACTAACCAACCATCTAACTAATTAACTATCTAGGGCTAAGCTAGTCAGATGGTAGTTCGGTCTTTGGGCTGCGAAGTATTATACGTAAGCAAAGGATCTCTTAAATGCCTTGAAGCGTTAAGGACATATGATGCTTGACCCATAAGTATATAGACCAATCGGCACTAGAAGGGTGATGTAGTAACATATCTCTACTTCTCTAGAAATTTCCTGGCACCCATGATAGCCCAGGTCAATTTTAAAATTCCGTCTCGATGCGAATTCGATCCCATGGCCGACAATACAGCTTGCTAGTTAGTCACTGCGATACCGCGGATCCCAGGAGGCATTATGGCATAAGTGGATGGTGTGGACAGTTCAAATCCTTGCTGCCCTTTCTTACCAAACAATTCCCAGACAATTCTGAAAACTACTCGGTACCCACGTTATGAATTCGGGTCGACCCCAGATCGTGCTGGCCTGAAACACGACTCCTACCGCTAGTAGAGTTAGAACCGGGGCCACTTTCCTGGTAAGCACGCGCACTAACTATCATGGTGCAATGGTTACGTCTAGTATATCACGAACACGTAACAGATAGACTTGGCGGATTGAATGCATACATTCGCGGGTATTGATCAACGATCATAGAAGTAGAGGAAAGAAGGAGGGAATAGAGGACATACTTAATCTACAAACTTAAAACTATTGTAGCCAACACTGGGATTCGTTCTTGCTGCCCCCAAATGGTGACAGCACCTCGCTGAAAAACCAGTGACATTCGAATTCCGGTGTGGTCGCTGTATTCTTCTTCTTATAGTCCATGCCGTGTGGCGTTGGTGATCATGTCTGTCCATACCCCTATCTCATGTGCTGCCAATCATTTCTGATACTGATGTTCCTCCATGCCATGATGTCAAAATGTTTAACATCTTCTTTCTTCGTCTCCCCCTGCTTCTATTCCCCTCCAACTTTCCTGTTGTAGCGAAACATTTCGGCTCTTCCCTTCTTATGACACACTCAAAGAATGTGGACTGTTTTCTGATGTGAGTAACCAGTTCTCTTGAGTTTCAACATAATTTTGTCTGTTAAATGTCAGTGATTCGATTCTCTAAACCAGGTTTGGCTCAACATAGCTCTTAAGAACTATTTTCCTCACCTCGATTTACACGAATAAATTGCAGAGGATATTCTTCATCTTGTTAAATTCTGTCGTCACTGTTTAATTTTCATATTGTTTATTGCATCCTCTAATCTCTCCTTCATTACTTTATTTCTATGGGTGACGATCAATATCTGGGAATGTATTCTCAAGCTATCTGAATGGTCTCAAGGGATCCCCAACAACTGATGATCGATTGGCTGGTTCCATTTTGTTCACGCAATACACAGAAATATCCATCGACGTCAGCCGTTGATGTCACTAAAATAACATGAGATAAAAATTACAAGGTATTGATCTACACCGATAGAAGATATGCTTCTAGAGTAGAACCCTAATATGTCATTGCGGCTGCTGATTACTTGGAGATTGCATTCTATTTCCCAGCCTATCACTTCATCTCCTCTGTAGACAGTATCTCAATGTCACCATCTCTTTGAGCGGCTAATGGAGTCTCAGACTATTATGCCGTTTGCGTCAATTATTTCCAGACTTGACAATATCAGCTCCGTATTTGTAAAGTTATTGTGATCATCATCATCATCATCATCATCATCTTCGCCATTATAACGTGTCTTGCCAACAGGCAGTGGTGATCACGCTTTTCTATTGTACTACCACGGTTATTTATGTACTGTTTATACACTGAAATATTTCTAAATGGTTGTAGATTCTTATAGCTACTGTTTGGTGCAAATATGTTTCTTGATCTCCTAAGTAGTTGTCGAATCTTAAAACTGCTGACTGTTGCAATGATATGTTCCTTACTGGCTTAAGCAGTAAATCACTAACATTGAAACGGCTGTGTGGTCTTGCTGCTTGGCCTCTGGCTCACTGCCACTGAACACGGATATCTCCACAAGAACTCCAGCCTCTAAGCATAGATCATACACGGCTCGTAGTAAGCGAGCTCCGTAGCACCGGAGAGAATACACATGTGTGTATACCAGAATCATCATCAAGTATCTGGCCAACTCACTAACACTATTCTCCCGAACCAGGCCAGCTCATCTCACTAACACCTAATGTACACACATTCATTGTACACACTTCACTCTTGTTATTTTCCAAATTTCCGGTTAATACTATCATCATCAAGTATCTGGCAAGCTAGGGTAGACGTTCTTGTCTCTCCACAGGTCTTTGTCTTCGGTGTTCAGGATCAACTCTTCTGACGATATTTCTCCATGCCACCGTTTCAGTCCATACAGCATAATTTCTCCTGGTCTGCCCCTTTCTCTCTTCCCCTTGATCTGTCCAGTCGTCACGATGATCTCCAAATACCTCTCTTCTCATCACATGACCAAAGAAAGCTGTCTGTTTCATTTTTATTGTTGAATATAATGTTCCAGTTTCATTAGCCTCTTTCGGGCAGTTGTTAGTTACTCTGGCAATCCAAAAATCTTTTTGTGAGTTGTTTTATCCGGTAGTGAAATGAAGCCTAGGCAGCGGCCTATTCGACTTGCCCTTTTGTGATTTCCAACAGTCGAGGCTTGTTAACGTGAACAACATATAGACGGGTGAGTTGTCGCTCTTGTCCCAGAAGACTCTTATGTCCGACCCACAACCATGGGATAAGAAGGGATTGTCCGTTTCTCATTTTACAAACACCCGTGAAGTTTAGGGAGCTGCGGTAGCGCAGTGGCTAGACGCTCGCCTGTCGGACCGGTGGTCATGGGTTCGATCTACATCGGGGCGGTTTCGAACTTAAAAAAATATACCTGGGCTCTCAACCTAAAATGGGGAAATTCTTTGAGAAGTAAAGGCCGCAACGTGATACTAACCACAACACATACTAGTCTTAAAATATGGATCGAGCCCAGAACGCCTTACGGCGCGAGAAAGGATCCTTTACTTATTTCTTATTTACAATTCAGATCGTGAAATAAACCAGGTATATTTGGGCTACAGGCCGATGTCGTAGACGCTATATTACCCTGTCCCCTAGCCCTAGTAGTTTCTGTATGTACTACTTTTTTCACTTTGTTAAATGGTTTAGTATTACATATTTCTGAAAGAAATTGTCAGCATTTTTATCCCAACGCCCCCTGAGGCCTCAATTTCCTCTAATGCAACGTTGTCGTTTTTGTTGAAGCTGGGTTAGATGGAATCAGACTAGATGGATTAGAAGAGCTCGGAGAATTCGGAATAAAAATATCAACTAAACTGTTCAGTTATATTTACAAGAGTGGGTACAAACATATCGAGTGGTGTCTGAAATCTGTACTTGCAAATTTATCCAAGCGACCAGGAGAGATTCAATGCGTTGAATTTCCCACATAAACTACGTCACCAAACTCATATTCAGAATTATAATGAGAAGAACTAGAAAGAAGCTAAAGATGGGAATTAATTAACAACAGTATGGATTTGTGGAAGGAACAGATAATACACATTCCGAAGCCTAATGGAGAGATCAACTGAAACAATGAAAGGTCTATACGTGTGATTCACATATTTCACTACAGCATTTGATTAAGTGATGCATAATGAAATTATCCAAATGTTGGAAGACATAAAATTTAATTGGGTATATCTAATAATAATACACATCTGATTAGTTGAAACAAGCAAATGCAATTAAAATGGGGGAAAAAGTAAGCAATTATGAACATATTAAACAATGATTAAGAAAAGAATGCGTTTTGTCATCCGATCTATTCCCTTTCTATGGGGTCGTAAGAGTAAGAAATATCAAAAATAGGCCAGGAATAGGAGTTTTAGGATATAATATAAACAATATGCGGTATGCAGAACACCCAATACTGATAGCTGAAAATGCAAAAATCTGCAACAACTGTTAGACCTTCTATCAGTCATCACGTGGCCCGTTGTGCAGAACTGCATCCTTTAACATCTTTCACAATGTCTCTGTATCATACGTTGGATATCCTGTGCTGTTGCTGTCATGTGCAAATTATATATCACACCTGGAATCCATCTACGTGATAGTTTTCCTCTTCTCCGCCTCTCTGGAACACTTCCCTTCATAATTATCTTTTCTATGTGTTCTTGCCTTTTTATATACTCATTTTTATTTGTCTTAATAATTAATATTCTTCAATACTGCGTTTCTGCTGGATATATCTGTTCTCGTTTATGTCCAATGAATTTTTAATAATCTTCTGAAACATTTATATTCAGAAAGCGGATATGAGTGTATCTGCTGCTTTTTGAAATTTCAAAGTTTCGCACCCAGGTGACGCCACAGGAAAAATGTATACACTTGTTTTTATTAAACAGGCGCGTTAGTGTAATTGTTAGGAAGCTAGGCAGATAATGTCATGATCGCAGTCGGACAAGGGTTTGGCGCCTGCATTCGTCGTTCGCCACAAGAGAATGCATGGAGAAATAGCGGGCCAGACGTATAGCTAACCTGCCTGCTACCAGCTTCTAGACCTGTGTTTCCAAACGTGGGGCCCACGCCCCACAGGGGGGCAAGCCGATTGTTAATGGGGGAAATTTGAAAATGGAAGAAATCGGCTGTATATAACAAAACGGGGAGACTTGAGACTGAAGTTAACTAAATTGAAACCTGACATAAAATCTCTTTGAAGCAAGCATCAAGCGCAAGGGTCTCACTAAATTTAAATAATTACCAATAATTAAAATAATATAGAAAAATCTTTCATTAAAATTATTTTGTACTTGAATTTCAGTTCTCCATTATATGTTTTGAAAGTTTACTTACTGTGTTTGCTAAATAATTTCCTAGTGATTTCTTCCTAAAACCTATCGGTCCTTTCGCTAGGATCGGGTGCATTTGCTGCTCTCCCTCAGTAGTGCGCCTGGTCTGGTCGGGGGGCCAGGATGATCAAATAAAAACCCATCACATATCTTCACCTTAGATGTGGGCCTGGTGGACCACTGTGGGCAATAGCTTACAGTGAGACTAAGGGTCCACACAAAAAAGGGGGAGGCGGGGGAACCAGCTTGTCTGGGGTAACTGTCAAACCAAAAGAAAAAAAAATTCACCCAACACAACCGACACACAGGGACGCGGGACCGGGGGGACTCTGGCCCCTCTGGGAACCGTGAGCCCTCTAAAAAAAAAAAATTCAAATTTCTTTAGTGAACATTTCAATTTTTGAACATTAAAAATGATGCATATGTTGGGGGGGGGGAGGGGGGGGGGGAGAATAAGAATTTTAGAAAGGCTTAGGTGGGGCATAGCACGAAAAAGGTTGGGAAACACTGTTCTAGACCCTTCGACTGCTGCCGGAAGCGACCGAGCACTTATAGGCTTGTCCTGGGTGCAGTTACGTCAATTCTGCACCATAATCAGGCTACTCTATGTATTCTGTTAAGTTATTAGGTATATTATTGAAATACATTCACACAGCATCAGGACAAAACAATAGTTACTTGTTGGTCACACGACGAGACTAGACAAACTGGCGAAAGTTATGATAACCTAAAAGATCGAAGCTATTAGAGGCAGAGGTCAGGTCGACAGTGGAAGAAAATACTAGATGGACTGGTAGAATGGATATGGTCAGCGGATCTAACTTACCAAGATCACAATTAAAGATATTAGTGGAGTAATATAAATCATCTGAGTCGCGGGTATGACACATGATGTTGACACCGAATGCAAGTCTTTCCCGTGATTCCCCCACCCATGTAAATCTCTTATTAAGCATATTGATATAGCTTCTTTGTATTTGTTTACTACTGCTTTATACAGTCTATATAATTCTTCCCTACTTTGCTTTTTTTTCTTCCTTTCTTTTATCTATAGTCTGTAAAATGTAATGGCCATCAGTGTGGTCTTTTCCTTGCATTTCTCTCGACCTGTCTAGTTTACTCCTGAGGAAAAGTAACACAAAAACGTCTGAAACAAGACCAGATGCAGAAGCTGCCGGATTATCAAAGCAATGCTATAACTGTCCGCATGTCGAAGTTTCGATTCTAGACCAGTTGCTGGCCAAGGCTTAGGGCCTGGTCTGTCCGGCCATGATATTTAGTTTCTCTATTGAATTCCCTCGCACTAGGGTAAGGCTTATACCCTCCCAATTGTGCTCCTCCACCCGAAGACCCTCATTAACAATACTCTGAGATAATCCAAAATCCTTTAACTGTTTTTGCTCGCTGAACATCCAAAATTATGCCAACCCATTTGTACTAATACCATCTTAAGTAAATAACGACGTGCTTATCTGAACACTATTCTCCCGAACCAGGCCAGCTCACCTCACTAACACCTAATGTATACACATTCATTGCACACACTTCACTCTTGTTATTTTCCTAATTTCCATTGTATACGAGAGTTCTAGCTTTCCGTGTTCCAGAATTTAAACTGTTAGTAACATCTAATTTAAGTTATTTAGTTGCATAACCTTTACAGGACGTTGCAGTCAACACCAGCATGTTTTGTTGTTGTGATGTCTTGACAAGTTTACGTTCAGTAGTTTGCCATTGCTTTCTGAACGACCGGCACACATACCATTTCGTAAAAAAAAACCAAACCAACGAAACGCGGTCTGCTGGCAAATTGCGCGCAGTTGTGTTTCGAACCGCGTCAGTAACCTCTTCGCCACGAAGCGGACTTTTACTAATTCAATTGGAACACCATTAATAGTGTTAGCTTAGTACGATGTTTAAACAGGCCTGATTTGAGGGATAAATATACACGAGGTTTCTTCTGACCTGGCTGCGTGTGGTTCTGCTCCACTGGCCTTTGTTTACAAAATAGACTCTAAAAGGCGGCAGACGGAGACGTTATATCACCCGCCGATGACCTTGTCCTAGTTTTGATGTATTTTATAGAATCGGCTGAGCTAGACAAATAATTGACCCCATCTCAATTACCAATTACTTGTGTGGGTCAGCGGCCGTTTAACCTAAATATTTACGGCTAACCTAAATATCTTCAGGAGATTCCACCATCCACCACACACGCTTAGTAAAACGACAGGCTCCTACCCTAGGTATTTGGTTTAGCAGATTATTAATTCGAATTTTCACATCTTTCTCTTTTTCTTTCAACCATTACCGCTTTATCGTACATTCAGTCCCTTGCAGAACCTCGTTCCTGTAACAACCTTCTGGAAAACCTCTCAATCATAAGCAAGATGTCCCGCGTCCGATACACCCATCTGGAGATCATCCGCCACATCCTGCACCCATCTTCTCATTTCTCCTTCCTCTTCCTCTCTTCCCAGGCATACTTAAAAGTTAGTTACTAATCCTTTACAGGACTTTGCAGTCAACCCCAGCATTTTTGATCTCTTGGCAAGTTTACATTCAGTATTTTGCCACTGATTTCTGAATCCCAGGCATACACCCCTCCATTACTGTTCTCTCCAAACTTTCGTGACGTTTCAAGTAACCCAAACATTCAAATTTTCTTTGTTTTATCATCTTTAATAGCCAGTCGTCTTCAATATTCAGCTCTTGAAGTATAGATGCATTTGCTTTTTCTCTTCTTTATCAAAGATATTCTTAGAACTCATCTATATAATTTATATTCAAAGGCATTTATGCACTGTTCGGTTTGTTTAGTAAGTTTATATCAACTATATCATCAGTTGTAAATGGTGTTTATTTGTTAAAATTGACAGATTACCTAGTCTGACACTGAGTTTCGTTGTAATTACCAGCACACCTCTGGTATGCCCTTCCTGGTGGAAACCGATGGTCAATGACTGATAATTATCTATCGGAACGAGGTTGACCGTTTCTCCCGACCCAGTAACAAAGTACCACCCACACTGGACCGTGCTGCATAATTGTTCTTCCCCTCTCCAAGCTTAGAAATTACTGGAGTTTACAAAGTCGGTACTGGAACTTCACATCCGTCGATACTCAACACAGTACATACCGGCAGGCTCACAGTTGACTGGGTTGGAAATGCTTCATCCGCGGATTCTGGGTATTTCATTGTCAACAGACTCCAGCCTAATGCCCAGAGGGACAAGTGAACCCATTTGAAGCCTGATCTTGGCAACCTATGGATTTGCATCAACCCGATTTCGTTTAACTCAAGACGGCGTGCTTCATGAAGTGAGCCATGCTGCTCCTGTTTCAACAAGCTTACGCTAAGAGCATTGGATCTGGACAAACGTTTCTGTCGGGTTTGCCGTTTGCCCTTCCTATTCTTTGACTGTACACATTCTGCCTAATCTGCAATGCAGTGGAAGGCAGTAGTTTTGTCTGTCTCTTACTCCAGTCATTCTCCATCGAGCAGGGGACATCTTGTCAGTGGCTATGTACTTGAGGCATAGCTCTTAGAGTAATGGAGACAATTTAAGACAGCGTTAACATTGCAAATAAAGTAGTTTTGGACATCTTATGAGAATGAAACTGATCAACAATCAATAAGAGTCTCCTGCGAAATAGATCAGGATTCAAAGTTAGAGGAAGATAAAGAAAACATCGGATGGACAACATCAAGGCTCTCCAGATAAACAAGAATACCAGGCTAACTGGGCAACGTATCTGGCATTGGGACGCAATCTTATGCTCCGCACACATTACGCTTAACAGCATGTGTGAATTAGGAACAGTCATTATCCACATGGGGCTACACACTTGACTAAAAAACGTTAACACCGGGGATAATATTATAGAAAATATTACATATGAACACTGACCAGTTCCTTTCCCCATCGCCTTCCTTCTCAGTCAATACCCACAGAATTTTGAATACGACTGGGTACAGAATTTCAGGAGACCGAATCGACCCAAGAGCCGCCATCATCATCATCATCATCATCATCATCACCATCATTTACCATGCCGATAAGTATGGGTTATCACTGTTCGCCATCTCACACAATTACCAGAGTCTTGGATCAGGTCTGTGTTATTGTAACGATCTCGTAACGATCAGATCGGTATCTCTCTGCCTTCCTTTTGCTCTTTTCCCACCAATGTGGCCAGTTCGCACTAAGTTTTCATTGTTTATTTCTCCTTAAAACTTGCCCCACAATTCGCGATTGTCTACGTCTAAATTCTCTAATCAATTTACGGTTTTCATTTTGTTTCTTTTGGAGCTTTCTCATTTGTAGCTGTGAAATGACGAATAATAATGTTCTATGCATCTGTAAAGAAGGTAATCTGCCATTCCTTTCCGTCTTGGCGGTGACCATACCGGTAAATGACCACAGTCACTGTCTCTATAAAGAGTTCCTCTGCGTACCGTTGCGAACTTAAGACCAACCACTATCTGCCGGCTACTCTGAAGAGTCAGCCCCACCTGCTTTCATGGTTTCACGCTACTCTGGTTGAGAAACGGGGCGGCTAAAAGGTACTCCACCTTGCCGAAGGTTGTCCCGTAGGCTTGCCAGGGAGGGGGCGCTTTACCGGATACTCTTATTCAATCACCCAACGCCGTACTGGTTGACACAACGCCTCCTGTCACTTTCGAGGATTCAAACTAGACTATGCTCTAGCTAAATAAGCGTACTAACCACCGTCTGACTCGGTCTCCGAAGACTGTGGGTTCGATTCCGGGCCGCGTCCTACGGTTCACGAGTACATTTTTCGGAGACTACTGAGGGTCGTCGCTGGAGCAAAGGAGGTCGTGCTTTGTGCGACGCTTCCCGCAATTCAGAAAGAGACTTAGTCATATGGGATAGAACCCCGGTGCAATGCAGTCGACCCTGTCGACTTTTAAGCGACTTTTCTTTAAGCGACTAACCAATATGCGAGAAATGCAGCAACGAAGGTAACACACACTCAAACAACCATCATTCGGTGTGTAATGTCTTTTACCACATAGACACACTTGTGTTCAGTTCGCAGACGATCAGCTCTACCTTCACCTTGCACAAATACCCTTGCCCTAATGTGCTGGCAAAGAATGTGGCGCATCTGCAAGCGCTAGCCACTGTATAAACATACCGTTGATGCAGAGTGCAAGTGTGTAAGCAGGCGTGTACTGGTGAACTCGAAACTACCATAATCACATGGGGCTGTACTGATTTTACCCTAGCCATGGGGCAACATACGGCTTTGAGTCATGGACAATTTGGCAATTTCTAAAGAAGAAAATCTGGGTTTTTGAACTTAGATATTACAGAACAGTTCTTAAAATACCGTGGGCTAGGGGGGAAATTTGGAAATAATAATATTCTAAACTCAACATCGAAGAAAGCAGACTCAAATCTATGTCTCGGAAAAAGAATGCCAAAGTGGCCTGGAAAGAACAGTTATTGAGGGCATGGTTCCTAGATGTTGAGGCAGTGACCGAAGTTGTCACAGTTGCATGCTGATTGGCACTCAACGTGTAGAAAGGAAAGAAGTAGAAATCAGAAGACATACCAGGCAATATAAACATTGAAAGCCATAGGCAAGCCGGGATTCTAACCAGCAGCCTAAAAATGACGACACATCCCAGCTGAAGGATGAACGGCAAAGCAGACATACTAAGGAGGTGTCATTATTAGCGAGGTTTATCAATCACCTGAACGGACTTCAATGGGATATGAACAGACTTCATCATCAGCTATTTTGATAGTGCAATAGGTTTCAGAATAAGTATTAATCAAACATATGCCAAAGACCAAAAACACGGAACCGTAGTAGAGGCTGTAGATTCTGTCGGAATCCTTACTGCTTTCAATGTTGATTTTGTCTAGTGTGTCATGTAATATCCACTTCTTTCATTTACTTACCATGAGTGGCGATCAATACCTTTGAACATGTTTCTATTTCAACTGCTACGGGGGTGGCCCGTGTGACATAACGCCATAGTCAGTCTTTCTAATGCACTGATTACATAGCCTTATAGTTACAATTACATGCATAGTATTTAGATATTTATACAGAGAGAGAGAGAGAGAGAGAGAGAGAGAGAGAGAGAGAGAGAGAGAGAGAGAGAGAGAGAGAGAGAGAGAGAGAGAGAGAGAAACATCGCATGCCCTTTTTGCATCGTGAGATAGGTAAACAACGAGACATCGTTATCACGCACCCCGGGTCACCTGACTTTACGTCTGTACACACAGCTACTAGTAACTGGTAGTAAAATAACTGTACATGCCACGTGGTATCTCTGAGTATATGTTGCATACCCTATATTTCAGTCCAATCGGCATCCGATGGGCGATGTGATCACAACTGGGCCGACAGACAAGCGGATACAACGACAGTGTATTATTAAAACCAGGGTCTTTTTTTTTTAAAAAACCCGTGTTGAGCAACCCGAGACTGTTGTATTATTGTCAGACAGTCATCTTCTGTCTGAAAAAAATTTTCTGCATGTGCACTTAGCTAGGAATTTTAACATATGGCTGTGAGACTTGGACAATTAGTAAAAAATCAATAACAATAACGACAACAACAATAACAAATAATTAGCTCTAGCCGCCACAGAAATGTGGCTGTTCATAAGAATTGCTGATAATACACCGGACAAGCTAATTGAGCAATGTTTTGGCGGGAGCTCAGACACGTAGACAACTTATCACTCCTGAAGATTATCGAGAACCCATTTAATGAGGCTGAGTGGACACCATGTTAGCAGATTTCCTGGTCCACTAAATATAATGATAAATAGCACACCTCTGAAACATGTTAAAGAATTTAAATATCTAGGAAGTATGAACACAGAAGATGGCAGAATAGACATAGAAATTGAAATTAGGATGTCATAAAGCAAGCGCGCTTATCTATCAACTATAATCCATACTGAAACATTAAAAAATATACCCATCTCAGCAAAACGACAGGTAATAATTAGCATATTCATATCAACCCTATGTACCAATGTCAAACCTGGACATTATCGAAAACATACTTACGCAAAACCAACACATGTGAGATGCGATGCTTGAGGAGAGCTGCCAACTTAACTATTCGAGGCCGAATATGAAATGATGTTATCAGACAGACAGTGGGATCAACAACTTGTGCTACATATACTGAAAGTCAGAAGATCTAATGGTTCGGCCATCTCGTTAGAGTGCAACACCATCAACTACCAGCACTGGTGCTACATCAAAGAAGATTTGATACGAGAGCAAGAAAAAACCCGGGAAGAAAATGGACTGACAACATCAAAGACATTGTGCAATCACATGGGATAACATTATCCAGTGCCACACAATGAGTTAGGGAACATTTTCACCCATTCCTCCCCATGACGCTTGGCGGCAAAAGTGGGAGAATATGAGGATTACTCGACCCCAGTGCCGTTTGCGTCGAAAAAAACAAAAAGAGATCTAATATAGCTGAGAAATGAACCCAGACCACTGCATTGTTAAGAAAGTGCACTAACTCCTATGTTACCGCAACTCCTCAAGAAGATCGAGTAGTCATGGAACTGACGATAACATTGAGTAATTAACAAACAGCAGCCTGCAAGAGCCTACCGCTAAATCAGTGATTCTCAACCTTTTTTGGCCCGTGCCCCCTTCACCATATTTTCAGAACGTCATTCCCCCCTACCTATCAAAAATTTGGCCCGCGCCCCCCTTCACTGTATTTCCAGAACGTCATTCCCCCTCCCCCTATCATATTTCCTATCTAAAAATCCCCCCACCCCTACACAGTATACGTAAAAATGGAAGGTAAATTTAATAGCATATACTAAAAGAAGTCTAGACATCCACATAAAACATGATTTGTGGGTCTACTTACTTTATAAAATGAATTTTAGAAGGATGAGACGTACATAACTGTAAAGTATGAAGGGAAAAACAATATCAAGTAATCGGTTCTTGTATTAACGCGATCTTGAAATGGTCTTCATTCCCCATCCCTCCCCCTGGACACCCTAACCCCCCCCCCCCCCCCCGGGGGGGGGGGGGAATTCCCCACCGGTTGAGAACCACTGCGCTAAATCGACATGCAAAAGTGTAGAAGAAGATCCACTGCAGCCAGTCTTCAGTGTGGAGACAACACATGAATGACTGACTGACTGCGATAATTAGGATCAAACTTAACTAGAAGGGTGTAAACAACAATTTCGCCATGGCGAAAATTAGCGCAAGCAACACCCCTCCCCTCCCTCTCTCTCTCTCTCTCTCTCTCTCTCTCTCTCTCTCTAGAGACCGTGCACTGATGTTTTTAAGTTCGATTTTGTAAACCGCAGATGACTAGGATCGACCTAACCTCGTCAGCTGGGCGCCTGATATTTCTGCTATAATTCTGCAGCCCTGCGGCAACACCTGACATGGAATTACCCATCCTCTGTGTTCCAGCAATTGAATGTGTTTCAGATAGCGTTTGTATCGACTATTCTTTTATTTCAGCAAACTCTCTTTAGTTTGAGCTCGTTATTCAAGCGTATTATCTCATGCCCCTATTTCTGTCTGTCTGTCTCTAACTAACGTATCAACCAACCAACTGTCTAAAACTTTTTCTATTTACCTGCCTACCCACCTATCTATCAATATTTTGTCCCATATGGCTCAGTCTCTTTCCGCTGGGTGGCCTGCTGAAAGCGTCGCGCAAAGCACGAACTATGTAGCTCCAGCGACGACCCCTATTAGTCTCAGAGAAAATCACACCCATGAGTTCGGAATCGAACCCACAACCTTCGGAGCGCGAGGCAGACAGGCAGGCTTACACGGACTTCTTTTTATATACCTACCTACATTACCTACTGTTTGGTGGCAGGTCTTAGTCAGATATGACTGAGCTACCGTATAACAGTAGACGGTACTACCTGCTTTCTGTTAGCGCCGAATGTTTGGCGGCGCTCACCAAACCCGACACCCCACATTGTGCCAACGGCTTCGCGTGGTGGGACGCAATTGGAAGGGTACACACCTTATCTTAATGCGAGGAAATGCAACCTAAAGACCAAATGTTATAGCAGGGCAGACAAGGCCCTAAGCCTTGGTTGACAGCTGGTCTAGGATCGAAGCTCCGACAGGCGGACAGTTAGAGTATTGCTTTACTGATCCGGCAGCTTCTGCAGATTGTCTTATTCCAGACGTATTGTTACCTTTCCTCTGGAGTAAACTAGACAGGCCGAGAGAGTGATCATGCTACATGAGCAACACACGTTCTCTAAATCCAGCCCAGGCTTTGTGTTATGGAAAGGTATAACTGCATTTTACAAACTATCGTATGTCAATACAACTAGGTGCCAGTCACATAACTGTTTCTCTTCCTCACATGTGTGCGTGTTATCTTTCTCCCTGTTTCTCTTTCTATATTGTTTCTCTCTATATCATTCTCTCTCTCTCTCTCTCTCTCTCTCTCTCTCTCTCTCTCTCTCTCTCTCTCTCTCTCTCTCTCTCTCTGGCTAATAACAAGTGTCAGACCATTATCTAATTTTACTGTGTCGTGTAGTTTTGATGTTCGCATTTTGCCCATGCCTTTATAATGCATATCTTTTATATTGTTGCTGTTCTCTGTTAGCCTTGAATTATGTGTAAATGAAATAATGTATGAAAGAGAGTGATAGAAGGGCAGAATGTTAGACGGGCCTGCGTGCCCAATTCTTAACCCTTTGAAAATAAAGTTTGTTCGCTCGTTCGTTCGTTCATTCTCTCTCTGAGTCTAACTCTCCCTAGAGATGTCTCTGTCGGTCTCCCTGGTTTAGAGGTTACACGACTTTCTCCATAATCTTGTATACTCTCGAAGGTAACGTGAAATTGCGCGAGAATCGGTAGCGGTTCTCTCCGCGTCGGTAACTTACGGTTACGGGGTATGTGAGCCAGTCGCTCAGAAAGCAATGGCAAACTAGTGAGCGTAATCTTGCCAAGAAATCAACAACCAGCTAAAAGATGCTGATGTTGACAGCGATGCCCTGTAAAGGATATGCGAAAAAAAAAGAAGAGATGTCTCTACCTCTGTGTATGCCACCCTCGGTCTGCCTCATCACAACAGCTGCTACACACCCTCCAACTACAACCCAGCTGTGTTAAACGCGGTATGTTTTGATAGCAAGCAAACCAACGACCATGAGCACACACTAAATACCACACTTGCTGCAATTAGCAGCCACGTCACATCAGCTGTACACAACACGTCAACAGAATGACACTTGTTGGGAATCCAGTATTGGGTTTTACCTACCATGTCTCCTTTGCTAGAAGGCCAGAATGACAAAGGGGATGGGCTGACTTTTAGTATCTCTGTTCCTACCCCCACCCCCTCCCAACACCTCGATGTTTGTTTTCTTTCTGTAATGACAGGTCAATTAGTGTTAGTGTTAGGTTATAAATAACTTGTAACAGGGCAGAGAGCGCTATTTATTCCTGTATGCTGTATTTAAACCGTGCTGTGTCTATCTGCGTTATTACGCGACCGCCGTTGTCCATTACGCGCAAGAGCAACAGCAAGTTTCAGGTTGTATTAGAACAGTGCAACCTGCCATGCATGTCACAAAAAGTAACTAGAGAAGGTTGGGCTTGGGCTAGCTTCCCATCCCGTAGATAAGCTTTAGCTGCAACACCCTACCAACGATAAATAAGCTTAAAGATAAGGGGGGAGGGGGTAGAATAACCAAGTCAACCTAGAGTGCAGACGGCTATTCTAGAGAAGCGGAGAAATCTGCATGGAGTTTGAATTGCGTATTTCCGTCCTTTCATCATCATCATCATCATCATCATCATCATCATCATCATGTGCCAGTAAGCGCGAGTAGTCAGGTTTCACCATCTCACACGATCACCAGAGTTGTGGGTCAGCTATGTGCTCTTGTCTCGACCATACCATGTGGCCAGTCCATCCAGGTATTTATTTCTCTACCTTCCTCTTACCTACGGCAATTTTCAGAATTATCGTTTGAATGTTAGAATTGAGAAAGACAGCTGAGATAGTTGGAGAAATTGAAAACTTTGAGATTAGCATTTCTGAGATTATGCGAAACTACGTGGAACGGGGCAGACAAAAAGCTTTTAGGCAAGGGCGAAACGGTGCTGTTCTCAGGCCATGAAGATAAAAAATGTTATAACAAGAAAGTCTTGTATCTGGAACCTACATGCCAAACGAAGCAGAGAAAAGCTTATACGGAATTAGACACGGATACCCACACAACTGCTATAGCCACCTAGCATTGATCACACTAACAGGCACGTTTTAACACGGTGCACAAACTCTCGAAACACTGGCAAGAATTAATATGTGTGTATGACGGGATCACACGACATACTCCCTTTTTCAAATTATATTTTCGAGGTTTGCAATTATACCATCGCAGCGGCGAATTCGATGACCAACCTCTCGGTGGCGTTTTCACGAGCACACGGTCCTCAGTGTTTGGTCCTTAATGCGGAAACTGTGACAGAGATTGCCACTCTCGCATTGGACTATACAATCAGCAGCGTTGCTGCCAGGTGTCTCCCCGGCGGCACAACTCTATAGTCCTACAGGACTGAAAGAGGCCTACTACTACCGTTTCCCTAAAATCCCTTATCTACTCGAGACAGATGCAGACATCTTATACCTACGCCACTCTACCGCACACAATAGAATAATCTGAAACATAAACACGCATGGGATTCAAATCCGTCACCTCCACATGAGACAGAAGTCGAAACGTTGGGTTTAACGTGCATGTTATTTCTTGTGTCGAGATTCCCGATTACATGTTGCGTTCATTCGCTTTATTATATGCTCCACGACAGAGACCCCCCAATTTAGACAGTCTAACCATCTCGGCAACAATCTCTTTCAGAAAACTAGATTAGGGGTTACAGTAATGGCTGCCTGGGGCAGAGGTAGTTAACCTCCCTGCTATTTTGTACCACTCAGACTGTTGATTACAGCATGGCTGACACACAGACAACAACAGTACATCAATAGCTAACACACAGAAAACAGTACATCAATATCTCACGTGTTTGACATTTACGCAAGAGGACAGTGACAACACGGGACATGAACACTTACCGCCACAATCATGAGGAAGTTGTCCAGAAATCCAAAGCCAATGAAAGGAAACATTTGATGCAGCATAACTGGGGAGTGCCAAAACATGATACACATTTCGTTAGTTCGATTACTGGTTTGATAATAGGTCAATATCATTAGCAGAATTGGGGAGTTTCAAAACATCAAACACATTTCATTCATTCATTCATTCAGTAGCATGTCCTTTACAGAACCTCGTTCCCATAACAACCTTCCGGAAAACCTCTCGATCATAAGCAAGATGTCCCGCGTCCGATACACCCATCTGGAGATCATCCGCCATATCCTGCATCCATCTTCTCTTTGGCCTTCCTCTTCCTCTTTTCCCAGGCATATACCCCTCCAATATTGTCGTCTCCAAATTTTCGTGACGTTTCAAGTGACCAAAATATTTCAATTTCTTTGTTTTACCGCCTTTAATAGCCAACCTTCTTCAATATTCAGCTCTTGAAGTATGGATGCATTTGTTCTTTTCTTTACCCAAGATATTCTTAGAACTCGTCAATAACATTTATATTCAAAGGCATTTATGCGCTATTCAGATTGTTTAGCAAGTGTCCAGGTCTAACAGGCGTATGTTGCAATAGGAAAGATGCATGCTCTTAAAAATCTAATTTTTGTAGTTGTCTGTCCCACTCCATAATTTATTCAGTTGCTTTAGTCTTTGAAGAGCAATTGATAGTCGTCGTTTTATTTCTTTCATTGTGTCACCGTTGATGGTAATCAATGACCCAAGCTATTCAAAATTTTCCACCACTTCCAATTCTTCCTCATTAACATTTATTTCTTTATCCATAGTAGTTTTATCTGTATGCATTATCTTTGTTTTTTGCTATGTTAAGATATAAGTTGTGATTTTCACTATTCAATTGGGTTGAGGCTATTAGGTTTTCTATTCCATTCTGTGTTGTGGATAGCAATACTGTATCATCAGCATACCGAATCTCTGGTATGTCATGACCACCGGCATTTAGGGCATCATATAACACCCTGTTTATATCGTCTCTTACATTTCTCATTATATTTTCGGCATACAGGCAGATATGCAGATGATACAGTCTTCATTGCAGACATTGAACAGGACATGCAAAATTTAGTAGATGCGGTTATTACATACAGTGAACAACTAGGGTTAGAATTAAATTGTAAAAAGACACAGATTATGGTCGTCACTAGGAAGAACGAAATACCACAATGTAATATACAAGTAAATGGGAATATTCAACCAGTGAATATGTACAATTATCTCGGAACAGTAATAACATCTGATGGGAGATGCCTTGAAGAGATTAGAACAAGAATCGCCATGGCAAAAGTAGCCTTTTAGCAAGATGAAAAACATACTGACCAATAAAAAGATGTCAATTGAAACGAGAAAAAGAGTGTTGAGATGCAACATAGAACCTGTACTTTTATATGGATGTGAAGCTTGGACGAGCAGTCAGGCTGAAAAACATCTGATGGCTGTAGAAATGTGGTTTCTGAGGAAAATGCAAAGAATACCATGGACAGCCAGAAAGACCAATGAACAAGTCCTTCAAGAAACAAATGAAGATCGTAAACTGATTAGAGACATTAGACGTAGACAGTCACAATTTTTTAGGCATGTTATGAGAAGAAATGATTTGGAGAACTTGGTGACAACTAGCAAGATCGAGGGGAACAGACCAAGGGGAAGACCTAGAAGCAAGTACCTGGATGGCTTGGCCTTGTGGCATGGTCGAGACAGAAACACGGAGCTGATCCACGGCTCTGGTGATCGGGTGAGATGGCAGAACATGACCGCCCACGCTTACCGGCTTGGCACATGATGGATGGATGGATACAGGTTAAACAAATAGGAGGACAGCACACATCCCTGACGGACTTCTTGCTTGATGTCAAACCAGTCTGATGTCTCGCGATCTATTCTAACCGCTGCTTGTTGGTCTAGATCAGTGTTTCCCAACGTGGGGCCCACGCCCCACAGGGGGGCAAATCGATTGTTAAGGGGGGCAATTCGAAAATGGAAGAAATCGGCTGGATATAACAAAACGGGGAGACTTGAGACTGAAGTTAACTAAATTGGAACCTGACATAAAATCTCTCTGCAGCAAGCATCAAGCGCAAGGATCTCACTAAATTTAAATAATAAATAATTACTAATAATTAAAATAATATAGAAAAATCTTTCATTGAAATTATTGTGTACTTGAATTGCAGTTCTCCATTATCTTCTTCTTCTTCAGCATTCCCAGCCATTGAGGTTCTTTGCTGCAGATACAAGCCGTCTCCATTCGTCTCTCTGGTTGACCTTCTCTTGCCAGTCGCTGATTCCAAATGCTTGTAGGTCTGTATGAATATTATCTCTCCACCGTCTTCTTGGTCTACCTCGGGGTCTACGGTCATTTATTTCTTGAGTGTAAGCGAGTTTTGTTTCCCATCTTCCATTCTTTCTATATGACCCAGCCATTGCAGTCTATTAGCCTTCATGATACCAGTGATTAGCGGGGACTTAAACCGATCATAAATGTCTTTGCTGCTTCTTCTTTTCCACTTTCCATTCTGTGTATCACTAATGGGCCCAAAGATGCGTCTTAAGACTTTGTTCTCAAAGGTTTGTAACAAGGCTTCATCTCCTTTAGTTGTACTCCAGGTTTCAGAGCCAAACAGCACAACTGGTCTAATCAGTGTTTTGTATATTGTAGTTCTCCATTATATGTTTTGAAATTTTACTTACTGTGTTTGCTCAATAATTTCCTAGTGATTTCTTCCTAAAACCTATCATTCAAGTTTCTTTAGTGAACATTTCAAGTTCAAGTTTTGAATAATAAAAATAATGTATATGTGGGGGGGGGGGGGGGGGGGGCATAAGAATCTTAGAAAGGCTTGGGTGGGACTTAGCACAAAAAAGGTTGGGAAACACTGGTCTAGATAAAGCATTCTTATGCGTTTCTTTAGTTCAATCAATTATTGGCAGATATTGCGTCGGATAAATGGTAAATGTCATTAGGAGAACTGTGGAGTTTCTAAACACCAGACACTTTTCGTTAGTTCAATAAATTACTGGCACGATGTAGGTGTACTCGGACAAAAGGTAAATGTAATTCCCCACAGTGAATACTAAGGGTTGTTAATTGCCTGTGTATTGTGAGATGGGGGTGATCTGGGGTACAGTACTGGTAAACATATCAGGCAAGAGCAGCAGAAGAAGACAGAGAAAGGTGTCTGTAGAAAGCTAAATAGCTGGGCAACAAATAATCACATAAGCAACATCAACATCAGTGATTATGGAGAGGGTTGAAGACCCGTGCTCGCTAAATGCTTCCGGCCACACAACTAATGCAGCAGCAGCATCAGCAGCAGCAGTAGAGGAAGACGAAGCAAACGCTCTATGTTGCATCTTCCATCTGATATTATATCAGGTGCCATTTACACAAGCCCTACAAGAAGCAAATGAAAACCGTAACACGATTAGAGAAATTACACGTAGATGGTCAACATGTTTTGCGCACGTTACGACAAGAAACAAACTGGAGAACTTGGTGACAACTGGCAAGATTGACAGCATAAGACCAAGGGGAAGGCATAGAAGAAAATATATAGATTGCTTGGCAACGTGGTATGGTCGAGACAAGAACACTGAGCCGGTCCACAATTCTGGTGACCGTGTGAGATGGCGAAATATGACCGCCATGATTTCCGCAATGAATAACTACAATATATCTCCAGCATTCTCTGTCTCTCGTCCTTGTTATACACATTGACAGAATGCTTATCGTTTATCTCTTGATCTCTCCACATGTATCACGATATAGCTCTTGATCCCCTGCTTTCAACTATACCCACCAGTATAGTTTTTACAAAAGTGCTATCTGTTTTATTTTAATGTGGCCAGTATATTCACCTTATCTTTACTTTTCCATTTCAGCCATTAACTATCTTTTCATTCCCAGCCTCTCTAGAAACTCTGCGTTTGACTGTTTTTGGTTCAATGAAATACGATCTATTCTTCTGTAAATCAAAATCTCCAGGGTTTCAATTCGATTTTATATTTGCTTGTTCATTATGTCTTTTCAGAAAGTCGCTCCCATAAAAACCATCGGGAAAACTCGGCCATAAGCAGGATGTCCTGCGTCGATACACCCATCTGGAGATCATCTGCCACATCCTGCACCCATCTTCTCTTTGGTCTTCCTCTTCCTCTCTTCCCAGGTGTTATTGTTCTCTCCAAACTTTCATGACGTTTCAGGTTACAAACATATTTAAATTTTCTTTGTTTTTTCGTCTTTAGTAGCCAACCTTCTTCAATATTCAGCTCATGTTGTATGACTTCATTTGTTCTTGTATGTATCCAAGAATCCGCCTATAACATTTATATTCAAAGGCATGTATGTGCTGTTCAACTTATTTAGCAGTGTTCAGGTCTCACAGGCGTATGTTGCAATGGGAAAGATGCATGCTATTAAAAATCTAATTTCTGTAGTTCTATATGTCCCACCCCGGAATTTATTCAATTGTTTCAGTTATTAAATAGCAACAGATATCCGTCTTTTAATTAAGTAATTAATTAATTATCTCTCTCTCTCTCTCTCTCTCTCTCTCTCTCTCTCTCTCTCTGTGTGTGTGTGTGTGTGTGTGTGTGTGCGTGTGCGTGTGCGTGTGTGTGTGTGTGTGTGTGTGTGTGTGTAACGTGCATGGGTGTACGAAAATCTGGGGAAAACGAATAAGTTAAGAATTTTCTAATACTAGCAAGGGTAACTGGGTCAGAGAAGTAATAGGCGGATGTTAGGTCAGAAAGGTTGAGGTAGGAATGCCAAAAACAACTGCGGGCCGTAAACGCAATGAAGGGTATATCATGGAGATGTCAGTCTTAGTCACGAAGGCACAGAGGAAAACGTGAAGGTAGACTAAGAAACAAAGGAAGCCTGGAAATGTAATGTTGTGGCGGAATGTAGATTGATGGTGCAAAGAGTTAAATGGTGTGTTTTGTGGGGGGGGGGGGGGAGGGGGGGTCCGAAAAGAGGGGATAAAGAGAAAAGTCTGAGCAAATTAAGGTCAGTGAGGATTGGGCTGAGTGAGGGAGACTGAGCGAGAGCATTCGGTCTGGGCAGCCAGTGGAGGACTGAGGTCTGGCCCAGTAGAGTTGAGTTGAGTTCAAGTGGAGTTGAGAGAGAAGAGACTCAGAGGAGGTGGTTAGAGTCACGGAAGGAGAAGAGTTCAGAAGATTTTAGTGTGTGAGGCCAGTAAACGGCTATCGTGCGGTCGGAGGACCTTATTGTGTGACATAGAAATATATTATACTACGGAAGTTTTCTAGATGAGTGTGATAGCATCGTGTTTGTTTCAAATTAAATTCTGGTGTGCGCAGCCTGGTGTTCCATATTTATTTATAGTTGGTGATCAGTCGTTCAACACAAAATTCACTATGACATCCTCTAGACACAACCACAGCCACTTCTTTATGTCATAACTTGTGACAGAATTATCTGGGGTCTCGTCCGTGATCTGATATAGCTGAGCTCCATGGCCTAGGCGTTAGCGACTTTCTCCGTAATCCAGTATACTCTCGTGAGTAACGTGACGTGAGCGAGAATCGGCGGCGGTTCTCACCGCGTCGGTGACTTAGGGGTATGTGGGCCGTGCCTAGGGGCTGATCCTCTTATTTTGTTAGTCTATTTGATCAAACTCCAAGCCAATGTGGGCTCAACTGAATACAACTCATAACTTGAATGAATTTTAAACGATGAATAAATGATGCGGCCGACAATTCCCGATAGAATGAAACACATTGCTGTTTATTACTCAGCTATTAACGAGATAAATTGTGCTCACAGAATTAAAGCATAGTCCTCTACCTGGCCTGTGACAATAGGCCGGCGGCAGAATAAATATAACATTTAACTATCCGTGCGTGTACAGCACCCGTTGTTTCTTTCTCTGGGTTTTGTCACCGGCATTCCTCCTTCTCGTCTACCCATCAGTCATGATGTCGTAAGAATCAGTGTGTCTAGGTGACCTCTGTTCAAAGTGGTGTCAGTTGACGTTAATTCATTGTTTACTCTGCCAATGGCGTTTATCCACTATCCTTCCATGAATATCGCTCTCCATTTTCTCCAGTTATGCCAGTTTCTATCCGTCTCTTCAAAGAGTCTACTGTTCCCTTCTATCTCTTCAGAAGTCGGCTTAGTTCTCCCCGAATTTAGGAACACACCCGTTCTGCTTGATGAAATCACAGCGTATCCAATCCTTAAGTTTCGTCGTCAGGTTGTCATTTCCGTGACGTATTCCTGCATTCTTTGGATTTAGTGCATAGTCGGGAATTCTATATCTAGCGTGTACCAGGCACCTGCCTTGTGGCAGGCCGGTCGCTCAGAAAGCAATGGCAAACTACTGGGCGTAATTTTGCCAAGAAATCAACAATCAGCTGAAAGATGCTGATGTTGACAGCGATGTCCTGTAAAGGATGTGCGATCCACACAAAAAAACAACACACACACACACACTTATATATGACTTTCTCCGTAATCCCGTTTATCCAAGCAGGGTCTCGGAGCGCACGAGAATTGGAAGCGGTTCTACCTGCGCTGGTGACTTGCGGGATAAATGAGCCGACCGCTCAGAAAGCAATGGCAAACTACTGAGCATAATCTTGCCAAGAAATCAACAATTAGCTAAAAGATGCTGATGTTGACAGCGATGTCCTGTAAAGGATGCGCAAAACTATATATATATATATATATATATATATACACACACACACACACACACACATACATACACTCTAGCTGACCCGGCCCGGCTTCACCCAGCCCCTGGCATATGTATATCTATCTATCTATCTATCTATCTATCTATCTATCTCTGTCTGTCTGTCTGTCTGTCTGTATGTATGTATCTATGTATGTATCTATGCATCTATCTATCTATCCGGAAACTGCAGACGTTTGAATTCGAATGGCATATCTGTTGTAATCATTGGGATGCGAGGCAACAGTACATCTTCTCCTTTAAATTTCACACTTAAAATTGTAGCTTTGATGATATTGTTCAGAGTTAGAAAATTTCACGTATCTAAAATAGATGCATTATTTTTACGAAAACTTTGAAAATGCCTTAAAGTTTTTATCACTTTGTTTATAACTCATGTGAATGTAGATAACTTCTTTAAACATCTTATAAATTAACAAAAATAAAAAAAATTATTTAAATTGCATAATATAGCAATGCTACTAAAAGTAATGTCCCTTGATATAACTTTTCTTAAGTTAAGTCCCCTTGTAATATTTTAATTAATGTTAATTTATTACGTAAATAAGTGTTTTAAAACTAACAAACTATGCCAGTTGGCTGAGCAGGAATGAGAAGAACATCTGTAGAAAATTTCATCTCAATCGGATGGATCGTTCTTGAATGCATAAAGGACACACAAAGAAACAAACATTCTCTTTTATATATATATATATATATAGATATATTAAGGACATTCTTTTGAAACCCGTGCCAATGGCGTTATTACAAATGCACGAAAGAAACATTAACAGGTGTAGTCGAATTAAGCAAAGCATCCATTCTGAATGAACTATGCACCATGGGTTGGACAGAAGAGGTCGCCGTATGCAACCAAGGAAGCATCCCATTGCTTAGGTAGGCAGTGAATGCCATCCGCGAAAAAAGGATTGTGGTTGCTCACTTAACCAGGTGTTTCCTGCGTTCATTACGTCTGCATCTGTGTGAAATCGTTGCCCATTGAGAGCTTTCTTTAGAGGTCCGAACAAATGAAAATCACATGGTGACAAATCAGGAGTATAGGCTGGATGTTGCAGAATTTCCCACTTCTTCCTTGCTAATGATTCCTGCACAATCTTTGCGACATGTGGACGAGCATTATCGTGCAACAAAATCATACAATGAGAAAGCATGCCGGATCGTTTATGCATGATGGCTTTTTTCAGCTTATCTAGTGTTTGCAAGTAGTGGGTAGAGTTGATGTTGACACCATGTTCTTTAAAGTTGGCCAACAATATCCCTTTACGGTAAAAAAAATGCGCTCAGCATAACCTTACCAGCGGAAACCTGTAACTTGAATGATTTGGCTTTTGGTGATCCAGCATGCTTCCATTGCACTCTTTTGCTACTAGGCTCACATTGGTGACACCATGATTCATCGCCTGCCACTATGCGGAAGAGAAATGCATCACCCTCCACTCTGTAATGCAGAAAGTGGTTCAAACACCATCGCATGCGTTCGTCTTTTTGGTGGTCAGTCAACATCCGTGGTACCCACTGTGAACACACCTTCCGATATTGCAGATTCTTACGATCAACCTTTTGAATTTTCCCAATTGACACATCAAATTCTTTCGCTAGCGAACATATACTTCGACAATGGTTCATCTGTACTGCTGCATAAATTTTGGCGATGGTTTTTTTCTGTTGCAACAATATGCGCTTGACCCGGCCGTTGAAGATCATTCGTGAACTGACGTCCTTTCAGAAACAATAGTGCCCAGTCTGTCACTGTTGTCTTCAACACACATGTGTTACCGTACGCTGCCTGCATTCTTCGATGAATGTCCAGTGGTCGACATAATTCAAATGAAAGAAACTGAATCATCACTATTTGAACGGATTATGGATCAACCCAGCCATTTTCTCAACGGCCAGAAACAGAACCTATGCATCACGGGACGATAAGCTCGTGCTCTTTTATTCATTGGTCAGTACTTATCACATGACTATGATATGATCATGTTTAACGTGCACAATTACGCGCAGTGCTGCATATATATATATATATATATATATATATATATATATATATATATATATATATATATATATATATATATATATATATATATATATATATATATATATATAAGAGAATGTTTGTTTGTATGTCCTTTATGCGTTTGCGAACGGTCCACTTGACTGAGATGAAATAGTTAGTTTAAAAAAAGTTTTGTACGTAATAAAACAACATTAAAAGGAAAGACATATAATTAAAATATCGCAAGCGGACTCAACAAGAAAAGTTATATCAAGGGACATTACTTTTAGTAGCATTGCTATATTATGTAATTTAAATAATTGTTGTATTTTTCTTAAAGTTTTATAAAATGTTTAAAGAAGTTATCTACAGTTATATGCGTTATAAACAAAAGTGATAAAAAACTTTAAGGCATCTTTAAAGTTTTCATAAAACTAATGCATCTATTTTAGATACGTGAAAATTTTCTTAGTCATTTTTTTTAAAATTTCTCTTCGAAATCACATTAAATGTTTTATTCTTCTATTACTACACTGAATAATGTAATTTTTTTTTTTTTTTTTTTTTTTTTTGGAGAAAAAGTTAACATGGCAGTCAAACCAGCATTTAATGGGTGTTACGTTCAGTAGTTTCAGGTTGCTCTTTTTAGGAATGAAGATAGTTCTCTCCAATATTTTGGCCATATACCATATTTCCATATCTTCTACTATTCTACTATATATATATATATATATATATATATATATATATATATATACATACATACACACACACACATTGGCACCTTGCCGTCTTGACAGACGATAGTTTGTGCTTTAAAAAGGCATAATAACTTTTAACTATGGCGGTAGCGAGTGTGACTGATAAGGCCAATTTGCGCTGTAAATGTCCGTTCACAGTGGGTGCATGTGAACACGTGGTCATTTCCACCATCATGCACCATCTTACGTCTCAAACGCTTGGTGTGTGACTTTTCTGCAATAATTTTCTCCTTTGACTTTATTCCATTTCTGATATTTGCCCTCCATGCAACACGTTCAGCGGCGACTTGCTCCCAATGTGCATTATCAATGCCTGTATCAATCATGTCCCGCTTACACACATCTTTGTATCGTAGTAGAGGCCGACCCTGAGATCTCTTACCCATCTGTAATTCACCAAAAAAAAATAAAAAATATATATATATATATATATATATATATATATATATATATATATATATATATATGTGTATATATATATATATATATATATATATATATATATATATATATATATATATATATATATATATAAAAGAGAATGTTTGGTTCTTTGTGTCCTTTATGCGTTCCGGAAAGGTTCATGCGATTGAGATGAAATGTTGTAAAGATATTGTTCTCACTCCCGCAGATCCAACTGAAATATTTAGTTTACAATCAATTTTTAATTTTTAACGGGAGCATCAGAAACAGACGAGCAACGGGAACGGGAACGGGAGCATCTGAAACAGACGAGCAACGGGAACAGGAGCATCAGAAACAGACGAGCAACGGGAATGGAAATGAGAGCATCAGAAACAGACGAGCAGCAGGAACGAGCAACGGGAAAGGGAACGGGAGCATCTGAAACAGACGAGCAACGGGAACAGGAGCATCAGAAACAGACGAGCAACGGGAATGGAAATGAGAGCATCAGAAACAGACGAGCAGCAGGAACGAGCAACGGGAACGAGCAACGGGAACGAGCAACGGGAGCAGTGGCCAAACTCTGTGCGCTTAGAGAAATGTATTTGAATGTATAATGACTACTTATATGAAATATTTCTTAGTCATTTTTTTTAAAATTTCTCTTCGAAATCACATTAAATGTTTTATTCTTCTATTACTACACTGAATATTGTAATGTTGTTGTTGTTGTTGTTTTTTTTTTTTTTTGAGAAAAAGTTAACACCGCAGTCAACCTAGCATTTATTGGGTTTACACATGTGTGTGTCAGATCTTAGTCAGATATGACTGAGCTACCGTATAACAGTAGACGGTATTACCTGCTTTCTGTTAGCGCCGAACGTTGGGAGGCGCTTACCAAACCAGACACCCCACATTGTGCCAACGGCTTCGGGCGGAAGAGCGCAATTGGGAGGGTACAAGCCTTACCCTGGTGCGAGGAAATGCAAGCTCAAGACAAAATATCATGGCAGGGCAGACAAGGCCCTAAGCCTTGGTTGGCGGCTGGTCTAGGATCGAAGCTCCGACAGGCGGACAGTTAGAGCATTGCTTTGCTGATCCGGCAGCTTCTGCAGCTTGTCTTGTTCCAGATGTAGGGGTGTAACCTTTCCTCTGGGGTGAACTAGGCAGGCCGAGAGAGGGATCATGCTGCATGGGCAACACATGATCTCTGTATTTTAGCCCAGGCTTTGTGCTATGGAGTGGCAATAACTCCATCCCTGGTCTTAACTGGTCTCGGAATCAAAGCGAGAGGCAACTGTTACGGGTTATAAGTCCCAGTCAATTGGCGTAGACATGGGGCGCCACGCGTTGCCTCTGATGGTGGGAGACACCTACAGGTGTCACTGATCAGCTAGCACCCGCCTCAAGCTGGGCAGCCCCCGGCCAATTGGGTGCTGATCCGCCACAGCCTGCCTGCTTCAATGGGTGCTTGGGGCCAGGACAAAATCTGAATCGCAGGCAGTAAAACCTATGCACCAGGTACAAATAAAAATAAAAATAGAAACCTCAAGCTACGGCTTGCAACCTGGAACGTGAGAACCATGTGTCCAGGATTTTCCACTGACTTGACCAATATTGACGATGTGATAAAAACGGCTGTGATTGATGCCGAACACAATCGTCTTAACATTGATATTGTTGGCCTGCAGGAGACTCGCCTCGCCGAGGAAGGGTCACTCAGGGAAAACAATTACACCTTTTTATGGAAGGATAGAGGGCAGGCATAAAAAACGCAACACGGTGTGGGCTTTGCAGTTAAGAATTCGCTACTGGGAATGATTGAAATTCCAGCAGGAGGAAATGAAAGACTATTATCCCTGCGCTTGGCAACCTCTTGTGGTTTTGCCACCATTATTACTGCATATGCACCGACACTCGAGTCCTCTGATGATGTGAAGGATTCGTTCTATGAGGAGTTAGACTCCGTGATCAAGGCAGTTCCAAAATCTGACTACATTTATATGCTCGGTGATTTCAATGCTCGTGTGGGCAAGGACTCGAGTTCATGACCAGTGTCCCTTGGAAAATACAACATCGGTCGCATGAATGAAAATGGGCAAAGGCTGCTGGAGCATTGCACCAGTAATGACCTATGTATTACAAACTACTTTTTTAAAACAAAAGAGATGCATAAGGTCACATAGAAACATTCAAGATATGGCCATTGGCACCAGCTGGACTTCATCATCACACGGAGACAGCATCTGAACCATATATCATTGACTCGAAGTTACCACAGTGCTGACTGTGATACGGATCATTCTTTGGTTGTTGCAAGGGTTAGACGGAGACCAAAGAGAATCTACACAGCTAAACACAAATCTAGCCCCAGGATTAATGTTATTAACACTCACGATCCTGAAAAGTGCTTTCAGTTTCAACAGCAACTTGAAGACGCTTTTACTGAAACACCAGAAAATTGTACAGTAAATGAAAAGTGGGGTCAACTTAAGGAAACTCTTTATAAAACTGCCATAGGGGTTTACGGCACTGTGGATCATAAGAGGCAGGACTGGTTCGCGGCAAACAGCGAAACTCTGCAGCCCTTGATTGATAAGAAGAAGATAGCTCTCTTAAGAAACAAGGAAAGACCAACGCGTAACACTCTGAGTGAGCTAAGGCAAGCTAGGAAGGATGTGCAAAAGGCTGCCAGGGAGTGTGCAAATGATTATTGGATCAAGTTATGTGAGTCCATTCAAATCGCAAGTGATAAGGGAAACATAAGAAGCATGTATGAAGGAATAAAGAAAGTATGTGGTCCAGTGATCAAAAGAAGTGCACCATTGAAAACCTTGACTGGAGAAATCATCACTGATAAGAAACAGCAGATGGACAGATGGGTAGAGCACTATTTGGAGCTTTACTCAAGTGAGACCAAACTAGCGGATGATGCCCTCAAGGCCATAGAGGCTCTACCAACTCTTGACCACCTGGACACACTTCCCACCATAACAGAAGTTAAGTGTGCTATAAATGAACTTGCATCTGGCAAGGCTCCAGGTAAGGATGGGATTCCAATAGAGGTTATCAGGAGTGGGCAAGACACACTCACTATACAGATCCACCAGATAATAGAGCTATGCTGGCGAGAAGGACAAGTCCCACAGGATTTCAAAGATTCAAGCATCATAACACTGTACAAGAACAAGGGCGATCGGAGCGACTGCAACAACTATAGTGGTATCTCACTTCTGTGTATTGTTGGAAAAGTATTTGCCAGAATTGTTCTGCCCAGACTTCACGTCCTAGGAGATCAAGTCTACCCCGAATCACAGTGTGGCTTTCGACAGAACCGGTCTACCATTGATATGATAAACTCATTGCGACAAATGCAAGAAAAATGCTCTGAACAGAATCAACCACTGTTTATTGCCTTCATCGACCTCACAAAGGCATTTAATTTGGTCAGTCGTGAGAGTCTGTTCAAGGCACTAAAGAAGATTGGTTGCCCACCAACTCTTCTGTCCATTGTGGAATCGTTCCACACAGGCATGAAGGGTATAATGAAGTTTGATAGTGCAACTTCTGAAGAGTTTGAAATCATGAGTGGAGTTAAGCAAGGTTGTGTACTAGCTCCCACCCTCTTTGGAATATACTTTTCACTTCTACTGAAATATGCCTTTCGTGATCAGGATGGTGGTATATACATTCACTCACGCTCAGATGGCGGCCTTTACAATGCTCAGAGATTGAAGGCCAAGACCAAAATTAGGAGGGTACTGATCAGAGAGTTGCATTTTGCAGATGATGCTGCAGTTACGACCCACTCTGAGGAAGAATTGTAATGTCTACTATCTGCATTCTCCAATGCTTGTTCTGAATTTGGTTTAACAATTAGCAAAAATAAGACACAGATTATGTCGCAAGGTGCACATGGGGTACCATCAATCTTTATTGACGACGCCGAACTAGAGGTGGTAGACCGTTTTACATATCTAGGATCAGTGGTAAATAGCAAATTATCCCTAGATCAGGAAATCAACATCCGGATTGGTAAGGCAGCAACAATAATGAACAGGTTAAGAAAAAGAGTCTGGGAGAACAGGAAGCTTACTGCCAAAACAAAAGTCCTTGTCTATCAAGCCTGTGTCCTTAGTACTCTTCTTTATGGTAGTGAAACCTGGACAACTTACTCACACCAAAAGAAACGTTTAAACAGCTTTCATGTGCGGTGTCTGCGAAGAATTCTTGGTATTAAGTGGCAAGACAAAATCACAAATACTGAAGTATTGGAAAGATCAGGTTGTGTGACGGTTTATTCCATGCTCAGTCTTCGTAGACTTAAATGGATAGGACATCTTAGGAGGATGGATGATGGTAGAATACCAAAGGACATCTTTTTTGGTGAATTACAGATGGGTAAGAGATCACAGGGTCGGCCTCTACTACGATACAAAGATGTGTGTAAGCGGGACATGATTGATACAGGCATTGATAATGCACATTGGGAGCAAGTCGCCGCTGAACGTGTTGCATGGAGGGCAAACATCAGAAATGGAATAAAGACAAAGGAGAAAATTATTGCAGATGTCACACACCAAGCGTGTGAGACGTAAGATGGTGCATGATGGTGGAAATGACCACGTGTTCACATGCACCCACTGTGAACGGACATTTACAGTGCAAATTGGCCTTATCAGTCACATTCGCTACCGCCATAGGTAAAAGTTATTATGCCCTTTTTAAAGCACAAACTATCGTCTGTCAAGACGGCAAGGTGCCAATGTTAATATGTATATATATATATATATATATATATATATATATATATATATATATATATATATATATATATATATATATATATATATATATATATAGAGAGAGAGAGAGAGAGAGAGAGAGAGAGAGAGAGAGAAAACATAGTTTGACTATTCCTATTCTCATTTTGATCGTTATATCACTTCTGCTATCATTTTATTAAAATTATTATATGTCCAAGATAGAGTATTTTAGTTTACAAGATAAACTTGTTCCAGTATTTCGTCATTCACTGTAATGGTTACTGCTGGCTCCTCTGTATCAGACGTTATATACCCAAATACCGAATTTATTGACTTGGTTAAGAATTTTCCCTTCTATTTTAATATCAAATTCTGGCCCTAAAGTTGTCTGTAATGTACTATTTCCTTGATATTGAACAACAGTCCTATTTATGTATTTATTTTGCCCACCAGACGGTGCAGATCTTATGAGTTTTCAACTAACTGTACTGTCACCAGCATAACGCAGATTGCTTACAATATAACCTCCTACTATTATTCTCTATACCTTTCCCACTCGTGCCTTCCCTACAGAGAGTGACTTTCCATCAACACTTATTTCATCTTAGCTTACACTCTCTACACTGCGTCACTTTATTTACTGAGCAAGTGACACACAGTTGTAATTTGTACGACCACCTCTACCTTGTCCACATGTAATCGACCACCAAGAGGTGCATTCCCTGCCAGCCTATCTGCCTGTCCATTCCCCCACACCTCCGCATGGCAAGGGCAAACATCCATACAATTCTCACAATCTGTGACCTCCGAAGCGAGGTGAGCCATTCCACACGAAACATTCCTTTCTCCACTTTACCAAGTATACTCCTTGAGTCCGTGATGAAGACAATGCGTGTTGCATTGTGGACCTCTTCTATCTCCATCCTCATGCTGGAGGTAGATTCATATGCCATACTCTCCTTTTTTTTCAAGAATCGTCCGTTAGCCTTCGCAATGAAACCCCAATCACTCCGTCTGTTTCTCACCACTGACCCATAAGTATAGATCACTATATCACCTTGATGTGTATTACTCTGGATCAGTTGTTACACCTCAAACTCTGTGCGGCCCTCTGCCCATTCTCTGCACTCACGACCCAGTGTTACTATTACATTGTGCCAGTCCGTCTTGTCTGCCGGTACTTTAACCCACTCTTGTTCACGACTGATGGTCTCTAGATTTACTTTATCAAATGCTTTGATGTTATCTATACAGCAGACAATGAGGTCTTTCTATGTCTCAACTGATCTCTCCAGAAGTAATGGGAACGTGAAATTTTTCTTTTTGCTTTCACAAATCCACCTTGTTCTTCCCCAATGTCCATCTTTATTTTCACTCTTGTTCTTTTCGTTATAAATCTTAATAGAAATTTGGTGACATGGTTCTGGAGGTTGATCGTGCGATATTCTTCACAGAGTTATAAATACAAATTACAGAATATCACTAGGTATATATGCATTGTCTCAATTGAACGGCATATATGTTTTTATTTTTTATTTACATTCCACATTCTCCCAGTACTTCTAATTCCTCTATCGTGTTTTCATTTGGCCATCCATTTTCCTATCTTCATTTGTCGTTATGCAGTATGCGTGGAGTCTCTCTCTCTCTCTATGTGTGTGTGTGTCTCTCTCTCTTTCTCTCTCTCTCTCTCTGTGTGTCTCTCTCTCCCGGGCAGTTAGTCGTGTTAACGGCTCAGTATGTTAGAGCAATTCCACGCGGTTTTAACCAACGATCATCATCGTCATTAGTTTAGTCCCTGCGGAGACTGGTGTTGTAATCATCTGATCATGTCACTCATTGTGGCCTGTTCTCACAAATTCCCGTCAGCTCTAGCCAAGCCTGAAGCCCATTGTCCTTGCATAATTTCTTTGTGTAGTTTCTTTCGATGATTTCTTGTTCATTTTCCGCTAGAATGTGTCCTTCCAGTTTTGTCAATAGTAGCTCTCAATGTCTCATACTGTGACCAAGCAAGACATGTTTGTATATTTTATAATGCCACCACTCGTTTTGTTCTCCAATATTTCAACGCTGTTCATTTGATCTCTTTTCTGCCCAGCTGTAACCCAATATCCATTTTATTATAGCGTATACAAAGAAAACAGCGAAATACACGGAAACAATTTAGTTGTGCAGAAAACAAAATTCTTAATGGAATGATTTATTATCACGTCTCCGTTGTCTCCCCGGAGACTCCTCCATCATTCGAATTTTCGTTCATTTCATATTTAATGAAGGCAGTGAAGGCAAGTCTCTAAGGGTCAGTGTGTCCATTTAATTGTCATGTCATCATTCACGCCTGTATCTGTTACTGCAAATAATTGTGTGCGGTTCTTGCGGGAGAAACAAATTTACACGTTTAAATCGAATTTCATAGAAGGAAAGAAGTGGAGATACTGGATGATGTTATATTTAGGCACAGAATTGGTAATTCTACTCTTCTCCGACACTAGACTGTGTCCCATTAAGACGTATGGTATGTGGCAATAAAAGATATTTGTCTTGAACATTTATATCTGGTCTGTTATAATTATGTAGCTCTTCTATTAATTCTGATTACCTATTAATTGTACTATTTTTTAAAATATTATATCGTCCCATACTTTGATTTTTTAACATGCAGTTCTAAACAAGTTCGTATCTTCTTAATTCGAAAGGTAATTATTTGTTGGTACAAAATTCCTTCCCATAATTTGTCACAATCTCTAAGCATTTTGATTTGGAAATACTTTTGTTATCCCCCCCCCTCTCTCTCTCTGTCTCCCTCACTCTGTGTGTGTGTGTGTGTGTGTGTGTGTGTGTGTGTGTGTGTGTGTGTGTGTGTGTGTGTGTGTGTGTGCGTGCGTGCGTGCGTGCGTGTTTTTTTTTTTTTTAATGTACTATTTCTTAATGCATTCTATAATACTATGCCTTAACTGATTCAGTGGTGAGATGTGGTGAGTAAAATAAGACGTGACAAGCGCAGACAGCTTCAGGGCAGGGAAAAAAGCTGAGAGCAGCCACCTTGGTGGAATTTCGAGGTGGAGAAGGCTTGGGTGGATAAGCGTAGTGCTGTAAGGAGATGGTAAAATGCCAAGAAGAACAGAGCTGGTCATCCTAGTCCCTGCATGCACTTAGAAAGAGAGATGCACACAAAAGTAAGCCCATTAGAGCAAGCCTAATTTGACATGTGCCATCATATGCTGACGAACTGTCGCTGTTAGTAGCGTTAGGTTTGTTTTCCATAATGCTACATAATTTAACTGAATAACCACACTACTGCACTTCTTATCAGTTTTACAATCTTTCACAAATTCCATTAAATCAGAATTCATTGGCACCTGGCCGTCTTGACAGACGATAGTTTGTGCTTTAAAAAGGCATAATAACTTTTGCCTATGGCGGTAGCGAATGTGACTGATAAGGCCAATTCGCGCTGTAAGACCAGGGATGGAGTTATTGCCTTTCCATAGCACAAAGCCTGGGCTAAAATATAGAGATCATGCGTTGCCCATGCAGCACGATCCCTCTGTCGGCCTGCCTAGTTCACTCCAGAGGAAAGGTAACACCCTCTACATCTGGAACAAGACAAGCTGCAGAAGCTGCCGGATCAGCAAAGCAATGCTCTAACTGTCCGCCTGTCGGAGCTTCGATCCTAGACCAGTTGCCAACCAAGGCTTAGGGTCTGGTCTGCCCTGCCATGACAATTGTCTTTAGGTTGCATTTCCTCGCACCAGGGTAAGGCTTGTACCCTCCCAATTGCGCTCTTCCGCCCGAAGCCGTTGGCACAATGTGGGGTGTCGGGTTTGGTAAGCGCCGCCCAACGTTCGGTGCTAACAGAAAGCAGGTAGTACCGTCTACTGTCATACGGTAGCTCAGTCATATATGACTAAGACCTGACACCAAAATCAGAATAACTATAATCCAAAATTGTTTAACTCAATTATCTGGCGTAAATCGACGAGCTGAGAACCATTGCGCGTTGCAAGAAAAAAACAAACTACTTTCATAAAGCTAACTCTGCTTAATCCACTATCACAAAGCTTAACCTATGTGTCTTGTCGAAGGCATATTGATTCTGTGTTTAACTTTTTAATTACCGGGCACTATAACTTGCGGAAAATAAGAGAAATGAAACAACGAACTGTCAACAATCATGTCACTAAAGCGGCGCTTCGCACTCCAATTTCGATACATTCTGTCGCTGAAGTGGCGCTTGGCACTGAATCAGTTAGTTAGTTAGTTAGTCGACAGATCATCCTCATTGCACATAAAACCATTCAGTCCATAAGTGCTCGGATCCCCTCCTCAGCAAATCCCGCAGCGTGTAGCGGCTAACGACGGCAGTTCTGTGTTGGTTTATCAATCTTCTTTGGCTTCCTGCGTAGTGTTCTTGTTTGGCCACCCCTCTTTTAATTTGCTGTTCTCGCAGTCTGGCCATGGTTGTAGATTCACAGTCATCACTTGGTTCACGCAAGAGTCTTACTTCTCGTAGAGCATTCAGAATGTCAGCCTGGTCCATGGCGCGTCCGCCCTCCGCAGTAGCCTCACCTGTGAGCGTGTCAGCCCTCTCATTTCCTTGTACTCCCGCATGCCCTGGCACGAAGATGAAACTAATCTTTGTCAGCCGAGACCGCTCCAGAGGCAGCAACCATTCTCTTCGGATCGACCTCTCCTCTATCCTCTTGATCATGTTCATTGAGTCTCTAAGGAAACATGCCCTAGTGAATGTCTGTGTCTCGAGCCATGTTATTGCTTTACTTACTGCCATGACTTCCATAGTCAGGCTACTTGTGGTTTCAGTGAAAGCACCAGAGTCCTCCTTCACAATTCTCCATCCGGCCCGAGCTGTAAAGGCCCATGAGCTTCTCACATGTCGGACGACCGACCCATCTGTGTAAGACGACCGCATCACCGTCTAGCGAATTCTCGAAAATCAACGCTTGTACTTCAGCCTCCACAGCAGCCGGATTTTCTTGTCTGCATTTTCTATCTAGTTGGATGCAAACTGAAAAGGATGTGCAGAAGTCTGTTGGCACTTGCACCCACTCCTCGCCAGGTTCTAAGTCCTCAAGTGAACACACCTGTTGAAGAATGTCTTCGGCTTGACCCATCCACGACCGTCCTCTTTTTAACCTGCTGCCCTTCACCTTCATAATTTCACTATGCAGTGGATGTTGTGTGTTTGCGTTAACTCCGAGGTAGGCGCGTGCCCTGCAAACTTGTATTCTCTCTTCAATGGTTGGAAAATCAAGAAGGTAGCGCATCGCCCTGTATCTCTTGTACATCCAAGAATAATGCGCATAGCTTCATTCTGTATCCTTTCCATCCTTTCTATCTGCTTACGGCTGAGAGTCAGGATTGCCATTGCATACTCCAAAACAGACATGACCAGCCCCTCGTACAGAAGACATAGATGGCCCACTCACAGTTTGCTGCCGCCATCACCCGCATCGCAGCCAAACCCCGCTTGGCCTTTGTTATCACCTGGTCTATGTGCTCATTATAAGCAAGGCTTCGATCAAACCGTATCCCCAGGTAATTCATTGCCTGCGTTCTTTCCACCGTCTCTGAACACAGCATTACAGTTGGTGTTGGAGTGTTGACAATATGATTATTCAACGAGAACCAAGTCACTGTTGCCTTTGTTGGGTTGACTATTGCCCCAGCTTCATCACACCAAGTACTTATGCGTTTGAGTTCGGTTTGTAGTTCCACAGCAACCTGCTCTCTATCCTTACCCTGACGATACACTAAAACATCATCGGCATATGACAATGTCCTGCCAGGTCCAGTGATCTGCTCACAGGTGATTCTCACTGTGTTGGCGTTGAACAGTACCGGAGATAATGGTGATCCCTGTGGTAGGCCAGGATATATTGTTGTTGGTTCCGAAGTCCAATTGCCACATCTAAAAACTACTTTCCGTTGGAAGAGGGCTGCAGCGATCCAACTAAGGAGGAATGGATTTACTTTTAGTTCAAGAAGCTGAAGCATTAAAAAATCCAATGGTACTCTGTTGTATGCGTCCTCAAGATCAATCGCTGCAGCAAAAGTTTCAATGCCTGAGTGGAAACCTTCATAGACATCATGGGCAAAGACTGCTGCATTGGTCCAGGTTTCTCTTTTTGGACGGTACCCACCCAGGGTAGGTGGGAAAACACCTTGCCTCTCTAGCTGGCGTGATATTTTCCTGGCAATTACATTCTCCAGCAGCTTGCCTATTGTATTCTGCATGGTTATAATTCGATATCCCTGAATTTTTTTGTGGTCTTTGTCAGGCTTCGGCAAGGGAATCAGATAGCTGTGTAACCACTGCTCCTTGATGATAGCACTCTCTATACTGTTGTTGTACATGTCTGCTAGTTTCTCTAGCTCATTGTCGGTACACCTAGTGATGTCGTCGTATCTTATGCCATCAGGCCCTGGAGCGCTGTTTTTTGATCGTCGAAGTACAGCCTTGATTTCTTTCACTGTCACTGTGTCTTCATCCGAAGTGTTCTGGGCCTTGCACCTGTCTGAGATTACCTCCTTGGCCAGATTTCGGCCTCCCATGTCTGTCTGGTTGCTCTGCTCTAGATAGCGTTCAAAGAGGGCTTTGCCCTTGTCCTCGTCAGTCCTCTGCCAGATGAGGTCAGCACCTTGGAAGTTAGAAATGCTCTTATTCTTGACTTCACCACTCATGCTTGTATGTAGTCGCCAGAACAATTTCAGTGACTTGTCTGTGCTTACTCTTTGACACACCTCTGCCCATTTTTCGCTTTTAACCTATTTTGCCCCTTAGTTTACTTTCCTTATCACAAATAAGCTGAAGTATACTTAAATAATTAAATTGAAAAGAATAATAATGATAACTAAATAAAAAATAGTGTACATATTGTTTCTCAGTAGAAAACATGCCTCGTGTTTTCTTGACATTTTCCATTTTGTGTGACAATGATGCGCTTCAAAATATGTTTTAATTGTGTTTTATTGGTAGTATGGAGCAGTTCTAGTGATATTGGTGAAGAAAAGTGGTGTATTTATAATTATTCAGTAAATTTAATTGGATTATCATCAGCGATTGAGAAGTAGTGCTTTGGTAAGTGGAAATTTCACGTAATTATCACATCCGTCTTCAATTTTTTTGTTTTTTTATACAACATCTGCTAATAATATTATTATTATTTTTCTAACCTATAGTAACAGAAGCAACAACAACGTGTGGCTTGTGCAATCTCCTTTAATTTGATATATCAGGAGCGTTCAAATCCGCCGAAAGAAGCTCAAAGAGCGGTGATTCAGTTTCTTTCAATTGAAGGATGTCGACCAGTGGACATTCATCGAAGAATGCAGACAGCGTACGGTAACAAATGTGTGTCGAAGACAACAGTGACAGACTGGGCACGAATGTTTAGAAAAGGACGTCAGTTCACGACAGATCTTCAACGGCGGGTCAAGCGCATATTGTTGCAACAGAATAAAACCATCGCCATAATTGATGCAGCAGTACAGATGAACCGTTGTCGAAGCATACCTTCGCTAGCAAAAGAATTTGATGTGTCAATTGGGACAATTCAAAAGGTCGTTCGTAAGAAACTGCAATATCGGAAGGTGTGTTCACAGTGGGTACCACGGATGTTGACCGACCACCAAAAAGAGGAACGCATGGGATGGTGTTTGAACCACTTGCTGCGTTACAGAGTGGAGGGTGATGGATTTCTCTTCCGTATAGTGGCAGGCGATGAATCATGGTGTCACCACTTTGAGCCGAGCAGCAAAAGAGAGAGCATGCAATGGAAGCATGCTGGATCACCAAAAGCCAAAACATTCAAGTTACAGGTTTTCGCTGGTAAGGTTATGCTAAGCGCATTTTTTTTTTTTTAAACCATGAAGGGCTATAGTTGGCCGACTTTAAAGAACCTGGTGTCAACATCAACTCTACCCACTACTTGCAAACACTAGACAAGCTGCAAAAAAACATCAAGAATAAACGACCGGGCATGCTTTCTTGCGGTGTGATTTTGTTGCACGATAATGCTCGTCCGCATGTCGCTAAAGATTGTGCAGGAAGCATTAGCAAGGAAGAAGTAGGAAATTCTGCAACATCCAGCCTATACTCCTGATTTGTCATCATGTGATTTTCATTTGTTCGGACCTCTTAAAAAAGCTCTCAAGGGGCAACGATTTCACACAGATGCAGGCGTAATGAACGCGGTAAACACTTGGTTCAGTGAGCAACCACAATCGTATTTTGCGGACGGAATTCATCGCCTACCTAAGCAATGGGATGCTTGCCTGAGTGCCTACGGCGACTTTTTCTGGGAGGCTCTGTGGCGAAGTGGTCAAGCCGTTTGACTCGTGCTCCGAAGGTTGTGGGTTCGATTCCAGGCCGCGTCCTTCGGTTTACGAGTTAAATGTTTCGGAGACTCCTGTGGGTCATCGCTAAAAGCTACGGAGTCCGTGCTATGTGCGACGCTTTCCGTGCTGCGGAAAGAGACCGAGCCATATGGGATAAAACCCGGTGCAATGAAGTCGACCCTGTCGACTTTTAAGCGACTTTTTTTAAGCATAATTCATTCAAAATGAATGCTTTGTTTAATTCTACCACAACCTGTTAATCTTTCTTTCATGCTTTTGTAATAAGGCCTTTGGAACGGGTTTCAAATGAACGACCCTTATATAATACAATATATCTGCTACCATTTTAACAATTGTTACAGCATTATTGCGACACACCCCTACTTCCCATTTTCTGCTATCAATTTCAGTTTGGTCCAAACCCACTTTTTGTTTGGCACTGAATCAGTTAAATTACTATTTCTATCTTCTATGTTCTATCTTCTGCATATATGCAGTAATCCTTGTCTTGTAGTACTTTGTAGAATAAGTAAAGTTAATAAAGCAACCCGTTTCACGCTCTGGGGCGTATAGAGTAGATGGGGCTGGCCCCATGATGTTAGAGAGACTGGCACTTGACAGGAGGTGTGGGCAGCATCACACCGGCCCCTTTCACTTCCCTGGACATTTCTTGGTACCCATTTTAGGCTGGGTCGACCTGGGCGCGCAGGCCAGTGAACAAAGTACCTGCCTCTAAGGGGATTCCAGTACTTGACAACCGGACAGGAAGGCAAGCATGCTAGACACTGCAACCACTTCGTCGAATTCTTTCTACAAGAAGGATAACTTCTTTTGATGAGTGTTGGAATGATTCACGTAGCACATCCCATTTGCTCATCAATAGTTTGTAGTATCATATGCTAACATGTGAAAATATTAAGAGAGAGAGAGAGAGAGAGAGAGAGAGAGAGAGAGAGAGAGAGAGAGAGAGAGGGAGAGAGAGAGAGAGAGAGAGAGAGAGAGAGAGAGAGAGAGAGAGAGAGAGAGAGAGAGAGAGAGAGAGAGAGAGAGAGAGAGAGAGAGAGAGAGAGAGAGAGAGAGAGAGAGAGAAAAGCTTCCAGTTTCCATGACAAATGCATCCATCAACTTCACCGACAATTAATAAAAACGCAGAACAAGAGCCATTTTGTTAACGTCTTCAGTGGGCTGTCAAATTCCCTTTATAATCGACAAATTATGGATTCTCCACGGCAAATATTTCTACAATGAATCTCCTTTCACAGGCAACTGAAACATGTTTTCCTATCCCTATTAATCAGTATAATACATATACACTTACCCAGGTTTTTACATCCGAATCTGAAATCCACTCGGGCATGCATAGTTTCTCATCTCAGGCAAGTGGCGCAGTTGGATTTATTTCTAACTTTATGGCATTTCGTACTCAATTGATTTTACAATACCTGCGCCGGCGGTATCTTGAGGAATTTTTCGTCTGAGAAATGTATCTTAATGTACTTTTTATTGCAGCAGGAACTCTTCACTTTCCTAACAATTTTCCACTTATGTTGTTGTAACTGAATATAATTAATGCAAATATAATTACTTGTCTGTTTTGTTTTATTCTTTATGGCTCACTTTTCTGATTTCCTCTGAATGTAGTGTATCCGTGTTACAGTGCCTTCTTGCCAACTCTTGTATGCAGTTCTCTCTTTTAATCATTTCTTTCTAAGTATATTCATGAATCCTTGGCTCGCGTGCCTTGCTTAGCTGTTGTTCATAAACTACGTTCTTTTTTCTGCCCTTGACTTTGAATAGTGATGACAATGCATTCGTCCTCTACACCCCAACACATGGCTGACAGCCTGTGTCTTCGTCAATAAAACATATGCCCTAATATGTCTGTGACTGTATCTTCTCCAGTAGCACATGGTGTAATATTCAAACACATGACTGGTGACTATATTCGTCAATATCACATGGTGTAACATTCAAACACATGACTGGTGACTATATGTGTCAATATTACATGGTGTAACATTCAAACACATGACTGGTGACTATATGTGTCAATATCACATGGTGTAACATTCAAACACATGACTGGTGACTATATGTGTCAATATCACATGGTGTAACATTCAAACACATGACTGGTGACTATATGTGTCAATATTGTATGGTGTAACATTCAAACACATGACTGGTGACTATATGTGTCAATATCACATGGTGTAACATTCAAACACATGACTGGTGACTATTACCTTCTCCATGACTAAATGGTGTAATATTCAGTGACTGGTGACTGTATCTTCTTCAATATTACACGATATAACATTCAAACACATGACTGGTGACTATATGTGTCAATATCACATGGTGTAACATTCAAACACATGACTGGTGACTATATGTGTCAATATCACATGGTGTAACATTCAAACACATGACTGGTGACTATTACCTTCTCCATGACTAAATGGTGTAATATTCAGTGACTGGTGACTGTATCTTCTTCAATATTACACGATGTAACATTCAAACACATGACTGGTGACTGTATCTTGTCCATGACTACAATGTGTAACATTCAAACACATGACTGGTGACTATATTCGTCAATATTACACGGTGTAACATTCAAACACGTGACTGGTGACTATCTTTGCCAATTTTAGACGGTGTAACATTCAAACACATGACTGATTATATATTCGTCAATATTACACGGTGTAACATTCAAAAACATGACTGGTCACTATATTCGTCAATATTACACGGTGTAACATGCAAACACATGACTGGTGACTTATTTTCTCCATGCCTACAATGTGTAACATTCAAACACAAGACTTAACTGTATAGCTGTATAGCTGTATTTATGTTTCTGTGTGCTAATGAAGGTTTTCTAGCCGCAACATCCATTCTGTTACTGATTGTTTTCTTGTATAGCTGATAAATTCCACTGTTTTTTGTTTTTTTTTGTTGTTGCTTATTTACTAATTGCATTTTACAGCTTTACCGTACCTTAACCCATTTTATGTATTATCGTCACCACATCTTAGAACTACAACTTGTTGCTTGCCGAATCGCCTTTATCGTTTTATTAGGTTTGCAGTTTGTTTTCATTGGGACTATTTGCTTTTGCTTGATACAATTTATTTCTTCGCTGCTGCATTACTTCTTCTTGGTCCTCTTTCGGGAGGAGTGCGTCACACGTAGTTATGCACCTCACAAGTCAGTCTGTCAGACTTCGGCATGCATTTGTGTAATGTTTGCTCCCTCTGGAGTCTAAAAGGTTGGGAACCCCTGCTCTAGACGGATTCCATCCAAGGTAACGGGCTCTATCCACCCGGGTGAGGTTTTCTTTACTAACAACGTTGCCAGGGCAGCAGTCTACAGGTTTTATGTTTGATTTCCAACTGCCGTGGGATTTTTAATATGCGCAACTTACACACGGAGCCTCCTGTTTTTCGTCCTTATCCGAGAGGGCTAAGTGTCTGATCTAACTACCCGAGAGATCAAGGGGACTTTAGTATCACTATATTCGTGCGAACATATTATCCATAAAAAAGAAACCAAAAAAAAAAAAAAAAAAAAAACTGTTAGCTCTGTTCTGGGGACGAGCCTTGTACCTTATAAGACAGTGATCTCTGTCACAGTTCCCAACTAACAGCCTGATAGTTCTTTCCTGAATACAGCATCAACCCTACTAACCCAATAGTTCTCCTAACAATACAGCATCAATACTAATAGTATGATAACTCTCCTAGCAATACGCAATCACTACTAATAATCCAGTCAGAGTCGTCTCTATCGTGCTGCCAATTCCTTCCATGTCTCATATCTTTGTTCTCCCTCCTAATGGTTTCCTTTTTTTTTTAATATCCCCCCTCCCTTTTTGTGTGAATCTCCTCATCTCCGGCGATTCAGTTATTTGTATCTTCCGTCTTTTACCAATCTTTCACCCCAATTCCCTCCACACTACCCCACGTCATGTCACACACCCCCACCTGTCAATTATTCCAAGAATTGAAGTCATACATTATTTTCTGCTTTAGCCCTTGGTCACCAGATCTTCCTTAAACGCACAGCCACGGATATTGGCTCTCAACGTCTAGAAAAAGACTCGGACGCGCGCTATCTCAACTTTCCTAATAACAGCCTACAATGTAATATTACTCCACGGGGTTGTACTTCAGATTTCAGCCATCCGCCGGGCCTCTACGTGATAGTTGCAGTAGACGTTTATCTCAGATGGAAATTAAATGTGCCACTTTTCGCACGCGGTATATTGCCGATAACTAACCATGTATAACACTTGTCTGAACAAGCCTCAAACAACGATAAGACAGTTGACCTCTCTAAACTACTTGTTGGTTGTGCGATACTACAGCATTAGCCAAAACGTATGCAATTATCTTTCTATGGTCAAAATCAGCAAGTTAGCTAAATTATGTCACTTCCTTCCTACCACCTCCCCAACCCGTTAATGTCAAAGTGATTGTAATCATCCTAATCTCCCCTTGTGTATCCGAAAAATGTCCTTCGCTTTGTGCCTTTGCGGTCTTCTTCGACAGCGGCGGACTGGGTCTAAAAATATCAGTGCTGGGAGGCAACGCTACTAAATGTCATGAACATTTTAAACATATTGTCTATATTTAAAGGGGTCAACTTCGTCAGGTGTTCACGGGGCGCACTTGTCATCGGGCAGGCTAACACCCAGGCCAGTCCGACACTGATGATAGACACGTGAAGATACGTCCTATTCCAGGATGTACATTGATGCCATCATACTCTCAGGATCAAGTACTACTTCAGCACTCGACCTGACAGGGCCTACATGCTTCATTGAATGTTTCCCATGCATTTCTAAACGTGTCTGTCCAGACTCCTAGTCAGAATACATCTAAAGCAGTGGTTCCCAAGCTTTTCAAGCAGAGGGCCATATCTACTATTTTCGGTAGTTAAGCGTTAACGTTATAAAATTATAAAAGTCGTGCAATATCATTCTTACCTTTCTTAACTTTCGTCAACAAAATTCTAAAACTTTAAAGGCAGTCAGTGTCAGTACTACACTGCGGTTATTTTTTGGTTTAAAATCAAAAGTTCATTTAACAATAAATTTAAATCAGTTTCGAAAATCGCTATTAATGTAATTAATTTACATTTGTAACTGTTCTTCATAATCAGTTACTTAAGTTAAGATGCCAGTTTATCAATGTCTGGGCACAAATCTGTCGTGCCCAAAGTCATTAGCGCAGCTAGGTTACTGTCGGTGAGTCTGGAACTTATCTTGTTTTTCAAAACAGCCATTGCGAAAAATGACTGCTCGCATCTGTAGGTCGAACCAAAACGACAAATATATCTCTGGGCGAATGAACGCAAGTGTTCAAATTGTTCGACAGACAATAGTCGCCAGAATGAAATCGTATGATTAGCTGAAGGTTGCGAACTGAACAGGCGCATTCAATAATATTTGGCATTTTTTGACATTATTAAAATATATTATTTTAAATGACGAGGCCTCGCGTGCCACTTACTAACAGCTGGCGGGCCACAAGTGCCGGCCCGCGGGCCGTGGTTTGGGAACCTCTGATCTAAAGTGTTATTTGTACACCGACAAGACAGTTTTTGCTATACAACAACCGAGGTTCAACCCATTTTCAGCAGAAAAGTAACAGGTGGTCTGACAACTGAAACTTCGTGACGACATTATTAAGTATAGTATTAAGCCTTCTGATAAAGGAGGAGTTGCGGTAGCTTGGCGGAAGGTCCTTTAAATACAGGAAGGAAATAAACAACTTCGGGATACACAGCGTTTACCGACCGCGGATAAAAGATTGGACAGTCGACAGCAACCATAAGGTAAGGGGCATAACCAATGCCACCCTCAAGCAAGGTTTCTGTCCCCTTCGGCTGCGGCTGGCTGTCTCGTTGTGCATCCATGACAGTTGCTTTGGCAATCCGATCTTCTACATCAGTGGTTCTCAACCTTTTTTCACCATATTTTCAGAACGTCATTCTCCCCTTTCGTATTTCCTATCTAACAATTTGGCCCGTGCCCCCCTTCACAATATTTTCAGAACGTCATTCCCCCCTTTCGTACTTCCTACCTAAAAATCCCGCCCCCGCCTCTACACAGTATACGTAATAATGGAAGCTAAATTTAATAGCACATACTAAAACAAGTCTAGACGTCCACATAAAACGTGATTTGTGGGTCTACGTACTTTATAAAATGAATTTTTAGAAGGGTGAGACGTACAGAACCGTACAGTATGAAGGGAAAAACAATATCAAGTAATCGGTTCTTGTATTAATTCGATCTTGAAATAATCTTAATCCCCCCCCCCCCCCCCCGAAACCCTAAAATTCTCCCCCTGGATTCCCCACCGGTTGAGAACCACTGTTCTACATGCTTCTTAAGATACACAAACCGAACATGCCAGGCAGGCACGTGACATCAACTTGCTGTTGTCCTACGGAACATGCATTATGTATCAGAGTTCCTTGACAGCATATTTCAGTCTCTGATTTTCAATCTTCCTTCCTATATTAAGGACACCAACCACGCCATTTGAGACTTGAAGTCAATTAAGTTCTCTCTCTCTCTCTCCTTCCCCCCCCCCCCTCTCTCTCTCTCTCTCTCTGTTAGACGGGCCTGCGTGCCCAATTCTTAACCCTTTGAAAATAAAGTTTGTTCTCTCTCTCTCTCTCTCTCTCTCTCTCTCTCTCTCTCTCTCTCTCTCTCTCTATCTATCTCATCTTTACTTTAAATATGGCTTCTCTTTATGTTTCGACTGCCCACTCCGACGGTCTTAAGTTTCTAAGATTCTTTTGGACAGAAAAATAGTCCCGCTGTAGTCACCGAAGTACGGGCTACGTTGGGATGAATTAATTCTTATTCTCAATTCTTTTTGAGTTTAATGGACGATCAGAAAAGCGGAGTGGCTTGGGTACAAATATGGGTCCTTGTCATGCCGGTCTTGTTATGGGCTCTCTAGATTATCAAGCATCCTATCAATTTACCAGTATGCTCCCTGAACTATACAGGAAGAATACTGGTGTTTCTGATATACCCATCTCTGAACTTCAAAACTGCCCTTTTTTCAACTTTTATCATAGCACCAATCTCGTCTCCACAAGTTTCTCATTGGTACAGTTTTTTTGGACCTAACAGTTCCGGTATATTCCAAAGGCCTCCGCAACTCGGTTTACCAGAAACCATCAGACTCCACGCTTTTTTTCCTCTACACCTCTCTCCCCTCCTGTAAGGATTCTTGTCTCCCCTTTCAAGTGCTGCGTCTCGGACGATTATGTCGGGGTAATGATGGCTTCCGTCACAAAGCCCAGGAAATATTGGATGTCTTCCGTATTCGTGGCTGTCGTGAAGATATTTTGTCAACAGCAAATCGTCGCTCCCAGTTTATTAATCGCGACCTGGATCTCTCTTACAAGACGAATCAAAAGAACAGACATTTTATTTCCTCCCCAGCCACCATACCATCCTCCGCAGATCACTGCCACCGGCATGCAGGCACGATCGTAATCTCTAGGATGTACTCTTCAAAAGCAGATTATGTCAACCTTGTGAGTGCCATTCGGGCACGGCGGCTTGTCTTAGATCTCGCTGTCAGGCCTGTCTGTATATGCTTCAGATTCCGGGAGCGACATTTCCTGTTGTCACTTTCACATCCGTGAGAAGTTCGCCTGCATGAGCAGGAATACCATTTATGCCACCATCTGTAAACGGTGTAGCATGAACATTTGTAAAACAGGCTTACGATTGATGGACAGATTTAGGCAGCATCTCTACACATTTCAACAGTGCAGATCACCGTGTATCAGGTCTGATATCCACGTCGCGATCAATTAATCTTGCACATAATCAGGAAAGAGATAGCAAAACTTTGAAAAATAGCCTCATTTTTCTGTTTAGGTCTCATTCGCTGAATTGCTCATGGCCCAACACAGTTTCAGTTAACCAAACGGCTTCTTTATCAAATTCCCTCACTTGTCTGTCATTCCCACTTCTCTATGTGTATAGTCTTCCCTTTCTTTGGCCTGAGTCCATTCCACCCGTATCTTCCCTCCAGCATTGCATTGTGCCCCAATTCAGATAGGGACCAATGACTCTTTCTGGTGCAATCTATACATGAATATCATTCATATAAACTTTGCAGCCTGCTAATACAACTCTGTACAATTGTCTTACATTCTGTGTACTCAAACTGCATCAGACTGTTGTATCTTGATAACTTGCTATACCAAGCAGTTGTTACTTAAAGTAATAAATGTTTGGATACGAAGGAGTTCCAAAAATAACTATATGGCAGTAGTTACAGTTGTCAACGTGAACATAACTAGTTGGGAACATTAAGGAGTTAAGAAAAGTATTATATATATACACGTATATATTGCTGTCTGAATTAGATGTCAACATATAAGTCCAACTAACCGGTATAGGGAATGAACCCACTACACAACCATCAGTGCACGGGAAGTTTAAGAGCAAGTGCTCTTAATATTTCATCCACGCGGATCTATTTAATATATATGGAGCAATAATAATGGCCGGTCTCCCTGGCGAAGAAGTTTACGGCGCTGTTCGTAATCCCATATACTCTCGTAAGAAACACAGCTGCGCGAGATTCGGCAGCGGATTGCTTCACGTTGGTTACTTAAGGAGGGTATGTGAGCCGGTCGTTCAGAAAGGAATGGCAAACTACTGAACGTAAAATTTTCCAAGACATCAACAGCAGCTGAAAAATGCTGGTGTTGACTGCAATGTCCTCTAAAGGATATGCGAGAGAGAAAAAAACGAAAAAAACAACAACTAATAAATGATTTGTAGTTGGCTTGACAGTGAATGAGTTAAAATATGTAGCAGAAATGTCTCCCAGACTTAGATACCCTATAAAAATTTTTCAGTTTTTCATGCTTACAAACAGCAGACAGGTCACGTCAGCTTAGGCAGTCTGAAAGCTGGTATTAGGTGTCTTCACTTCTCAGAAAATGACCCAGTGTCCACACCTCTGCCTGCTACCCACTATTTTCTTGGAAAAATAATATGGTGTGTTTCCCTTGCCATTAACATAGATGATTTGTGACCTATCTTTGACAGCCATTTATGGCTCTACTCACTCAGGGACAGAGTCGGCGGGTGTATGCGTGTAAAGAAAGAGAGAGAGAGAGAGAGAGAGAGAGAGAGAGAGAGAGAGAGAGAGAGAGAGAGAGAGAGAGAGAGAGAGAGAGAGAGACCTCAATGAAATAAACCTATAGTATACTCTGTCAGCTGTGGTGGTCAAGGGCTCAAATTTACACTGAAACTGATTGTAAAACTGACCGGGGCTCCCAGGTGGACCCAACTTGATATAAGTATCAAATATTGTCTTGGGAAGTGAAGGCCCCAACATGGTACTGACCACATCACCCCTCAATGCCACACAGTCTCTACAAATATGAGTCTTGCCCTATATGTGCAATACGCCTTGAGACGTGTACAAGGGTTTGTTGCTACTGCTTACTTATATCCTGTAACTATACAAGAGGGCTTCAAATGAAAACCTTAAGAGTGATAGAAATTACAATAACCAGGCCATTGTCTTGTAACCTCTCAATATTGTTGTTAAGGGTGTCAAGGGTGTTAAGTACTTGACATAGTAGTGCTGACGAACAAGGTGACATCATAAAGACAGTTTAAAGATGGTTGCCTCACTTTTGACATGCACCAAAGAGGTGCGGCGTTCTATTATCAGTTGTTTTTTTTTTAAATCAGGGGAGGGGTGAAACCTATAGAAATTCATCAGTGAATGAAGGTCTAGTATGGTGATGCATTCCTGTCAGTCCAGCAAGTGTATGAGTGGAGTGGGAAGTTTCAAAACTTTTTGGTCTGATGGGGATGTACAGCATGTACATGAGTACAGTATGTTCATGAGTGGTTACACATGCGACCAAGAGAATTTTTTTCTACAGGAATCCAAACACTTGATCAACGCTGGAGGACTTGAACGCAGTGATGACTACAATGAAAAATGATACATTTGTTCTTTACTTTTTCAGAATATATTAACCAAAAACAAAACATTTAAGGTTTTCGTTTGAAGCACCCTTGTATATACAGAAGTAGATGGTAGTTCTTCAGTCAGGTCTTAGTCAGATATGACTGAGCTACCGTATAACAGTAGACGGTACTACCTGGTTTCTGTTAGCGCCGAGCGTTGGGCGGCGCTTACCAAACCCGACACCCCACATTGTGCCACCGGCTTCGGGCGGAAGAGCGCAATTGGGAGGGTACAAGCCTTACCCTGGTGCGAGGAAATGCAAGCTAAAGACAAAATTGTCATGGCAGGGCAGACCAGGCCCTAAGCCTTGGTTGGCGACTGGTCTAGGATCGAAGCTCCGACAGGCGGACAGTTAGAGCATTGCTTTGCTGATCCGGCAGCTTCTGCAGCTTGTCTTGTTCCAGATGTAGGGGTGTTACCTTTCCTCTGGAGTGAACTAGGCAGGCCGAGAGAGGGATCATGCTGCATGGGCAACACATGATCTCTATATTTTAGCCCAGGCTTTGTGCTATGGAGAGGCAATAACTCCATCCCTGGTCTTAACTGAGACAAAATCACAAATACTGAAGTATTGGAAAGATCAGGTTGTGTGACAGTTTATTCCATGCTCAGTCTTCGTAGACTTAGATGGGTAGGACATCTTAGGAGGATGGATGATGGTAGAATACCAAAGGATATCTTTTTTGGTGAATTACAGATGGGTAAGAGATCTCAGGGTCGGCCTCTACTACGATACAAAGATGTGTGTAAGCGGGACATGATTGATACAGGCATTGATAATGCACATTGGGAGCAAGTCGCCGCTGAACGTGTTGCATGGAGGGCAAATATCAGAAATGGAATAAAGTCAAAGGAGAAAATTATTGCAGAAAAGTCACACACCAAGCGTTTGAGACGTAAGATGGTGCATGATGGTGGAAATGACCACGTGTTCACATGCACCCACTGTGAACGGACATTTACAGCGCAAATTGGCCTTATCAGTCACACTCGCTACCGCCATAGTTAAAAGTTATTATGCCTTTTTAAAGCACAAACTATCGTCTGTCAAGACGGCAAGGTGCCAATGATGAATGGTAGTTACTTTTTATTTTAACACTAAATGTATTGTGTTCTTTATTTTCATGAGGTTCCCTATCACCAAGTGCAGGCTGCAGATATGAAGTGCTGTTTAATCTCTGCGCTTTATCTGAACTTAGCACATGAAAGGTTGCACAGCTACAAGTCCAAACAACACCACAAAGTGATATAATGACCTACTTGTTCAGCCCCCTTTTTTGTCTGGGCATGTCTACATATTGAAATTACTTATTAATGTGTTATCTATTTCCTTCAAAGACCTGTTCACAGACTATTTTAATTAATTTTATTGTGCTCATAAAATGTCTTAACAGTTATACACTTATTTCCATTTTCATTTGTTAACGCGAGATTATACGGAGCTGCGGTAGCACAGTGGCTACCTCATTTTCCCATTTTCCCGCCGGTCAGTTGATCACATGTTCAAATCTCCTTGGAGGTAGGTATTTATTTACCAATTTTTTCCCCCCAGGCCAACTCATCCTACAATGGGAATCAATGTCCTGGGAAGGAAACCAATCCCCTGAGAGCACAATGTGCCGGCAAATATGAAGCTAGCACCATATACCCAATATGTCTGATGGCGTGACAAGGTGTGGCTTACTTACTGTACCTAGTCATGGTAATGTTCATTCTCCTCTATTTCCAATAACCCCTGCTGTGTGATATACAATTCTTCCGCCAGCACTGTTCTATTACCCAATACCTAGAACTTAATAGTGTTTTCCTAGCCAAATACTCTTATCATAGAACTGAGTATTGTTTTTCTAGTCATATTCTTCTACATTAGTGTTTTTCTAGCCATATACTTCTATCATAAAAGTGATAGTGTTATCTATCTATATACTTCTTTCCACCAGTGGAATCATGCTAACTCATAATGCCTCCACCTGTCACATTGAAACAGTCTTCCCATTTGATCAAATAATGTTTAAAAATGTATCTTAACACCAATCTATCTTTCTCTTGGTCTTCCTTTTGCTCTGAAACTTCATAATGGGTTGGATAGGTTTTGCTGCTGGTAGATGCAGATATTACTGCCAAGATATGCACTATCTTTCTATTCAGGGTTCTATACCTTTTCACACACTGCATTTACTGTTTCAAAAAGCACTCAAATCTACACTATCCTCCTAAATCACACTGTCTTCTTAATTTTTACAGCATTTGGAACAGATTTTGCTATCAGCTTACTCTGTTCTCAATCTCAGAAAAATGTAACTCCTTGCAACCTGGCCAACAGGTTCAGAACAATGTATTTCCTTGCAGCCTGGCCTACAGGTTCAGAGTTTGCTGTCAGCTTACTCTGTTCTCAATCTCACAACAATGTATTTCCTTGCAGCCTGGCCTACAGGTTCAGAGTTTGCTGTCAGCTTACTCTGTTCTCAATCTCACAACAATGTATTTCCTTGCAGCCTGGCCTACAGGTTCAGAGTTTGCTGTCAGTTTACTCTGTTCTCAATCTCACAACAATGTATTTCCTTGCAGCCTGGCCTACAGGTTCAGAGTCTGCTGTCAGCTTACTCTGTTCTCAATCTCACAACAATGTATTTCCTTGCAGACTGGCCGACCGGTTCAGAGTTTGCTGTCAGTTTACTCTGTTCTCAATCTCAGAACAACGTATTTCTTGCAATCTGGCCAACAGGTTCTGAGCGCTCCTAAACTTCCTGGGTGCAGATGGTAGGGTAGTAGGCACATTCCCTACACCAGTCAGTTGGATTTAAATATTTACTTTTCATTATGAAAACAATGGCAAACTACTGAACCCTAAATTGCAGAGAAAATAAGGACATGCAACTACAGAATAAAACTGATATCAAATCAACACTTACCTAGTTTTAACTGCTTGCGTGTGGGTGGCTCATTGGCTGTGTCTGAAATACAGAAAATATCAAGATATGACAAACAAGGTGATATATCAACATAAATGATCAAGATGTGATAAATGACGTGATATATCAACAGAAATAATCAAGATATTTTAACCGAGCTGATTTATAAACAGAAATTATCAAGATATGATAAATGTGGTGATATATAAACAGAAATAATCAAAATATGATAAATGAGATGGTATACAAGTGTTTTGATGAATTCCAATTAGTGAGATCTTCAGAGTGTCTTTAAAGCGTTTCCTCTCGCCGCCGTGGGAGCATTTACCACAACGTAGCTCGCCGAAAAAAAATTTCTTTAGGGGGCCTGTGATCTGGCATGCGAGTCAAGTGACCATAACATCGAATATGAATTCTTCATTAGTAGAGTGTGGATACTGGGCATGGGCGCTCTTTCTAGGACTTCAGTCTCTGGGATCTTGTTTTGCCATTTAATCTTCAATAGCTTCCTCAGGCAGACTGTGGAAGTGGTTTAGTTTCCCCCATTAGAGCATAGGTCATCAACCAACTCACCCCAAGCCTTTCTATCCTTAGCTATCCTATGTAGCTCTGTCAATGTCGTCAATGTCCTCCCCATATTATTCATTTCTATTTCTACTTCTCTTCTCTGTGTGTTTCTAGGTATTCCTCTGTTTCTTTTATATAATACTAGCTGACACGGCCCGGCTTCGCCCAGACTCTGGTGGGGAGCATCTCATTTAATTCATATAAGTAGTCATATAAGCTCCCGTTCCCGACTGTCTGTCTGTCTGTCTGTCTGTCTATCTATCTGTCTGTCTGTCTGTCTGTCTGTCTGACCCGGCCCAGCCCATGGTGGAGAGCATCTCATTTAAATCATATAAGTAGTCATATAAGATCCCGTTCCCGACTATCTGTATGTCTGTCTGTCTTGGGTAAATGGAGGAGGGAGGAGGAAGAGGGAGGTGGAGGAGGGAAGAGGAGGGAGGAGGAGGGAGGAGGAGACAGGAGGAATAGGAGGGAGGAGGAGGGATTAGGAAGAGGAGGGAGGAGTAGGGTGGAGGAGGAGGGGGAGGAGGAGGGAGGAGGAAGAGGGAGAAGGAGGGAGGAGGAGATCGCAGGAGGAGGAGGAGGAGAGGGAGGAGGAGGAGGGAGAGGGAGGAGGAGGGAGGAGGAGGAGAGAGTAGGCGGAGGGAGGAGGCGGAGGGAGCAGGAAGAGGGAGGAAGAGTGAGGAGGAGGAGGGAGGAGAAGGAGGAGGGAGGAGTAGAGAGTGGGAGGAGGGAGGAGGCGGAGGGAGGAAGAGGGAGGAGGAAGAGGGAGAAGGAGGAGGGAGGAGAAGGAGGGAAGAGGATGAGAGGGAGGAGGAGGAAGAGGGAGGAGGAGGAATGTGAAGGGAGGAGGAGGGAGGAGGTAGAGGGAGGAGGAGGGAGGAGGATAGAGGAGGAGGAGGGATGAGGAGGAAGAGGGAGGAGGAATGTGAAGGGAGGAGGAGGGAGGAGGTAGAGAGAGGAGGAGGAGGGAGGAGGAGAATGGAGGAGGAGGGATGAGGAGGAGAGGGAGGAGGAGGGGGAGGAGGGGGAGGAGGAGGGAGGAAGAAGGAGGAGGGAGGAAGACGGATGAGGGGAGGAGGGAGGGGGAGGAGGGGGAGGAGGAGAAGGGAGGAGAAGGGAGCAGGAGGAGGGAGCAGGAGGAAGGAGGAGGGAGGAGGAGGAGGAAGAGGGAGGAGGAGGGAGGAGGAAGAGAGAGGAGGGAGGAGGAAGAGAGAGGAGGGAGGAGGAGGGAGGAAGAGATAGGCGGAGAGAGGAGGAGGAGGGAGGAGGAGGAGTAGGGATGAATAGGAGGGAGGAGAAGGGAGGAGGAGGGATTAAGAGAAAGAGGGGGGAAAGGGGAGAAGGAGGAGGGAGGAGGAGGAGGAAGAGGGATGAGGAGGGAGGAGGAGGGAGGAGGGAGGATGATTAGGAGGGAGGAGGAGGGAGGAGGAAGAGAGAGGAGGGAGGAGGAGGGAGGAAGAGATAGGCGGAGGGTGAAGGAGGAGGAGGAGGGGAGGAGGGAGGGGGAGGAGGAGGGAGAAGGAGGAGGAGGGAGGAGGGAGGAGGAGAACGTAGGTGGGGGAGGATGAGAAGGGAGGAGGGAGAGGGAGGAGGAGGGAGGAGGAGGAGAGAGGAGGAGGGAGGAGGTGGAGGGAGAAGGAGGAAGAGGTAGAAGGAGGAGGGAGAAGGAGGGAGGAGGAGACAGGAGGAATAGGAGGGAGGAGGAGGGATTAGGAAGAGGAGGGAGGAGTAGGGTGGAGGAGGAGGGGGAGGAGGAGGGAGGAGGAAGAGGGAGAAGGAGGGAGGAGGAGGAGAGAGGAGGAGGGAGGAGGTGGAGGGAGAAGGAGGAGGGAGGAAGAGGTAGAAGGAGGAGGGAGAAGGAGGGAGGAGGAGACAGGAGGAATAGGAGGAAGGAGGAGTAGAGAGTGGGAGGAGGGAGGATTAGGGTGGAGGAGGAGGGGGAGGAGGAAGAGGGAGAAGGGAGGAGGAGGGAGGAGGTAGTAGGATGATTGATTGCCATCCCACCAGGTTAATATGTTGTCGCGGACCTCAGAGAGAAGTGTCTATGTAGAAGACCATTTCCTGGACGTACGTATTTTGGGAGGGGGAGGAGGGAGGAGGAGGAAGAAGAAAAAAAAACTACGACAGTTGGCATCTCTGGAATGAAAGGAAGGCGTGTAGAAAATTTCATCTCAATCGGATGGGCCGTTCGCGAGCGTATAAAGGACATACGGACAGAGATACATAAATACATACAGAGATACGCACATCCTAATTTATATATAAGATTCTCAGGTTTTTTTCAGAAACATACTCACATAGTAACTCTTTCTGTCCTAGAATGTTTTAACAGCAATACTCTCAGTTTAGTTACTGTTGCAAACCACTATATCCTAGACAGTTGTTACTTTGACCAGTCTATAACATAACTTTAACTCATTATGCAGATCAGCCAGACGAGATTAATATCACAGTCCAGGGTGTGGGTCAACAATCTGATCATTTTGACAGACTTTCATCTTCCTTGTTATTGTCTTACTGGTTCAACACAGAAAATAAGGGGGCATGAGTGGTCTCGAGTTATGGTGTCCGCCTCGAGTGCTGGAGGTCCCGGGTTCAAGCTCCGGTGAGGGCCATGATTTTTTCACGTGGACTTTTAGTAACAAAATTTCCCCTGATCTCTGGGTAGTGAGATCGGATGCCCATGTGTATTGTTGTGCACGTAAAATAATCCCTTGGCAGTTGGAAATCGAAAAAGAATAGCCTAACGGCGCTGCTCTGGCAAAATGTTTAGTTAAAAATCTACCCAAAGTATTTCAGGATCCTCGCTGGTGCTACGGAGTTCATGCACTGAGTTGAGATTCTCCGGACTCAGGCTTAAGTTAGGAGTAGAACAGAGGACTTATGGGTTACACCCGTGTGCTGTGATGTTGATCTGTCGACTAAACTAAACTATAAAATAAGGGACTTCTTTTTCATGCCATGAGGCATACTTCCTAAGGAAGAACAGCTTTTATCACCTTAAGGCATATTGGGTATATGGTGCTAGGCTCATATTTTATCGATCATTCTGCACTCGGAGAATGATGTGATCAATATCATGTCGGCTGCCTTTGTTCCCCGTACATTCCCTGGTACCAATTTTAGGCAGGGTCTATCCAGAAATCTTGGTCACTTTTTTGCAGATTTGAACCCATAACCACAAGGCTGGCAGGCAAGTGTCTGGCCATTACGCTACTACAGCTCCTCATGAGGTGTACTGGGTACTTGGTAATCATCATCATCATCAAGTGACATGCCGAGAAGTGTGGGCGGTCAGGTTTTGCCATCTTACACGATCACCAACCAGCACTTGATGAGTGATGTGGTCAATATCACATAAGCCAGGTTAACTTTCCAGAACATTTCCTGGTACCCATCTTAGGCTGGGTCAATCTAAGCACCCAGGCCTGTCCAAAATATCATAGACCTAACAATGGATTGAATCACAGACCACTGGGCCAGAAGGCTAGCGAACTAGCCACTGTGCTAAAGCAGCTCCCATTCAACCCAGTAGTAGCAGGGTTTATGTCCCAAACTGTCTAGCTGACCCAACCTCATGGATTAGGTCAAGGTCATGGATAATTGTCAGTGCTTTTCCAGAAACTATCTGGAGAAAAAATGTGGTGGGAAAGAGGACTAGTCACCATCCTCCACTATATCATAACCTGGTAAGTGGAAAAACCTAGCACTGCATTCCTACAGTAGTATTTGTATATGATAAACTTTACTTCTAAAACCTGATTGCTATAAACATAGTTCAATGATATAACATTGGTCTAATTACTATTAATATACTTTCAATGATATAACATTGGTCTAATTACTCTTAATATACTTATGTACATGCTTTCATTTCATATGTACATTACTATTTACTGTATATGATTAAATGTTTTTTCATGCTTTAATTATAGATTATCACATCCGCGGTGTTATGAAGACACGAGGATATTAAATTCTTATTCTAATGTTTGCATTATTTAATGCCACCTAGTCATCCAACACAGTCACTACTTGGTCAAGGTTACTTTCTCATCCATAAGCTTGGCTTCTGTGGACTACTTATAGCATTAAGTCAGCAGTTCGTATTCACTTACAGACGGTAAGAAAACAACACTGTTATCAAAATCAATGTATTGATTTTCCCCAACAATTATGTCCTGATGTATCACCAAAGAAAGAAGACATACACATAATAGATGAAGACATACACATAATAGATGAAAGCAACAAACAAATACCAATACAAGGCATTAAAACCTCTATCATGTGTTTGGTGCCAAACAACAAAATGATGATAAGATTTCAATGATAACGGTTGACATCAAGCTGTCAACAACATGGAGAAACATCAATATTATGAGACAAATAGGAATATTTCTTTAAAACCTCACAAAAACCTATAGCAATTAGGAATGAAATCTAGGGCAGAAAAACATAGGCAAGTGGAAAGAAAGTAGGAAAGGGGAGATTAATGGATTTCGTGATTTCAGTGGGCTGATAAATATTTTACAATTATTTTTCCAGAGCAGAATCACGAGTGACATTAATTTGTTGGTATTGTTCTTTCCTCTTCAGCTTCTGCCTTTTATTCCCCACTGGAGCATAGTGGCTCAACCAAACCCTCCTATCTGTTGCCATCTCTGGCAGCTGCTTCCACGATCCTCCATACCATACACTGCAGTTGCAAGTTCTCTTCTCCGAGTGTTTAGGTCTCTCTCTGTTTCTTGTGCCCTGAGGGTTCCAGAGAAGGCTTTATAGCTATAATATTATACTTTATAGCAATGCTATTATACTTTATAGTCATACTATTAACAGGTTTTCTCAGTCTGTGTCTTGTTCAGGATAAACATCCCCCCCTCACATCTTGATTCGCTCAAACAGATTTAGATCTCTCCACAAGCTACACATTGATCATAACATTTCACTCCTTCTATTTTGCATAGGCACCAGTGAATGAGTATTTACAGTTTATAGGTAACTATTTATTGGGTCCTAGTGTCAATGTGCCAGTCTCCGTGGCCTAAAGGCTTGCCAACGCGATTCGCGTTCGAAACAAAGCGGTGACTGATTTGGCAGCAGACCGTGTCACGCTGGGGTTTTATCATGTTATTAGGAGCCAGCCATTCAGAAAGCAATGGTAAACTACTGAATGCAAAACTTGCAGTAAAATGCTGGTGTTGACAGTGACGTACTGTAAGTAGGATATGCAACAAACAAAAAGTGTCAATGTGGATCAAGTAGATTGCTGATGTTTCAAAGGTCGTGGGTTTATATTTGGACTCTGAAGTCCATTTCATGGGTCATCATTGGAGCGACACAACTGTGCTCTATGCAACACTATTGGTGAGCAGCTCTGTGGAAAGAGACTCAGCCATATGAGATAAAACCCAGGGAAATGAAATCAATCCTCTTGCTCTTACACATCTGTGGTCATTGTTTTAAATGTTTCACATGTTCCTGATTCCAAAAGTAGCACTGATTTGTCATTGGAGACTTAATCTAAGATTGATACTAGGCTTAACTTCTTCTGACCTCCACATATTTCCTAGTGTTAGGAATCTCTTCTTGCCTTGTGTATTATTTAAAATATTACACTCATGTTCTTGTTTCAAATGTATCAGTTTATTTTCCCTCATAAAGAACTCTGCAGTGTATGTCTTTATATGTTGCCTTTATAAAATTAATAATCCAAAAGTGTCTCACCAATTTCTGAAAATGGTTATATATTTCCCCATTTTTGTCAATTGCTCTCAGGTATGAGTTTCCCCATGAACTCTTCATAACCCATGTTATCCAATCCTATCTTGGCATGGAGGTTATGCATTGCAATCTTGATACTGCTATTTCTCTGATTATCTATAATACCCTGAAGTTCCATGTACAATTCATCCTCAATTGATTCATCCTTATAATTTGTTGGTGTATAACGTTGGATCACATTCATGTTTACTTTCCTTTTTTGTGGCTCTAAATGTTATTACTATTATTACAGAACTGATTGCTTCCCACTCTTTGAGTGTTTTCTTAGCATTTTAGATAGCATTAGGGCCACTCTTTCAGTGTGAGGGATATTTTCCTATATATGGCCTGAGAACAGCAGTGTTTAACCTGTGATAGTAGTTTTTTGCCTGCCCCCTTCCATCTTGTTTCACATAATCCCAAAATGCTAATCTTATAAATTATATTCCCCCCATTATTTGTGTCATCTTTCCCAATTCATAATAGTTCTAATATTCCATTCTGAAAGTTGTCCTAGGTGAAAAAAGGTATGTCAGCGATTCTTGCATCTTTTTTCCTAGCATCATAAAATGGGCACTGGATATTTTAACATATGTCTGTGAAGGTAAGGTCAAACTTCTAGAACAGCCTACTTTCGTCTTAGATGGCTGAATTATTTTTCTTTGTTGTCCTTTAGACTTGTTCATGTTGGTGTTGTCACTGATTCTAAACATGTGTGAGTTCCACCCTTTCAGTGTAGGTACTAAAGCCGAGAGGGAACTTTATTGCGCCAGATCTTACCCCATCTGACTCTGCCTCTTTTAGCAGAGCGGCAAACCATTTACTGAGAGTATCACACAGAGTATAAGCTCTGTAGATCCAGTGATGACACCCAGGAGTCTTCAGGAAATTCCACTTGTAGTATGAATGTCTGGGGAACAAACCATGGCCTTCAGTATCCATGATGTTTCTGATGTCAGTATTTCTCTCACCTTGTGAAGCCAGCAGCTTGTTTCTGATGTCAGTATTTCTCTCACCTTGTGGAGCCAGCAGCTTGTTTCTGATGTCAGTATTTCTCTCACGTTGTGAAGCCAGCAGCTTGTTTCTGATGTCAGTATTTCTCTCACCTGTGAAGCCAGCAGCTTGTTTCTGATGTCAGTATTTCTCTCACCTTGTGGAGCCTGCAGCTTATTTCTGATGTCAGTATTTCTCTCACCTTGTGAAGCCAGCAGCTTGTTTCTGATGTCAGTATTTCTCTCATCTTGTGAAGTCAGCAGCTTGTTTCTGATGTCAGTATTTCTCTCACCTTGTGAAGCCAGCAGCTTGTTTCTGATGTCAGTATTTCTCTAACCTTGTGAAGCCAGCAGCTTGTTTCTGATGTCAGTATTTCTCTCACCCTGTGAAGCCAGCAGCTTGTTTCTGATGTCAGTATTTCTCCCACCTTGTGAAGCCAGCAGCTTGTTTCTGATGTCAGTATTTCTCTCATCTTGTGAAGCCAGCAGCTTGTTTCTAATGTCAGTATTTCTCTCACTTTGTGAAGTCATCAGCTTGTTTCTAATGTCAGTATTTCTCTCACCTTGTGAAGCCAGCAGCTTGTTTCTGATGTCAGTATTTCTCTCACCTTGTGAAGCCAGCAGCTTGTTTCTGATGTCAGTATTTCTCTCACCTTGTAAAGCCAGCAGCTTGTTTCTGATGTTAGTATTTCTCTCATCTTGTAAAGCCAGCAGCTTGTTTCAAGTATGTCATTTCACATGTGATGACCTTCCCCTCTTGCAGTACAGAAGTGGCCATATTTGCACTGGTAGCAGTGTTGGTAGAAATATGTTATTTATCATTTAACTTTTGTACTAATGCTGTATGCCTGAATAACTGACAATTGTCGAGTCTCTGCTTTCCTTTTTCACATCATGTTTCTATTCCAGTGGTCAAGCCTTCCACCTTCTACACAAACACTATCTAGATGCTGGAACTCTGGTACCTGTTTGACTCATATACTTGCATTAAATGTTAAACTGACCTGGCCTGCTAGGTCGACCCAGCCTAAAACAGGTACCAGGAAATGTCTTAGGAAGTAAAAGTGGCTGCCACAATACTGACCACACCACCCACTGAGTGCCGCTTGGTCTGGATAAATATGGGTATAGCTTCATATGCCCAAAGTCTCTTATAGCGTGCAAAAGAGACCTTCACTTACTCTTTTTTAACCCCTTTTACTTTAATGTTATAGATATATGTGTAAATGAGCTGGGTGATCTGCATAAAGTCTCAGTTGTGTGGTTACATATTATTTTTATTCAATTTGTGGCTTCTTTTTCATATCAACATTTAGATGAAATAAGAAGCTTATAAATTATTCTATTGTATTTAATTTTATTCTTACATTTATTGTCTATCTGGTCATCAACAGTTTCTGATTCACCAGTGTAAGTGTCTCATTCATAATCCTGGCATATGTTAATTGCTTCCTGAACTTCTTCTTCTGCGTTCATCCGGAGAGCTTTTTTTTGGACGTGACTGCATTGTGCTTGTTTACAAGCAGAGCTGCGTTCCTGTTCCTGTGCCATTAGGCCGACACATCCGACTTCTGCAGGCTTCCTGAACTATAACAGCTCTAAGTCACTTTTGGTTAGAAAGGCGGAAATAACAGCATATCAAAATCTGTTTATTGATTTCCACTGACTGCTGTGTTCTAGCATGATGTGAAGATGAGTTTTATTAAATCATCGGAGAGTGAAAGTGCACACACGGCAGGATAAACATGTATAACACACAGCTGGCCTGTGCAGATGCAAAGAAACAAGCAAATATAGTGATGTTTCAGAGCACTGCTATTTGTTGTCACTGTTGCTGAATTGTCTTTGCAGCATCCTGCTGGCATATATCATGATCATTGAATGGCTTGTCCTTTGCAGAACTTAGCCCAGATATGTCTTTCAAAATGTCTCTCTATTCTAAGTCTGATGTTCTGCCCCTCTTGCCGTCATGTGTAAATTATCTAGTAAATCTTTAATCTATCCAAAACATGGTCTTCCTCTTCTCTGCTTCCCCAGTTCCCTTACCTCCAAAATGTTCTTTACCAGACTTTCTTGTCTTTTCATCATCATCAAGTGCCCTGCCAGCTGGCATAGGCGTTCATGGCTCTCCACAGATCTCGGTTGTTGGTGTTCTGGATCAACTCTGTTGATGGTATTCCTCCATGCCACCGACTCAATCCATCCAGCATCATTTCTCTTGGTCTGCCTCTGCCTCTCTTCTCCTCGATCTTTTCAGTTGTCACGATGTTCTCCAATGCCTCTCTTCTCATCACATGACCGAAGAAAGACATTTGTCTCTTCCTTATTGTTGTATATAATGTTCTAGTTCATTAGCCTGTATAAGGCAGTCGTTGTTAGTTACTCTGGCAGGCCAAGGAATTCGCAACATTCGTCTCAGGAACCACATCTCTGTTGCTTCTAATTTCTTCTTAATTTGTACATGTACATTCCAAGATTCACTGCCATACAGCAAAACTGGTTCTACATAGCATTTCAGCACTCTCTTTCTTACATTCAGTGAAAGTGACTTATTGCATAAGATACTCTTCATTTTTTGAAATGCGGCCTTTGCTTGCCCTATTTTGCTCTTAATCTCTGTTGTACATCTTCCATCTCATATTATAAATGCCCCCTAGATATTTAAAATTATCCACTTGGTTAAGAATTTTCCCTTCTATTTCTATGTCACATTTTGGTGTCACCATTTTCTTTGATATCACCATTGTTACTGTTTTCTTGATATTCAAGAAGAGTCCTTTCCTTGTCTTCTACATACCCAAAATATTTGATTTTCATCAATTGTATTTGTACTTAATAACCAACCTGCTTCAATACTGAGTTTTTGTTGGATGGATCTCTTGTTCTCTTTTTCATCCACAGAATTTTTAATACTCTTCTTAACACTTAGATTTAAAGACACATCCATCTTTTCACTTGCTCTGTTAATGTCAAGTTCCACATCTGTACTTTGCCACAGGAAATATGCCTGCTCATAGTACTTTCACTGTTAATATTCTATCTGTTTTAATTCAAACAAGTTCTAATTGTTTAAGTTATTGCACAATAATGTGTGTTCTAATCTTAATTTGTGTCACCACATTTTCATCACCCATTGGCAGTGGACCTAGATATTCACAACTGTCTTACATTCCAAAAAATCAATTAACAACAACGTCAATCACAGTAGTGGGCCTCTTTCAGCCCTATAGGACTATAGAGTAATGCCGCCAAGGATGCACCTGACAGCACCGCTGGTGACTGTATAGTCCAATGTGAGAGTGACAATCGCTGTCACAGTTTCCTCATCCGTAAGATGAGGCAGGTCCCGCAGCAAGTGACTGCATTTTATGCCTGTGCATTTTATCTTCAGTTTGTTGGATCAAACTGTGCTCAAAGAGCACCAGTCCGTTTCGTACATCTCTTCTCCAGGAACATCTGTCTGTTGCAACTCTTTCCCAAGTGTCTGGATCTATGCTGAGGGTTTTCATATCTTGTTTACACACATCCTTATATCGCATTTGGGGTCTTCCGGTTGGCCTCTTCCCTGTGACTAGTACTCTGTATAGGAGATCTTTGAGAATACGATCATCCTCCATTCGAGATACGTGGCCCAACCACCGGAGGCGTCTCTGCTTGAGGTGGGTGTGCACTGTGGTAATATCTGCTCTTTCAAGCACCTGTTTGTTTGTTATGTGGTCTTTCCATGTTATGCCCAGGACACGTCTCAGACATCTCATGTGGAAGGAATTCAACTTTCTTTCCTGTCTTGAGTACAAGGTCCAGGATTCAGACTCATAGAGTAGTGTGCTAACAACACAAGCTTTATATACTTGAACTTTTGTACGCTCTGTTAGTCTATTCTTCTCCCAGACTCTCTTAGTTAGCCTGAAAAGTTGTGGCTGCCTTTCCAATGTGTCTGTCGATTTCTGTCTCTAATGAAAGATTATCTGATAATGTCGACCCTAAATGCACAAACTCATGGACAACCTTCAATTCGTAATTAGAAATTCTGATTGATGGAGGACACCAACATCTTGTTCCATGACCTGTGTTTTATTTAGGCTGATGGTGAGCCTAAAGTTTCTGCAGGCGGCTGCAAAACGATCTATGAACCATTGCAGATCTTCTGCTGCATGAGTAGTCAGTGCTGCTTTGTCTGCAAAAAGTAGTTCTCTTATGCATCTTGATTTTATTTTGGTCTTTTCCTTGAGTCTTGATGGGTTAAAAAATTTGCCATCAGATCTTGTATGGAGGTATAGTCCTTCAGTGGCAGTCCCAAATTCCTGCCATAAGAGAATGGTGAAGAAGATACCAAAAATTATAGGAGCAAGCATGCAGCCTTGCTTTACTCCACTGCTGATGCTGAATGACTGGGATGTTGAGCCATCTAATAAAATGGTACCCTGCATGTTTTTGTGAAACGATTTCATGAGACTTAGCAGGGTGGGCGGACATCCTATCTTCTCAAGGATCTGCTCACGAGGTCAAATGCCTTTGTGAGGTTGATGAAGGCAATATATAATGGCTTCCTCTGTTCTCTGCACTTCTCTTGGAGCTGCCGGAGTGAGAAAATCATATTGATGACGGACCTGTTGGGTCTAAATCCACACTGTGATTCAGGGTAGATTCTTTCAGCAAGAATGTGTAATCTCTCTAGGATTACTCGAGCAAAGATCTTGCCTGTAATGCTGAGGAGGAAGATGCAGCGATAGTGTTTACAGTCGCTTCTGCACCTTTGTTTGTATAGATGGTAGCAATGTTTGCGTTCCTCTTATGCACTGATTTTACTATCACATTCTTGTACACAAGGTATGCAGATTCTGCCATTTTACTTCAATGAGGCTAACATGAAATACTGCTAGTGAATATGCCAATCTATGAATGAGTCTTGTGTTCAGTCACTAGATTATTTTATCACTTATTCACAAGTCATGCATGCTCCCTTAACAAATCTATTGTGTCAACACTCAGAGTGGCTCTAAGTCCCATTACATATCAACCTACTCAAACAGTCATGCAAAGTCATGATCTATAAGATATCAAGGATTGTGACAAGTACCTATTACATTCTTCAATCTCTCTCCCTCCCCTCACACACACACACACACACACACATATATATATATATATATATATATATATATATATATATATATATATATATATATATATATATATATATATATATATATAAGGAAAACAATCATTCTTACAGCAGGCGTTACCACAGATGTTTGAATGAATGACTGAGCCTAATGATAGAAACAAGTATTTTCTGCACCACCGCTAAGTTTATCTATTTTACTGGGAATGCTTAGGCCAGCATCACACAATACATATGTAATGGAACAGTTACTGAGGTTTTGTAAGCAAGTAAGGCTGGATGAACTCAGTCCAGATGACAAAAACAACATTAACAAGAAATTAAAGAGATGTTAATTCACATGTGTTTGTACATCAAACAACTATTTAGGTTATATGCCAGAAGATTTATGTGATAACCCTTGGTAGAATTAGATGTAACTCTCATGGGAGCAAAATCAAAGGGAGATATGAAAGGGAGTTGACAAACAAATCATGAAAGAGAGGAATGGAGTCTACGGCAGAAAAGGACTGCAACTGGAATCAATGGTGCAATTATTAATGGATGATGTGAATTTAATGGAATGAGAATCCAAAAATCTGTTACCTAGCGTGCACACATAATATATGCACACAATCACACACATACATATACGATGAGGATCTCACAAGTCTGACATACACATCAGTTGATGGTGTTTATCCAGCTGCCTTTCAGCTATCAAACTCTTGTCCAATGGTAAAGTCAACTGTCATCTACTGCCTATGGTATCTTGTGGTGTGGAATTAAGGCCTGTTTGGCTAGTGCAGTCACCACGAACTGTGCAGATTAGAGTTTTCTTTTCGCTCCCGACAGAAAAAAATCCACGCTTTACCGAGGAATTTAAGCCGAGTCTATGGAAACAGGAAAACTCCACACTCCACTTGGCCAGCCGCTCATCAATTTTAATGGTATCTAGAGATATTGCTTATGCAGTTTATTTATATGGCTTCAGAGGAAGAAGACTTTTCCACAAACTTGGGGGGGGGGGGGGGGTTAAAAGTATTTTTCATTGATTAAATGATAACACTGGGCAAGCCCAAGTGTGCTCTGTCTGTGTGCATGTGTTACTACCCACCAGTGCTCTTACAGTTCACTCCCACATTTGTTTCTCATTCATACAAGAAGTTTGTTGTGACTAGTATTTTTGTGTGTATTTATTAAATCATTAATTACCATATGGCATGACAGTGTTCATGACTTCACATAGAACAAACAATACAATTGATTCTTAACTCATATACCTTTGTAAAATCACAAAAAGTAAATGATCTTTTCACACTATTGCAATACGTTATAAAACTGAAAAAGAAAAAAAACTGCAGTATAATTTATTAACATATTTCTAGTTTAAATATGCATACATATTTCTGTCACAGCAAGTTTTTTTATCTGATAGTTAATGGGTTAATTGATATATTAATCATCTGATATTTGACAACCATGCTGGATCCATTCTTACAAGGTGAAATGTTAGATTCAGCAACATGTGTGAATCGTATGTGGAGGATCCTGAATATTATGTATCACATACCAAAATACTGATAACACTGGGCAAGCCCAAGTGTGCTCTGTCTGTGTGCATGTGTAACTACCCACCAGTACTCTTACAGTTCCCTCCCACATTTGTAAGGATTTATGTGACTAAACAATCAAAAGTAATGTCTGATAGAGTTGTAAGGATGTGTGTGATATCTGTGAGAACTAAACACTCAACGGGTAATGTCTGACAGAACTGAAAGAATTTGTGTAATATTTGTGGGAACTAAACAACTGGCAAGATCGAGGGGAACAGATCAAGAGGAAGACCGAGAGGAAAATACCTGGATGGCTTGGCCACGTGGCATGGACGAGACAGGAACACTGAGCTGATCCACGACACTGTGATCGAGTGAAATGGTGAGTCATGACCGCCCACGCTTTCCGGCAAGGCACATGATTGATTGAAACACTCAAAAGGTATTGTCTGACAGAACAGTAAGGGTGTGTGTGATATTTGTGAGAACTAAACACTCAAAAGGTAATGTCTAACACAGTGGTTCTCAACCGGTGGGGAATTCCCCCCCCCCCTCCCACCCCACCCCAGGGGGGAATTTTAAGGTTTCCAGGGGAGAAATTAAGATTATTCCAAGATCGCGTTAATGCAAAAACTGATTACTTGATATTGTTTTTCCCTCCGTACTTTACAGTTCTGTACTTCTCGCCCTTTTGAAATTCATTTTATTACGTAAGTAGACCCACAAATCACGTTTTATGTAGATGTCTAGGCTTATTCTAGTATGTGTTAGTAAATTTAGCTTCAATTTGTACGTACACTGTGTAAGGGCGCGGTGGGGGGAATTATAGGGAGGAAATACAAAAGGGGGAATGGCCTTCTAAACATATAGTGAAGAGATGCGAGGGCTAAAAAAGGTTGAGAACCACTGTCTAACAGAATTGTAAGGGTGTGAGTGATATCTGTGAGAACTAAACACTCAACAGGTAATGTCTGACAGAACTGAAAGGATGTGTGTAATATTTATAGGAATTACCACTAAAAAGGTAATGTCTGACAGAACTGAAAGGATGTGTGTAATATTTATGGGAATTACCACTAAAAAGGTAATGTCTGACAGAATTGTAAGGATGTGTGTGAAGTCGAAACTGTGGACTGCCTTGTGGTTAGATTGTGTTACATATACATTAAACTATAAGCATGTTCTGATTCTTCCTTGTCAGGTGGTTAGAATAATCACAGGATCAGGGTTAAACAGTATAATCACAGGATCAGGGTTAAACATCGGACTGTATACCCCCCCTCCCTGTGTCTTCCTTGTCAGGTGGTTAGAATAATCACAGGATCAGGGTTAAACATCGGACTGTATACCCCCCTCCCTGTGTCTTCCTTGTCAGGTGGTTAGAATAATCACAGGATCAGGGTTAAACATCGGACTGTATACCCCCCCTCCCTGTGTCTTCCTTGTCAGGTGGTTAGAATAATCACAGGATCAGGGTTAAACATCGGACTGTATACCCCCCCTCCCTGTGTCTTCCTTGTCAGGTGGTTAGTATAATCACAGGATCAGGGTTAAACATCGGACTGTATACCCCCCCCTCCCTGTGTCTTCCTTGTCAGGTGGTTAGAATAATCACAGGATCAGGGTTAAACATCGGACTGTATACCCCCCCTCCCTGTGTCTTCCTTGTCAGGTGGTTAGTATAATCACAGGATCAGGGTTAAACATCGGACTGTATACCCCCCCTCCCTGTGTCTTCCTTGTCAGGTGGTTAGTATAATCACAGGATCAGGGTTAAACATCGGACTGTATACCCCCCCTCCCTGTGTCTTCCTTGTCAGGTGGTTAGTATAATCACAGGATCAGGGTTAAACATCGGACTGTATACCCCCCCTCCCTGTGTCTTCAATGATCCATCTGTTCAAGGAAAGTGCTTTATGCACTGTTCTGACTAGTTATGTGGCAACTGTGAGCTTTGTTGCTGTGACATAGAAAGTGTGAAATTCTCACCAAATCCCTCTCCCCACTCTAGAACAGAAAGTGTTATGTTAACTGATTAAGTGTCATGGGATAATTAATAATCTTAAGCGACTTCCTGCTCCTGTATCTGCCATGGATTTATATATCACCAAGATGTTGTCATTGCGTTATAATACATGTCTGCTACCATATCAACAACTGTGAAGTGAACTGTGACACAGCCCTACTTGCCATTGTCCATCATTCAATCTCGTTTTATTCAAACCTACATTTTGTTTGGCACAGAATCAGTTAAATCATAATAAAAGAAATGAAATAAGCGCACTTACTGTTTAGAAGTGCTGTGTCTCCGTGAAAACGTGCCAGTTCTTCATACAGAAATTTCCTTTCAGTGGCCTTTAAAGCATAAACAAATTCTTTTGCTGCCTCTTCATCGGTAATGGCTCTCTCAATGTCATACACTGACATCATACGAGTAGGTGGAACCTTGGGCAGGGAATGCTTCATTCTACAACTGACACTGATCTCATGTGGAGTTTGTTGCCAGGAAACAGTTTTCTTCTCAAGTGGAACAAGAGTGGAAATATTCCTTGACATAATTAATGCACTAACTGGATGCACAAGATCTGACAACTTACTGATGTGAAATCCAGAAAACAATGTAGAATTAACACACAGCTGTTTCCCACAGCTAAATGGAACACTGACCACTTGATTCAGTCTCGAACCGGCACTATTTAAATAAGTCAGTGGTCTTGTAGAATTATGAACGCTGTTAAGTCTGACATTTCTGTCCTGAATATTTCCTGCTAAACTAAAGGCATTATAGAAGCATGCTGCTGAAGTTCTCGTCAACCCATAAAGTGGGTCTTTCCCGCTGTTTTCCAATAACAGATTCTTTCCACGATGTTCTGTGACAGTACTAGCACATCTCTTCAAAGTAAATATACTGCGCTTAAACGCCATGTTTATTACTTTTATACAGTATGTATTTTATATACACTGTGTATTTTTCGTTCTTGTCGTTATATCACCAGCCTGTTGTATTTACTACTGAAATAATATGATTAATTTAATATATAATTACATATCAAGCACACACAATATTAATTATTTACTATTAATATTATTATTTATTATATATTAATATATAGAGAGAATCAGAATGCTGACTGACTATAGAATAGTAGTAGATAGTTAGTTATCGATCGCAATTTATAAAGTTATAACTTATATCGTAAGTTGAGAGTCTTTCTCGATACTAATACAGAATAGTTCAATGAAAATAGTAAAAACTAAAAGTCAATAAAATTGAAGTAGTTGAGTCAGTTAACTTAACGTAAGAAGTCACTGACTGACTCACTGAGAAGTGAGAAGTTCACTCAAGGTGTAACCACTGTAACTGTAACTGGAGGTAACGTAAACTAAAACTAGTAAAACTAGGACTGCCGGCCGTGGCCGGTCTTTTTCTGAACTGGTTCGTCAACAGATTTAACGTGGGCGTCATGCGACAATTTATAAGTAAATACTGTGTATCCTACTGCAGGAAAACAGTGGCACGAGTGCAATCTCTGTCTGTCCTTGTCTTGTTCCTCCCGCCTACTCGATGATGCAGTCTGCTTGTGTGGTAGTATTTGTTTACAGCCTCCCTTGCCCGTGCGTTGCAGTCCAGTTTCAGCAGTCTAGACTTAACACGAAACAGAGGCTTGCTGAACTATTTTTCAACTCAGTCTTAGTACTCTTTCTTAGTAATAGATGCAACGTTTCGGCTAACGTCATGGTTGCTTCATCAGAGAAGAAACTATGTAGCAAGTTTTCTTATGTAAATATCAGTTACATTATGTTTGCGAGTTCATATTTCTTGGTATCCTTTACAGGACGTCACAGTCAACCCCAGCATTTTTGGCTGTGATTTCTTTGCAAGCGTGCATTCAGTAGTTTCACATTTCACATTACTTTCTGAACGATCGACACTCTTACCATTTTATAAAAACTATCACAATGCGGTCTGGTGCCAAACCGGCTCCGCTTTGCTGTGTTTCGAGCGCGGTATGCGGGATTACGAACTGCGTCAGTAACTCCTTCGACATGAAACAAGCATATATATATATATATATATATATATATATATATATATATATATATACATATATATATATATACATATATATATATATATATATATATATATATATATATGTGTGTGTGTGTGTGTGTGTGTGTGTGTGTGTGTGTGCGTGTGTGTGTGTGTGTGTGTGTGTTTTCTACTGATCTTGACGCACCTAAAAAAATTTCTTCGAAATAAATGCTGCGCTTAATAAAACCTTATTCATTTACAATTTGCAATACTATACAACATGTAAGCGACATTCTGGTATTGTTAAGTTTAATTAACACTGCTTCGGGCTGAAATCAATAGCGTCCTTATACACGCGCCCTAACAAGCAGATATATAGCATAGAGAACAAAGAAGGCGACTGTGAACCGCTATGATCAAACGATGACATGATGTAAGATGCATTCACGTAGCCAGCCACTAGCGAGGTGGCGTGTTCAACAGACAGCTCACGAGACATACTACAATGTAAGAGCCTTTTCGCCCTTAGCTGGTCTACGTGCTGGGTGTAGTGGGAGGCAGGCAACAATACTGATTCTCCCAGATTAGATTTGTCGCTGTGATCAGGTCTGTTTATGAGTACACATGTGGGCCTATAGATGTGAGCAAGCACAGGATTGAAAACATAAGCAATACTACTCAGAAGACAGACAGACAGACAGACAGACAGACAGACAGACAGACAGACAGACAGACGGACGGACGGACGGGCAGACAGGCAGACAGATGACAGACAGACGGACGGACGGACGGACGGACGGACAGATAGACAGACGGACGGACGGACGGAAAGACAGACAGACAGACGGACAGACAGACAGACAGACAGACAGACAGACAGACAGACAGACAGACAGACAGACAGACAGACAGACAGACAGACAGACAGACAGACAGACAGATAGGCAGACAGGCAGACAGATGGCTGGTCATCACGATTTTACAAGTCCTGACAATAATGTATGTAATTCGTTGCTCAACACGCTGGTTACATTGTACAAGAAACAACATCTCGACACTCCTAACACACTCATCAGCCTCCCTCAGGTGTAAAAGATGTTTATAGGTGCTAATAGCACTATCGCAAAATGGCTACACTCACAGCTACCACGTTCATGTAATCGAGAATACTATACTAGCGCCTGTTTGTGTTCCTTAAGTTGCCTGGTGTTGTCTTACCTAGGCTGTATTACTACACAGAAGTCACAAATAGTCGCACGTCCTACTGATGAATTGTCCATGTGAATGTTGTCCAATAAAGGCTCTGTAGAAGGCAGTGTTCATCCCCCTCTCAGGGTACCAAAACTCCGACTCATGGAGAATAATGTAGTTACATAAGCTTCTTACGTAGCCCGACTGCCCTCGCTTTTCGGCATTTTGGCTAAGATCAAATTGTAGTATCTGCACTTAATCTTGTCAGGACCACCAGCACATGCGGTCATTCAAATGACACACAGGTACGTAGGACTTTCTCTGGCTCCTGGGGAACTACGAGCCCTTATATAAAAAAAATGCATTTATATATAAACACAGATCACTACCTACTGCCGTGCACAACTTATGATTGGGAACGTAGGGACCTAGTAACGCACTTCCAAGCCATAAATACCACAATGACAATTAAGGAGTGTCTACAGGCAGAGGGCGACAAAGAATTGCAAACACTTGTTAAACAATTCATCGCAAGGGCAGGAACAGAAATATGACCAACCTAAAATGAAGACAACACATACAGAAAACACATCTATAAGGTCGGGAGAGATTGTCGACATTACAACTCGCAGAAAACACATCTATAAGGTCGGGAGAGATTGTCGACATTACAACTCGACAACAGGGGACACATGGAGGTGCGAGAAAACTCCCCAACGATGGATAAGAGAGAAGTGAAAGAACCCTCTCCAACGCAAGAAAAGAGAAGAAAGGTAGAAGCCGCCCAATGATGGATTAGAGAGACGCGCATGAAACCTCTCCGAAGCCGAATAAGAGGAGACGGCGGGAAACCTCCCCAATGATGGATAAGAGAAATGCCATAATCCCTCTCCTATGCTGGACAAAAACCCGCTGAACTAAGCTAAGACCCCTGAAAACGATAACAGACGCCAAAAGACTGGTCTTCCTTAGGACCAACGCAAGACAAAACGTAAGTAACCACATTTCGAGCAAGAATGTGAACCAATGATTATAAACCCGTCTGGTGGGTCCTCCTCAGGATCAGACCTTCTAACGGCTATTCAAGGAATCGTCAAACGAGGGGGTGGGGGTGGGTGGAACTAATAATGACAGCAGAAGAGGGAGACCAAGAACCTGTAGAGCACAAGAGGAATGGAGGATAATGGAAAAGACTAACCCCGACAGGCATGCACCAGCCAAAGTCGTCTAATGCGTAAAGGACCAGAACAATTTAAAACGTACCATGAACCAACACAATTATAACCAAGGCTGCTAAAGCTGGTTGAACGAAGTGGACAGGTTCTTTTTCCTCCCTACAAAACTGAACGGAACGGAAGCTTCTCGAGGTTATTCGCATTCAAGCGAGCATCCATGCAAACGACAACCATCAATTGTTGATATCATTAGCCAGCTAATGGAGGTAAGTGTGGCCGACTGGATAAGAGGGCACGCTCTTGAACTTCCGGTGTGTTGATTTCAAGGTAGCGGGGTAAACTCCTACATACGTCAGTTGGACTAAAATGTTTACTTCTCGTCTTTGACGACGACGTAAATTAGTGACGTAAATTATTAAATTACGAGTACCTCAGAAGTTGGAGTGGGTTCGCCTGATGCGAGGGGCACTGGTAATATGAAAAGCTAACCAACAAGCAACAATTTATACAGTGCACATCAGAGGCAGTATCACGTGCATAGATACAAGATCATAATCATGTGCCATGTCGATACGCGTCGCACGGTCACCAGAGTCGTTGTCAGCACCGTATTCTTGTCACGACCATGCCACGTGGCCAAACCATCCAGGTATTTACTTCTCTGCCTTTCCTTGTTCTTTACCCCTCATTCTTGCCAGTTGTTATCAAGTTATGTAATTTATTTCTTCTTATAATGTGTCCAAACAATCGTGACTGTCTATGTCTAATTTCTCTAATCAGTTTAAGGCTCTCGTTTATCTCTTGTAGGACTTGCTCATTGGTTTTTCTGTCTGTCCACTGTATTCTTTGCATTTTTATTAGAAACCACATCTCCACTTCCATTAGATGTTTTCCAGCTTGTCTGCTCATTGTCCACGTTTCACATCCATAGAAAAGTATAGGTTCTATGCAGCACTTCAACACTCTTTTTCTCGTTGCAATTGACATCTTTTTATTTTTCTGTATTGTTTTCCATCTTGCAAAAGGCTACCTTAGCCATTGCAATTTTAGTTCTAATCTACGTTTGAGTTTAAAGCGAACGAATTGGGGGGGGGGGGGGAGGGGGGGGGGGAGGAATTTGCCAGCTGATCATAAAGTTTAGCGACTTTGGAATCACTGGTGCTAGCCTGTCACATTCTTATTGTGTATGCAATAGAAACTTCTGGAACCCCCAATACCTATCCAGTGACAGAACATAAATCTGCAGAAAGAATCACACTAACTTTTGTTTTTTGGCGTCTTTTGTTTGTTGGAAACCACAGAGACCGGCTCTGTGGCAAAGGGGTTACGAATGCAATTCATAATCTGGCACACCGCTTTCGAAACACAAATACGGGCGATTTGGAAGCAGATCGCCGTGCGTTGGTTTCAACACAGAGGTATGAGTACCGGTCGTTCAAAAAGCAGCGGCAAACTACTGAACGTAAACTTCCAAGACATAGCAAACAGCAAAAAAAAAAACAAACAAAAAAAAAAAAAAAAAAAACAAACAAAAAACAAACAACAACAACAACAATGCTAGGGTTGATTACGACATCCTGTAAAGGATATGCAACCAACTTATTTACAGAGGTGTCCTAATGAAAGATGATCAGCCTTTTGGCAACACTGTAAATGGACAGTACTATGCAGATTTCTTTATGACAATAAAATAACGCTGTGGCCAGAAAAGGAAGGACAGCACGCACTCAAAATCTTCATTCGCTTCAAGGCAACTCGCCTTCTTACAAAAAGAAAAAAAAAAACAGGATAACAACAACAAAATACACGACATGTGAAGCTAGCTGCCGAGGATTTGAAAATTGAGGTTCTTCTAGACCAGAGGTCCCCAAACCACGGCCCGAGGGCCACTTGTGGCCCGCCAGCTAATGTACTTTGCTCGTGGTTGTTCAAATATTATCGAATGCGCCTGTTCATTTCGCAACGAAAAGTTATGAAGTTCCCATATCCCAGCCTTGTCGACCAATCAGAGTGCGCAAGGCGGCGCCATTGTTGTCGCCTGTTACAACTGTTTAGCAGAGTCGGTAGTATTATGTGGAAATTTAAAAATTTACCCTTAAAGCCTATAAACATGAGTGTGGAAAATCTAAAATCAAACAATGGTAAAAAGCAAAAATGTGAAGACGTTGCTTGTCGTGAATTCAACGAAGATTGGACGGAGACATTTATGTTTATGCCTAGCCGTAGTGGTAAACCAGTTTGCTTAATCTGCGGATTTTGTGTTTCTGTTTTACAACAATTTTATCTGGGACGACACTTCACGACCACACATTCAGACATAAATGCTCAATATCCCATTGGCCCGTAGCGAACGAAAGGCCCAATACATTGAAGTGAGGATTTAAAGCAGCCATGAGCAGGACGTGGCGATCCCCTAGGTGAGCCCAGCACCAGAGTGCTATGTGTCGGCTCTGAAACTATGGAAGACTCCCTGGATGGCGGATAATCAAGCCATCCCCTTAAAATTGCTGCTAGAATGCTTGGCGATAAAAAAAGTGTTAAACAGCATTTGATCAAATTCCTTTGTCTAATAGTTTTATGGTCAGGCGAGTTGAAGAATTAGCCAACTATGTTCATCGTCAAGTATCATCACATATCAAAAATTTAAAATTTTTGTTCATTGGCAATGGATGAATCCACTGATATTTCTGACACAGCTCAGGTCGCAGTTTTTGTTTGAGCAATAAACGATAATTTTGAAGTCATTGAAGAACTTCTAGGACTTGAATCGATGCATGCAACTAGCAAAGGTACTGATCTGTTTAAACCTCTGGAGTTGTGTTTAGATAAAAACAACATAGCATGGACCAAATTGGACAGTGTATGCACCGACGGTGCTCCGGCTTTGACGTTTAAAAAGTTTGGATGTCTAGCATTATTGGAACAGTTTATTGGCCGCACTATGTTCAAATTTCATTGTATCTTTCACCCAGAAGTTCTGTGTGGAAAGACATTAAATCTGAAAATGTCATGGATATTGTTCTGAGACGTGTGAAAAAAATTCGAAGTAAGGCACCGAACAGGCTGAGTTCAGACCTTTTCTATCAGACCTGAACGAGGAATACGGTGAACTTCTGTTACACTTTGATGTCAGATGGCTATCTAAAAGAAAGGTTCTGTCATGTTTCTGGGCACTGAAAAATAGGGTCTATCTGTCTCTGTCTGAAATAAACCACAGAACGGGATTGTCTGCTGAACGATGACTGGCTTAATGACCTGGCAAGTTTGGTGGACATCACGTCTCATTTAAACTCTTTAAATGTGAGGATCCAGGGGAAAAAAATAAACTATTCACAAATTTGTGCGTTGATATTTCTTCATTTAAAATGCGACTACGACTGTTTATCGGACAGCTGACTGAAGGGACTTTAGAGGCGTTTCCAAATCTGAAGACGCTTGTGGTGGAAAAGAAATGTGACTTGTTACAGTAAAATGTAAAAGCTGAAAGTCTTCTAGATATCTTTCAGTCGAGATTTCAAGAGCTCACAATAGGGGAGGATAATGTTGCCCTCTTCATAAATCCGTTCGTCTTTCCTGATGCCAAGCTCTGTCAATTACAGCAAAACTTTCAGCGCGAAGTAATTGATTTGAAATGCAATTCTGCACTGAGATGTAAATGTCTGGAGCTGCCTGCTTCGCCTCCTGCTTGATCATATGATTTCATTCTGGCTATTATTGCCTGTCGAACAATTTGAACACTTGCGTTCATTCGCCTAGAGATACGTTTTGGCTCCACATGCAGATGCCAGCAGTCATTTTCCGCAATTACCGTTATTTAAAAAAAAAAAAAAAAAAAAACACAAGCAACGTTCCAGACTCACCGACAGTAACCTAGCTGAGCTTATGACTTCGGACACGACATATTTGTGCCCAGACATTGATAAACTGGCATCTGAACTTAAGTAACTGGTTATGAAGAACAGTTAGAATTGTAAAATAAGTGCATTAATGGCGATTTTCGAAACTGATTTAAAATTTATTATTAATTGAACTTTTGATTTTAAACCAACAAATGATCGCAGTTTAGTACTGACACTGATTGCCTTTAAAGATTTAGAATTTTGTTGACAAAAGTTAAGAAAGATCAGAATGATATTGCACGACTTTTATCATTTTATAACGCTGTGGCCCGCTTAACTACCGAAAATAGTAGATATGGCCCTCTGCTTGAAAAGCTTGGGAACTACTGCTCTAGACCCACTCTATTCTCCGGGTTTGGCTTTTCCATGCTTTTTATTCTTCCACATTTTAAAAAACAGAAGAACTCATTTTGACAGTGACGAATTCATAATGGCACCAGATAATTGGTTCATTTCCAAAACTACAGTGTTATTTTTAAGGTATTTTCAAGGTCATTCAGAAATTGCACGCGTTTCAGGTGGTGGTTGTATTGAAAAAGACTAAACAAATACTAAAGTTCAATTCTCTATGACATTTCCTTCATAGTGGCTACAGACTTGTGATTTCCTCGTTGCAGTAGTCGAGGTAGGCTCAAAATTCTTCAGTCACTAACAGATGTCATCGAATTTGAACGTTTAATATCCCGAGAAGGTCACCTATTGTCATTACGCTTATGCTGTCACAGGATAGCTCCAATAGATGTGGGATTAAACTTACACTTCTCGTTCATAAAGCAATGGTAAACTACTGAACTTGCATCTGTATGGAAAATCAACTTCAGGTTGATCACAACGTCCTGCAGAGGACATATTACATTAAAAAAACAAAAACAATAAAACAAATTATGCATGTTCACTGCTGCCGGACGATGAATGTCAATCAATCAATCATATGCCATGCCGGAAAGCGTGGGCGGTCATGACTCGCCATTTCACCAGAGTAGGGGATCAGCTCAGTGTTCCTGTCTCGTCCATGCCATGTGGTCAAGCCATCCAGGTATTTACTTCTCTGTCTTCCCCTTGGTCTGTTCCCTTCGATCTTGCCAGTTGTCACTAAGTTCTCCAATCCATTTCTTCTCATAACATGTCCAAACAATTTTGACTGTCTACGTCTAATTTCTCTAATCAGTTTACGATTTTTATTTGTCTCCTGTGATACTTGGTCATTGGTTTTTCTGTCTGTCCATGGTACACTTTGCATTTTCCTCAGAAACCACATTTCTGCAGCCATCAGATGTTTTTCAGCTTGACTGCTCATTGTCCAAGTTTCACATCCATACAAAAAGAACAGGCTCTATGTAGCACATCAACACTCTTTTTCTCGTTTCAATTGACATCTCTTTATTGGTCAGTATGTTTTTCATCTTGCTAAAGGCTACTTTCGCAATGGCGATTCTTGTTCTAATCTCTACAAGGCATCTCCCATCAGATGTTATGACTGTTCGGAGATAATTGTACCGATTCACTTGTTGAAGAATATTCCCATTTACTTGTATATTACATTGTGGTATTTCGTTCTTTCTAGTGACGACCATAATCTGTGTCTTTTTACAATTTAATTCTAATCCCAGGTGTTCACTGTGTGCAACAACCGCGACGATGGATGTACGAGCTCAGAAATTAACAGAAGAACAAACACTGCACTACAAAAACTAAAGCAGTTAAATCTGTATTGTTTACAGCAGATAGAACTAACGTCAGAATACTGAAAACGTGGATGTGTCCTGGTTTAACATAAAGATGTGAAGCTTTTAACTGATCACGGGAACCAATCAGGTGCCTTTCCTATAAATGTTATAGAGGAGTAATTTTAAACAAAAACAATGGACGAAACAATAGAATAAACAGGTCTATCCAACAAGAACACAGTACTGAAGAAAACTTGTTCTTAAGACAAATAAAAATGAGGGAAATAAAATATTTTTGAGCATGTACAACAACACGAATATTTGAAGAAGAATAAGCGAAGTATGGTGGGAGTGGTTGGGGGGGGGGGGGTGTTACCGAGGTACACTACAACGTAGATGGATTAAAAATGTGATAGATAAATTACACGCGTCATCAACAGAGGCAGGATATCTTTCTTTTTTTTTGGGGTGGGGGGTGGGGGGGGGGGGGCACTCTCTCGCTTTGAACTCGAGCGTAGTCCACACTTGCCATTTCTAGTAGTCCTGTGATGAATTGTGCCTGTGGATTAGCTTTCCTTATTATCAGTGTCCCACGCCATCAGGCGAACTCACTCTGACTTCAGAGGTACTTGTTATTTACATCCCAAAGTCAAGGACGATAAGTCAACATGCTAATATTTTAGTCAAACTGACCAAACTTACCGGTGTAGGCGTTGAACACCCCCACCCCCACACCACCACCACCACCCCCACCTCAGCATCATCACTCCGAATGTTTAAAAACTAGCGCTCTTATCCATTCGGCTATGCTGAACTCCCATCTGGCTTATGAGGGAGACGTTTGGAAATATTGTTATGAGCGCCACCTTCTGCACAGGAAATGCCAATGCACGAAGAATGCGTCAAATAACTAACCATGTGTTGACGAATGAAATCTGTAAATCCCCGCGACACCTTCAATGCCACACAAATTACTATACGTGTACAGGTGGTTCATGGATATAACACATTCAATTTTCGTCATCATCAGACACTAAAATAGCACCCTACAACACAATATTTCTACCAACTCTACGCTACCAATGCCAAACCCGGACACTGACAGAAACAGAGAAAAGAAAACTTACAACAACGGAAAAGAGATTCCTGCGTAGAATCTTGAATGTAACAAGAAGAGAGAAAATATATATATGTAGAAATCAGGACTAAAGTGGAGGTTATGTCAGCGCGAGATTTCATCAGAAAGCAACAAGTTAAATGGTTTGACCATATAACTAGGCTATCAACAAACAGTATACCACAACAAGCAATGATGTACAGAACAAACGGAGCCCGAAGAAGAGGCTGATCGTGTAAACGAAGAGCAGAGGCGAATACCAGAGTCCATGGTAATCACGATACATGAAGCCTATAAACTGGCACTCTCGCTATTTATGCTTCCCCTCGACACCGCAAGGTGCAAGAGGAACACAACTGAGATGAGATGATGATATCATCCGCTTAGTCAGTTTCACGACTAGTGTGTGTTGTTGTTGTTCCCTCGTGTCATTTCACTGCCCACTGTTATCATCATCATCATCATCAGCTCAGTCAGTCCGAAGTATGGTGTTGCGTGTGGTCTCTGTTTATGTCACTTCCTTGCTAATAGTTCTAGTCCTAGTTTAGTCAGTCCGAAGACTAGTTTTGTGTGTGTTATCTGCTCTTGACACTTCACTATACATTGTTCTCATCATCAGTTTAGTTAGTCCGAAAAAACAGTATTGAAGTTATCAAATCTCGTGTAAATGCTTTTGTATAAGAGTAAATATACTATCTAGATCGCTATTATAATTGTGCTAACACATTCAGTTGTTTACAAGAAATCATAAAAGTATTAAATTAACCCAGAAAGGCAGGGTACCAATATTTGGAGTTGCCATTTCTAGTTGGTTGGATGCCAATCCTTTATAAAACATTTCGATTAATATTCTCTTAGTTATACATTTTAATATGCCATTTGCACCACATGTAACATCACACCACGGGCATCAGTCTTGGCTGACTGGCTAAACTACATGAGTGAAGTAGGAGTAATATCTTACTAAGGGAATGTCCATCCCTAGTACACAAAGATTGAGACGATGGAGAAGGCGGATGAATCTAAATAGATCAACGGCTTCGAAAGCGAAACAGCAGAGAGTGTGGCACACATGAGGTGTGTTCAGGACATGATAGTGAACATGGCTGGCCATCGTGGAAGAGATTGGGACTTAACCATGCAATATCCCAAAGACAGCAATGGTAATACTCTTATAAAAACCATACTGGAAAGCAAGGTTGAGGGCAAGCGAGCAAGAGGTAGACAACGATACAAGTGGGAGGATAACATCAAGAGATGGACGAACATCAGCCTGACAGAACGTACAGTCAAGGCGAGAGACAGAGAGTTTTGGAGATCCATTGCAGCCAACCTTCATTGCGGAGACGGCACCTGATTGATTGATTGAATGATTGAATGATTGATTGGTTGATTGATTGATTGATTGATTGATTGATTGTAACATCAATGAGTTGTGAAAACCCTTGAAAATACATTACCGTTAAGTCTTCGGTAGCAAAGGATTTCACAGCAGATGTCCAGATGTGACAATAATCGGAATGACGAATTGAGAATGTATCACTTTCAAAGAGGCAACACGTGTACACCTTAAAGATAGTTAGTTGCACGTGTCGTATTTCATGGAAACAAAAACACTCAATTACAGAGGTTCTAGAAAAACTGGGAATGAAAAGAAAGTTGATAATGAAATAAAAAAAGAGGAAAGTGAAATATTTCAGCCACGTTAAAAGACATAACAGGCTTATAAAAACCATATTGGAGGTAAGGTTGAAGGCAAACGAGCAACAGGTAGACAACGATATAAGTGAGAAGATAACATCAAGAGATGGAAGAACATCAGTCTGAAATAATGTACAGTCAAACCAAGAGACAGACAGTGTTGGAGATCCATTGCAGCCAACCTTCACTGTGGAGACGGCACCTGATTGATTGATTGAGTTGTATGTCATTTACATGACGTCGCAATCAGCCCCAGCATTCAATGACTGTGATGTAATAGGCCGTTTTACCTTCAGTGGTTAACCAAGAGTTGAGAAAAAGAGGATAATGTAACTAACCCCCGTCTGTCTGGAACCCACAAGGCAAATGGAATAGCGAGAGACCTAAAGACACACAGGGAAGAGAATTACAGATAGAGATGAATAATACAGAGAGAATATGGAGGGAACTGCAGCAGATAGCCACAGGTAGGACGGCATAGCGTGGTTTGATTGAGGATCTAGGCCCTAGTGGGGGACAAAGGGCAGAAGCAGAAGAAGAAAGTTGGTCATTGCTTTCTGAAGGGCCGACACAGAAAGTTGGTCATTGCTTTCTGAAGGGCCGACACAGAAAGTTGGTCATTGCTTTCTGAAGGACCGACACAGAAAGTTGGTCATTGCTTTCTGAAGGACCGACACATAAAGTTGGTCATTGCTTTCTGAAGGGCCGACACAGAAAGTTGGTCATTGCTTTCTGAAGGGCCGACACAGAAAGTTGGTCATTGCTTTCTGAAGGGCCGACACGGAAAGTTGGTCATTGCTTTCTGAAGGGCCGACACAGAAAGTTGGTCATTGCTTTCTGAAGGGCAGAGACACATACCATGATTAAAATAGAGCAAATAGTTGTGCTCCACAATCGTCTGCGGCTGACTTAGAGTATCTGGCATCAAACACACAGTGTTATGTGTTAACATAAAAAGCTGGATTGTTTTTTTTCTCTCTCTACTGTGCTCATACAAGGGACAGAGGAAGAAAACCGGAACATGTCCCGAAGCAGAAACCCGCTTTGGTTGTGTGATGTGGTAGGCCGTCTTGTGTAGGCCTGGATGCATGGAGAAATAGGTGGCCGGTCTTTTCCTCTGTTGGCGGACGACGAACTCTGGCATTGAAATCGGTGAAGACAGAAACAAGAACAAACAAAACAGTATTGACAGCCTTGTATCATGGCGGGGAAGAGTGTCAGAGCCCGAATTAACAATTGCTATTGGGGATTTCAAGATATGGGGAAGCAGGATTTCCCATGCCAATCGTTAAGATAGCTGATGATGATGATGATGATGATGATTATGATGATGATGATGATGATGATGATGATGATGATGATGATGATGATGATGATGATGCTCATTCAGCGTGAGAAAGTTGTTTGAATTACAAAGCGTTAAACCATCATCACTACATGAGAACTCAGAAAGGAAAGCCCTGTTGCAAACATGGGAAAACCCTAAAATCCGTTATGAAAGAAGCATTCACAGCGTAATTGGGAGAACAGGCAGCGCAGTGGCCAGCATGCTGCCTGCCGGCGTGGCGGTCATGAGCTTGAATTGTCATCCAGACAGTTTTAAAAAAAAATTTGACATGGCTACCAGGTCGACGCAGCCTTACATGTGTACTAGTAACTTTCCTGGAAAATAAAGGAGTCCGACGTGATATTTCATACATCATCTGTCGAGTGCCGATTGGTCTATGAAAATGTGGGACTTTCACCATATACTCAATACTCCTCATTGTGCATAAAAGGGTCCTATTTTACTTTAATTTATTCACTGCCTAATAGCACACTGAACTAGGCGGAATTATTCCGCAATTAGTAAATCAAGTGCTAAAACTAATCGATGAGTTGAAGGATGAGTTGCGTCTAGAACTAAGGACATTCCCATAGGCGCTATGTCCTATCTTCAACAACCAGGGAAGAGTCCCAGTACTAATGCTACCAGTTGCAGTCTGATTATGTTTCCGTCTGGTCTTTCCTCGGAGTACCGAGTGTCCAACAGCTCGTTTCCTAACACACTAGCATGCTCTTGGGAAAAGAAATAACGGATGCTCCTTATCTTTGATTGTTTTTTAAATCGAAGGATACCACTCTGGACGCAGCATATCTTTCTTTATCCTTCCTAGCATGCTCCGTGAGTCCCTTATAATCACGAAATCTGTGTTCTGTTTGACCTCCAGCTAACAGAATACCGCAGTGACTTCCTCCACCTCCATTCTCAAACTTAATGTTTTGGTATCATATGCCAGGCTCTCCTTTACTAAACACCGTTCTTTAACAGTACTTCAATGGCAAACTACTGAACGTCTAATTGCTCACAAAATAGACCTGGAATTGATTGCAACCTGTTGCAAAGTTGTTTACGTTATCATTGCTTTCCCAAAGGCCGATACCCATACCATTTGGACAATCGACGCACAACGATCTTCTCACCAATGGCTTGCGGCTGTTTCAAACGGGGTATTACACCGAGGAAGTAAGTTAATTAGTAATTGGCGCGTTTCGTCTTTCTAGTCTTGAAATCTAATTACTTCAGGCGATTAGCTTTCTAAACTATCTGGTCATTAAAATTATAGGGTCAAAATTGCTTACAAGTAGTACCTTTAGAAGAGGATCAGTTTCAAACAATAGTTTTTTGAATAATTATCCATATAAAAGTCATTTGTTTATATATTGTTATATATAACATTTGTGGATTCATATTTGTTACCTTTCTTTACCGTTATTTGTGCGTGCGCGCGAACGTGTGTATTTTGACAGAGTGAGTGTGTGTGTGTGTGTGTGTGTGAGAGAGAGAGAGAGAGAGAGAGAGAAGAGAGAGAGAGAGAGAGAGAGAGAGAGAGAGAGAGAGAGAGAGAGAGAGAGAGAAAAAATCAAAGTGAGTGCGACAGAATCAGAAATACCCCCCCCCCCCCCACACACACACACACACACACACACACACACACATATATATATATATATATATATATATATATATATATATATATATTTCCAGGTATGTTGCAATGAAGTAAGATCTGTTGGATTTCAGACACAGTCTTTGGTTAAAGCTTGACACAGCTGCTGTTATCCAAGCTGCAATACGGACTTTAAGTATTGGCCACACTCGTGCAGTATGTATCTTTTTGAAAGCTTTCATGTACCAGCAAGATTTTGCGGGCGATAGAAAACCTCTTTGGAGACTACTTTGCTTCAATACCATCTACTTCCTATTTTTGTCTACTTTTGTTCTGGCACTTTTGTTGGCTGGTTAGTGGCTGATAAATGTGTACATTTTCTCACATACCTGTATTTCTCACAATTTTATCGTCAGTCGTTCCTTCCGTTAAAAGACCCTTTTACAGGCTAGTTAGTGTCTAGTTAGTTAGTTAGTTAGTCGACAGATCATCCTCGTTGCACATCGGACCATTCAGTCCATAAGTGCTCGGATCCCCTCCTCAGCAAATCCCGCAGCGTGTAGCGGCTAACGACGCCAGTTCTGTGTTGGTTTATCAATCTTCTTTGGCTTCCTGCGTAGTGTTCTTGTTTGGCCACCCCTCTTTTAATTTGCTGCTCTCGCAGTCTGGCCATTGTTGTAGATTCACAGTCATCACTTGGTTCTTGCAAAAGTCTCACTTCTCGTAGAGCATTCAGAATGTCAGCCTGGTCCATGGCGCGTCCGCCCTCAACAGTAGCCTCACCTGCGAGCTTGTCAGCCCGCTCATTTCCTTGTACTCCCGCATGCCCTGGCACGAAGATGAAACTAATCTTTGCCAGCCGAGACCGCTTCAGAGGCAGCAACCATTCTCTTCGGATCGACCCCTCCTCTATCCTCTTGATCATGTTCATTGAGTCGCTAAGGAAACAAGCCCTAGTGAATGTCTGTGTCTCGAGCCATGTTATTGCTTTACTTACTGCCATGACTTCCATGGTCAGGCTACTTGTGGTTTCAGTGAAAGCACCAGAGTCCTCCTTCACAATTCTCCCTCCGGCCCGAGCTGTAAAGGCCCATGAGCTTCTCACATGTCGGATGACCGACCCATCTGTGTAGATGACCGCGTCACTGTCTAGCGAATTCTCGAAAATCAACGCTTGTACTTCAGCCTCAACAGCAGCCGGATTTTCTTGTCTGCATTTTCTATCTAGTTGGATGCAAACTGAAAAGGATGTGCAGAAGTCTGTTGGCACTTGCACCCACTCCTCGCCAGGTTCTAAGTCCTCAAGTGAACACACCTGTTGAAGAATGTCCTCGGCTTGACCCATCCACGACCGTCCTCTTTTTAACCTGCTGCCCTTCACCTTCCTAATAGCTTGTTAGTTAGTGTCTAACCATTACACTACCTCGGCTCCCCCCTTTTTTTCATACTTTATCAAGAAGCTTTTTCTAAATCTAGAGGACTCGTTCATGTAGTGGTTAGGATGTTACGTACGTGGACAATGGCATAAACGCAGTCGGATGGGGGTTTGATGCCAGCTCGCGTTGTTCTCTACGAAAGGGCAAACTGGACACCTATCCCCCGTACACCCAGGCCTATAAAGTGATTATTCTCACACGTCACATACCCACAGGAAGTTACCGATACGGGACCACTCCCTCCCCCCTTCTCCTAAATCTTCGCAGACCAAGGCGTTATTCCTGGAAGCAGAGGCCGAGCTCGACGAGAACCAAGACGGACACAGGACACTGCAGACCTTAGACATGAGGGTCCCCTCTGCCATGTGTCCACCGTGACGAGGTAGAGGGGCTTGCGCGTTCCAATGACCCCAAGAGCTATGCCGACTGTAGCACAGCTACTGGTAGGGTCACCCATGTCGGACAGGTCAAGGGAGAGGGACCAGTCGAAGAGACACACAAACCTGCTGCCTTGTAGGTAGACTGGGGACAGTCAAAGGCTAGCGAAAGCACCCAGAAAAAAATGCTTGTCGAAATCGGATGTACTGAGCCACAGGCTTGACAAAGCAGTGCAACGTAACTTAATTCATGATGTCACAAATTAAAATTAATCGTTATGGTGCTAATCCCGCGAATTCCCATCAGGCGATGATAATGCCGGGCCCCCTGCCTCGAGGGGGTTCACCCATGACTACTGGTGGTCACCTCCCCATGTGCTGTGGAGTCAAGGCACAGAGGAGTACGTTAAGAGCTATTGACCAAACACCCCGGACACTCAACATACTACAGTGGAATGCCGAAGGAGTTTATAACAAGAAAGTCCCCTTAACAAATCGTCTTCATAAAGATAGAATAGATGTGGCATGCATTCAAGAGACACACCTCAACGCCAATCACAAATTCTCAGTCAGAGGATATCAGACTACACGTTTCGACCGCGAAGGACACAAAGGAGGAGTTCTAATACTTACACGAAATACAATACCTTGCAGCGAAGTATCTGTGATCTCTGACAACCAAACGGAAATTATAGGTGTTGATATAATGATAAAGGACGTGAAAATAAGAATTTACAATCTTTATAGCCCAGCAGATAAGGACCTTACACTCTCAAACATGAAAATAAGTGACACAAACTGCATTATTGTCGGAGACTTTAATAGCCGTTCAGAAAGATGGGGATACCCAGATACTGACAAAAGAGGAGATGAAGTGGAGGACTGGGAAATAGACTCAAATCTCCATCTGCTCAACAAAGCGGACGACACACCGAGCTTCTACTCTAGAAGATGGTTTACCACTTCTACTCCAGACTTAGCTTTCTGCACAGGACATCCTCCACAAAATCGATCGCCATGTGCATGACCAATTAGCAGGTAGTGACCACAGACCAATCAAGCTTGTAATGAATATGGAGTATGTTCCACAGGAGCAAAAGCCTTTGCCCCGCTGGAATTACAAACGAGCAGATTTGGACAGATTTGCCATACTAACAGACAAATATTGTGAAAACATAAATACACGATATGGCAACATGAAGCAAATGGTAGAAAGTCTAAACAGAGCAATAATACAGGCGGCCACTGAGTCTATTCCAAGAGGAGCGAGGAAAAATTACAAACCATACTGGACTGAAGAACTACACATTTTGGAGGACAAAGTTGAAGATGCCAGGAAGACAGCAGAGAGAGAACAAACAACTGAAGCGAACATCTCTCTCAAAGCCATCTCAGCAAAATATAAAAGAACAGTAAATCAAACAACAAGAGATTGTTGGAGGGAAAAAACAGAAAACCTGAATTTTGATAGGGATGGAAACAAACTATGGAAACTAGTGAAAGCCATGAACAATGAAGGACCTAGAAACAAACAATTAACAATTAAACAAGGAAATGCCTTGCTTACAGGAAAAAAGGCTGCAAATGCACTAATGGAACACTATGCCAGTGCAAACCACATTGATATTACAACCGAACAGAAGAAAGCAATCAAACACAAACAGATACATTATAGTAATACAGAGACAGCAGCAGAATATATGATGGCAAATCTAACAATGGAAGAAATGGAACAGGCAATGAATACCCTAAAAAAGAAGAAATCACCAGGAAAGGATGGAATCACAAATGAAATGCTAATAGGACTAGGCACTAAGGCAAAAAAGAAACTAATAGCAGTCCTAAATTACAACTGGAAGAGAAGAATAGTCCCACACGCATGGAAGGAAGCTATACTAATACCTGTCCCAAAGAAAGGAAAAGACCTGGAAGAACCATATGGCTATCGACCTATCAGTCTACTTAGCTGTGTAGGAAAATTAATGGAACGCATAATCAATGGCAGGCTAACATGACATCTGGAAGAAATCCAACTCTTAACACCACACCAAGCAGGATTCAGAAAGTACAGATCCACTGAAGATCAAATAACCTATATAGCTCAGGAAATAGAGGATGCCTTCCAATAGAAAAAGCAAACACTAGCGGTCTGGATAGATTTAGAAAAAGCATTTGATAAAGTATGGAAGGAAGGACTGAAAATAAAACTGCAAAAAATGCATGTTTGAGGGAAAATGTATAAATGGATCAGCCACTACCTTGAGAACAGAACTGCCAGGACAAAAGTACAAGGACAACCAGCAAAATGATGCTCTTGGAGCAAGGTGTCCCCCATGGATTTCACCAACATTATTCCTAGCATATATAAATGACGTCACGGAAAATTTTCAAGCCAGAGTACACACATCCTCCTTTGCAAGCCATATGGATATCTGAAGAATATATTAGTACAGCTAACAGCAGAATACAGCAAGCGTTATTAGCGCTAGAGGAATAGTCAAAATCATGGCTAGTGAAGCTAAGTGAGGAGAAAACAACATGCACAGTGTTCTCCCACTCAAATAAAACTCAGCAACCTAAGCTGGTATTGAATGGAAACATATTGCGCCATGAAGAAAATACAAACTACCTTTGATCGTCGCCTGACATGGAAGACACAGGTTGAGAAAAATCGAACAAGAGCAAGGCAAAGAATGGCAATCATGAAAACGCTTGCTGGAACAACATGGGGAGCAGATGAGAAAGTTCTCAAGAAGTTATATACTGGACGGGTGAGGCCAGTACTGGAATATGGCATTGCAACTTGGGCAAGAGCAGCTAAGTCAAACTTTAACAAAATAAGTAGAGTCCAAACTCAAGGAATGCGAATCATAACTGGAAGCCTGAAGACAACGCCTATTAATGAATTAGAAAAGATCACTTGTTTACAACCAATGCAGGATAGAAGAGATAGCAGAGCCCAGCAACAAACAGAAAAAGTTAGAAGATTGACAGACCACCCTATGTGTAACAGATTTAATGGTTTTGGAAAGGGAAGACTGAAGCGTAGCAACTTTGTAGAAACTGCAAAACGAAAGATTAAGGCAGATCCCATACTCAACATATCAACAGTCAAACCCATTTACAATGCACACAAGTTCCCAGTTTGGAGACAACAGCAACTGCCTGAGATGATAGAAAACATTCCTGGTATTGAGAAAAATAACATTCAGAATGAAACCGAAAGAAGAAAAATAACCATAAACTACATAAAATAACATTACCCACGCAACAATTGGACCCATACATATGCAGATGGATCAGCCAAAAATTCAGTAGAAAATGGAGGAGGAGGAATTCTCCTAAATTTAAAAAATGGAGTGAAAAAACACAGTCAGTGGCAACTGGAAAATTTTCAAGTAACTTCAAAGCGGAGGCAGAGGCTTTGAAAACTGCAGAAGAAATGCTCTTGATGGAGGAAAATAAAGAGAAGCAAATAGTTATCTTCACAAATGCAAAGTCAGCTGTCTCAATACTGAAGAGCAAAAACAACACAGAACTATCTGACCTAAGAGCAGCACTCCATGGTCTGTGCCAGAAATAAAAAAAAAAGTTGTAATACAGTGGATCCCATCATATTGCAGTATACCTGAAAATGAAGAGGCTTACAGACTAGCAAAAGAGGGTGGACGACTACCACAGCTTGACATAGACATAACCTATAATGAGGCAAAGAGGTTTATAAAAAGCACTTATAGACCAAAATGGATATCAGAGCATCCAGGCCACCAGAAAGATGATGCATATTACAAACTCGACCGAAGAGAACAAGTAGCAATCTTCAGACTCCGCACAGGACATAGCAGGCTGAAATACCACTTGTTCAATAAACTAGAGATAGGAGATACTGATGAATGTAATTGTGGAACCGGTAAAATGACAGCTAAATATTTGCTGCAGGAGTGTCCAATGTATGCAGAACAGAGAAAGATATTTTGGCCCACACCTGCTTCATTTGAAGAAAAGCTCTATAGAGATATCAACAAGCTCAAGTTTACTGCAGCTTACTTTAACTACATTCAGGTTGACATTTAAAGGTGCATGAAGAAGTATTTAGACTGCAACACTTCATACCACAGGTATTTGGTTTTAAAAGCGTCCCAGAGGCATGAAATGGAATATTGCTTGGATAGTAAATCCATTACGTGGAAAGTCCGAATCAAAAGCTCACTGCGTGGGCTTCATAAAAGGTGGGAAAAGTGTCCTAGTGGCACGAAATGGAATATTGCTTGGATAGCAAATCCATTAGGTGGAAAGTCCGAATCTAAACTTCACTGTGTGGATGTTATCTGCAGATTGCATTCTTCTGGTTTCCGGAAGAACAGCCTATGGTGAATGGAAGGCCAAATATACGGAAATGAGGCTGAGCAGCCGTGTGCAGGACGTAACGATTCCTTGGGTGAGCCCAGTACCAGAGCGCTGTGTCGGCTCTGCAAGTATGGAAGCCTCCTTGGATGGCGGGGAATGCCCATGGTCTGCCCCTGCCTTCCCTTGAGGGCTGACCAGGATGTCTTTGGCTGTTCTATATGGGCTAGCTAGGATGGGGGATAACACCACAACAGTGAGAGTCAAACGTCCTAAGAAACCTCCGGGAAGGTTAACCCGGTCAACAAATGCCCGCAGAAGTCGGATGTGTCGGCCTAACGGCGCAAGAACGCAGCTCTGCTGTAAACTGGCACAACGCAATCACGTCCGAAAAAAAAACTCAGGATGAACGCAGAAGAAGAAGAAGGAGACATGAGGGTCAAGGGGCAGGAATAACTGCAAGACATCGAGACACTTTTCCGTGAGTCGTGATGAGATCCGTTCTGAAAAAGCCTTGCAACATGATGAGCCCAGACAGCTGGGGTGGGCTGGAATGCGCCCCCTGTTTCCTGGGCTATATAGGCCTTTAATCTTCAGTGGATCTGTACTTTCTGATTGCTGTGGAATTAAGCGGTGATTTTCTTCCAGATGCCTTATAAGCCTAGTATTTATGATGCGTTCTATTAACTTTCCTATACAACTAAGAAGACTTATGGGTCGATAACAGTTTGGTGCTTTCAGTTATTTTCGTTACTTTGGGACGAACCATAGCATATCTTCCCGCCATACTCGTAGGACTATTCCTTTTTTTTTTCGACTGCAATTTACGACAACTCGTGGTTTCTTTCTTGTCTTAGTATCCAATGTTGCTGGCATTTAATGTGCAATGTCATTCTTTCCTTATGATTTCTCCTTTTTTTTTCTTTAGAGCACCTATTGTATTCTACATCTCTTGCGCTTAAAATTTTGCATCATAAAATTTGCTATCTCGAGGTTATAATGATATTTCTAATTCTGTGTGTGTGTGTGTGTGTGTGTGTGTGTGTGTGTGTGTGTGTGTGTGTGTGAGCGCGCGCGCGCACAGTATTCCTTGAATGTATTTGTAAGTTTTCAATGCATGATGTTTCCTAATTTAATAATAACCGACTCACTAACTCACTGACTCACTGATTCACTGACCACTGACTCATCTATTCACTGACTCATTGATTCACTAACTTACTGACTCATTGACTCACTGATTCACTAACTCACTGATTAAGCGACTCACTATTTCACTGACTCACTGATTCACTAACTCACTGATCTGTTTCACTGACTCAATGATCATTGACTCACTGATTCACTCACTCAATGACTCACTGATCACTGACTCACAGATTCACTCATTCACTGATTCACTGACTCACTGATTCACTCGCTCACTGACTGAAGTTGGTAGACTGGTAATCAGGGCAGTGATTCGGTCGTCTGGCCTTCCAGAAATAGATTGTAAAAGGACCTGTGCTGTGTACATTGAAAATCTGCCAGCAAATTGTAAATAGACAAGATTAAAGCCAATAAGTTAAATAATAACATGTGTGATTCTCACCCTTCTATGGCAGAAGACTGGATCTGCATGGAGCCATTCGTGTGTAGTTAAGATGACCTTTTCCAAACCGAACCATCTGTCTTAGGTCAGTGAGAGTTAAAGCTGTCTGTAAATGAGTATCACCAGAAGGGATTCAATACATAAATGGGTGAGTGGGTTATAGTAACTCCAGTCTGACACAAAGTTAATCCAACTGACTGGGACTGGAGCGTATACAGTATTATGTAATCTCGAATTTTCTCCGAGTGCTTTCCCCGGTTACTGAATTATTCACAGCCCGGAAACCACCTAGACTCCTTGCCTTGAGAAAGTGAATCATTCAGTGGAGGATTTACAAATACACGATTTGCACACAACCTGACGAGGTCTTTGATCTACCAGTTTAAGGCTATTGGCCGAGACGAGTTGTAATTATTTAACGGTCTGTAATGAATTATTGCCGGCTCACCTGGCCTAAGGGTGTGACGTCATTCTTCGTCATCCCGTGTACTCTCTGAGTGGCGTGACGTACGGCGAGAATCTGTAGGGGTTCTGGCCGTGGCGGTGACTTACGGGGTACGTGAGCCGGTCGCTCAGAAACCAATGGCAAACTACTGAGCGTAATCTTGCCTAGTACATCAACAGCAGCTGAAAATGCTGGTGTCGACTGCAACGTCCCGTAAGGGATATGAATAAAATTTGGTGGAACTGCGGTAAAGCTGTGAAAGTGTAAACAATATAAAATGACACAAAGTAGTGCAGCTTTACATAACAGAGTTAAGACACATAAAGAACGTTGCGGCGATTAGCCTTCATAAGCAAACAAACACATTCACCAACACAACATATAGTCAAGGAGACCTCATGTGACTACATCAGAAGGTGACGACAGGACGAGAAGAACAAAAGCATGGGAAAATGGTAGCAATGAGGAGAAAATGAGAATTAAAAAACTGTTAATTGAAAAGAATGTTAGTTGAAGAAAATGTTTAATTGAAAAAAATTTTAATAGATAAAACGTGCATACTCACCTCAACGTTCGGATCTGCCTGTAATGATACAATGTGGTTTTGGGTACTATCACCTTCAATCTGGCGCGCCCCATACTTCACTAGCACATCCACTGTGATTGCTCAGATGCCCTTGCCAGACCATTGGCCGTCTTCCTACCCCGCCCCTTTCCTTCTATGTGCTCACTGAACCGTAACACCCAGCGCTGGGCATCGTAACACATCGGAGATTGTCTTAGTCACTTGCAGATCCGAACGGCGAGGTGAGTATGCACGTTTTCTCCATTAACATTTTTTTTTTCAATTAAACATTTTCTTCAACTAACATTCTTTTCAATTAACAGTTTTTTATTTCTCATTTTCTGCTCATTGCTATCATTTTTCCATGCTTTTGTTCTTCTCGTCCTGTCGTCACCTTCTGATGTAGTCACATGAGGTCTCCTTGACTATATGTTGTGTTGGTGAATGTGTTTGTTTGCTGATGAAGGCTAATCGCCGCAACGTTCTGTATGTGTCTTAACTCTGTTATGTAAAGCTGCACTACGTAAGGGATATGCAACATTTAAAAAAAAAATGAATTATTCTGTGAGCTCTGAAAATTAGCACATTTGAATTAGTCTCGCCCATGCGTCGTCTGATTTCAGGTTTGCGCAGCTGTCAATCGGTAATCATGTTGTATGGTAGTGGTTCTGGGTAAAGCAGGAGTGACCATCCCACAGGTGGCGGATTGTGGCACGGTCTCTAGAAATAGGGGTTAGCTGCGAATAACCAACTCGCAGTCTCGGACCAACTGGCGGAGGACGCACAGGGCGAGGTTGGATTGCAGGTTGGCACCTGAAACCCTTATAAAATACTTCCCATGCCCGAAGACGTGTTTACCAAGCGAGTCGAGGCGCTGTAAATCCTTGTCCTCGGGTATCTCATCTCATCTCATCTCATCATGTTCCTCTTGTATCTTGCGGTGTCGAGGTGAAGTATAAACAGCGGGAGAGTGCCCGCTTATGGGCTTCATGTATCGATATTCCCATGGACTCTGTTATTCCCTGCGTCCATCGTATACGTGGTCGGCCTCTTCCGCTGCTTCCCTCTGGTCTGTACATCATTGCTTGTTGTGGTATACTGTTAGTTGGTAACCTACTTGCATGGCCAAACCATTTGACTTGCTGCCTTCTAATAAAATATAGTGCAGCTATAACCCCCACTTTAGTCCTGATTTCTTCATTTCTGATCTTATCTCTTCTTGATACATTGAGTATTCTTCTCAGGAATCTCATTTCTGTTGTTGTGATTTTTCTTTTCTCTTTTTCTGTCATTGTCCAGGTTTGGCATTGGTAACATAGAGTTGGTAGGAAGATTGTGTTGTAAAGTGCTTTTTTAGAAGTTATTGATACATGTTTGTTCTTTAGTATTGGTGCCATTTGTCCAGTGAGTTGGTTTGCCTTATTGCATCTATTTTCGATCTCGTCTTCTGATTTGCCATGTGATGATATTATACTTCCTAGGTACTTGAAACTCTTTACTTGTTTCAAGGGATGTTCATTTAGGTGAATCGTTGTTGTTTTATCTTCTTTAGCTATAGTCAATACCTATGTTTTACTTGTGCTAATTTTCTTGTTATGTTCCCTACACATTTCATTTAGACTATTCATGTGGTCTTGTAATTCAGATTCTGATTTTGCTATTAGTGCTTGGTCGTCCGCAAACAGGAGTTCTCTAATGGTTAGATTTGCAGATGGTTCTTCTTCTGTGTTCTCGTCGTGGGAACGCTACTTAACGTCCAGTAGCCATTGAAAATCTGCAGTAGCTATGTTTTGGCCATCGTTCCTAGGTTCTTGATAATTTTATTGGAGATACCGTCAACTCCTGGTGACTTTCTCATTTTTAGTTGTTATAATTCTAGCTCGTTTGCTGAGTGGAATAGGCGCCTCCACTACATCGTGTACTACTTTATTCTGTCATGTATGTTGCCATTTCTCTTGAATCTCTTGTTGTTTTTCTGGACTAATTTTGTTGTTCCACAAGCCTGGAGTGAAGCAATCATGACACCTCTCCTAAAATGAAGGAAAGACAGTTCCAGTACCCCCAGCTACAGACTGTTTAGCCTTAACACCTGTCTCTGCAAAACAATAAAGCTCATCATCAATCACAGACTACAGTGGTATATTGAAAGTGAAAACATTCTTATGCCACAGCAGGCTGGCTTTAGGCAGTGGTACTCTACGGAAGATCAGCCAACTTGCCTCTCTCAAGAAATTGGAGAAAGCACATCAACAAAGCAGTAGCAAAAGTCAGTAGGAAAATAGCCATCGTGAGAAAACTAATTGAAACCACATGGAGAACCGGGACTTCCGGTCCCTAGGATGGCGATTAGGCAATGAACCGCTACGGCCTCTGAAGTATTTATCCTTGTGGCTGAGGTTTGCATTTCGCATTTTCCACATGTTCGACTGGTAGTATATGATTCCGTCGCCCTGTTACTGAGTGAGTGCGTGGCGCGACTCTGTGAGCTGTGATATTCGCGTGGAAAGCTGTTACATGTCCGCCTTGTTTTGTACAGTGACCTGCATGTTCGGAACAATGGCTACCGGCTGTTGCTGAATTGACTGATTTGCCTTTACGGTTCACGAATGCATTTTTCAGGAGACTCCTGCGAGTCGGCGCTGGAGCTACGGAGTTCGTGCTTAATGCGACGCTTTCGACGGATCGCCCAGCGGATAGAGACAGAGCCATGTGAGAAAACCTGGGTCAATTAGGTCTTTCTGGTGACTGCCGATTCTATCAACGATGCACTGTGGTTTTCGTGGTAGACTTTGTGTTGGCATTCTGGCGGCGACATTATGCACAGTGTACCTATGTGGGCTGTTGGATTGCCGAGACTCCTGTCTGTTCCACTTTTCACATTTGACAGTGGGGAGCATTTTGTGTCACAGGAACGGAGCATAATGGGGACGACCCCTTGCCGTGAAGTTGGAACCTCGACTAACTAACTAACTAACTAACTAACTAACTAACTAACTAACTAACTAACTAACTAACTAACTAGCTAACTAACTAACTAACTAACTAGCTAGCTAACTAACTAACGAACGAGCCAACCAACCAACCAACCAACCAACCAACCAACCACCTGACGTGTATCCGTGTAAAATTTGCCCAGATTGATTTAGCTGTAATACTTGGTGCGACTGAACTACTACCTCGTGGAAACGTTGCTAGATCTAGCTATGCACAGTAAACATTTGCTTTACCTCGACTGTCTCAGGTTAGAAACGTACCTAGATCTAGTTATAGTAAACATATTTGCTTTAGTTCAAATGTCTCAGTTTAGGAAAGTTATTATTATAAACTTTATTTCTCCCCGTTTCATACAAATCTTACCTTACATTTTAAAATAAAAATTCTATTCAAACGACATTATAGTCCTGCAGAAGTTTCTATACTTGATTAACTTAAATGTGACATACAACTTTTCTCTTGGAAGTTTCCCTAATCATGTCTGACATAGGATGTAGGTTATGTTGAGTAGAATATTGATGGTCTGTATGGGCAGGTACACTTGAGTTCTTCTTGTTCCAGGATCCCTATTTATACATAGTTGGTGACGAGGAGAAGAGCCATATCCGAAGTCAACCAGAGAGCCATATCCAAAGTTAACCAGAGAGCCATATCCGAAGTCAACCAGAGGGCCATATCCAAAGTTAACCAGAGAGCCATATCCGAAGTCAACCAGAGGGCCATATCCAAAGTTAACCAGAGAGCCATATCCGAAGTCAACCAGAGAGCCATATCCAAAGTTAACCAGAGAGCCATATCCGAAGCCAACCAGAGAGCCATATCCAAAGTTAACCAGAGAGCCATATCCGAAGCCAACCAGAGAGCCATATCCAAAGTTAACCAGAGAGCCATATCCGAAGCCAACCAGAGAGCCATATCCAAAGTTAACCAGAGAGCCATATCCGAAGTCAACCAGAGAGCCATATCCAAAGTTAACCAGAGAGCCATATCCAAAGTTAACCAGAGAGCCATATCCGAAGCCAACCAGAGAGCCATATCCAAAGTTAACCAGAGAGCCATATCCGAAGCCAACCAGAGAGGCATATCCAAAGTTAACCAGAGAGCCATATCCGAAGTCAACCAGAGAGGCATATCCAAAGTTAACCAGAGAGCCATATCCAAAGTCAACAAGAGCGCTAGAACTGACTACCAATTCAGAGCTGGTACCTCGAGGTCTACACGTGGATAAGAAAACTAACCGACCACGGCCCGAATAGAAACGTTATCCACCTATCTCCAATCTATTGCCTCTGGGAGGACGACTACAGCCTTCAGGTGGTCAAATACACAATCAGACCTCACAATAAATTACCACGGACATATCCTCCGGCATTTTGAGTGGTCCTTATGCGATAACATCAACCGGCCTATTCTCACCCTGAGATAATTTTCTTTCATTCTTTATAGATTTCTTTTTCCAGAGGTCTCAAATAAATCTTCTTTCTTCTTATCATTCCAAGTTGAATTGTTAGTCTTGTTTAGTGTATGTCGTAGATATTAGCATTAGTCTGTACTCTCTGTCCGCGACCTGTAGCGGGCGACACAAGCATAGAAGGGGACATAAATATAATTTTTTTTCTTCATATTCTTTACAGGACATCGCTGTCAACATCAGCATATTTCAGCTGTATGTTGATTTCTTGGCAAGATTACGCTCAGTAGTTTGTCATTGCTTTCTGAGCGGCCGGCTCATTATCCCGCTAGTCACGAGCGCGGGTCGAACCGCTTCCAATTCTCGCCTCGCTGCGAGACCCTGCGTGGATAAACGGGATTACGGAGAAAGTGGTGTAACCCCTCAACCAGAGAGACCGGCCATAAATATAATACATTACATCAAATATAACAACAGGGAATTGGTATCCCGCACCCTTCTTGCCACAAGGACACAAACACCGAGAGAGCGCAAAGATATGAAAACGCTAATACAAGCAGAAAAAGTTCATCAGCATGCCAGGCCACCCCGTGATGAACAGATTTGAAAACCTAGCTATTGGGGAGGGGGGGGGGGATGTGTGAAAAGAAGCAGTTTTATCCACCAGGCCAGACCATCTGTCCACAGTTGATATTCCCCTGAAAACTATTTCAGAACGAACTCCATGGAAAGAGGAGCATAGACTATCACTACAAATTCAGACAAAAGTGAAAGAAATATCAGTTATCATATCAGTTATCAGTTATCAGTTGGGGTATCTTCATTGCACTCCGGACAGGTCCATAGGTGCTCAGATCCTCCCCCCAGCATATGCATCAACGTCCGGTGACTAATAGTGCCAGTTCTGTGTTCGTTGACGAGGCACCTCGTTTTTCCGATGTACCTCTCGCGTCTGGCTGTGCCTATTCTTACACCCAAGTCTTTCATCCTGGACAGCGATATGGATTCACTGACGTCAAAGTCCTCTGTTCTCGCCATATCTTTGAAGGCGTTAAGAAAGAAATATTCGACAAGGAAGAACAGAACAGTTTACAACGCAGAACCGCCATTCTCAGTTTCCTTGATGAAGAATACAGATCCTCTGGATCCGAGTCTATACAGATAGGTCAGCACAAAATGCTTATCCAAAATGGAGGAGCGCGGGAGTGTAATTAAAATACCCAAATAAAACTAGGGACACGGCCAGAGTACCAACAGGAAAGTACTGCCATAACAATGACGCAGATATCCAGGCAATCAAGATAGCAAACGAGAAATTACTAAATACCAGCCATGGTACACAGCATGTGGTATAATTGACAGATGTAAGATCGGTATTGAGGCGCTCCTCACAGATTATACTAAGGCATTTGATAAAGTAAAACATGATGAAATGATTAAAATGTTGGAAGATATCAACATTGATGGGAAAGATTTAAGAATAATAAATAATATTTACTGGAACCAAGAGCAGCAATTAAAATGGGAAATAAAGTGGGTAGTTACCAACAGATCAAGTTAGAAGTACGACAGTGGTGTGTCTGTCAACAGATCTCTTCTCCCTATATAGCGAAGTAATAATGAGTGAGATCAAAGAGTCGGCAGGAATACTAGTTGGAGGTTGTAATATAAATAATATACGCTATGCAGATGACACAGTATTGGTGGTGGATAATTCAACAAACCTACAACAATTGTTGGACATTGTAGTAACAGAGAGTGCAAGGAACGGACTATCCTTGAATGTCAAGAAAACACTAACAATGGTGATATCAAAGAAAATGGTGACACCAAAATGGGACACAGAAATAAAAAGGAAAATTCTTAACCAAGTGGATAATTTTAAATACCTAGGGGCATTTATAACATCAGATGGAAGATGTACAGCAGAGATTAAGAGCAGAATAGGGCAAGGAAAAGCCGCATTTAAGAAAATAAAGAGTATCTTATGCAAATTCACTGTCACTGAATGTAAGAAAGAGAGTGCTGAAATGCTCTGTAGAACCAGTTTTGCTGTATGGCAGTGAATCTTGGAATGTAAATTAACAAATTAAGAAGAAATTAGAAGCAACAGAGATGTGGTTCCTGAGACTCATGTTGCGAATTCCTTGGACTGCCAGAGTAACTAACAACGACTGCCTGAAACAAGCTAATGAAACTAGAACATTATATACAACAATAAAAAAGCTTTCTTCGGTCATGTGATGAGAAGACAGGCATTGGAGACATCGTGACAACTGGAAAGATCGAGGGGAAGAGAGGCAGAGGCAGACCAAGAGAAATGATGCTGGATGGATTGAGACGGTGGCATGGAGGAAATATCATCAGCAGAGTTGAACTAGAACACCAAAGACCGAGATCTGTGGAGAGTCATGAACGCCTACGCCAGCTGGCAAGGCACTTGATGATGATGATGATGATGATGATGATGATGATGATGATGATGATGATGATGATGAGGCGCTCCTGTCTGGGAAATTGCCAGTATTACGGACACAACTTTCCGAACTAAGCAGGCAGCGTAAGGTCACTATATAGCGGGTACCATCTCACTATGGAGTACCCGGAAACGAGAGAACTGATCGACTAGCTAAGGAAGGAGCAATAGAAGAACAACCTTATGTACCCATTACATACCACCAAAAGAGAACAATGATCAAATATGTTAGAAATCCACAAAAACCTGCGACTACCACGCCATGGACAGACCAGAACAAATCATTATTTCGCACCTCAGAACAAGACACGATAGGTTATACAACAATATGTATACAACATTCAAGACTGGCGAATCAGCATGTGCTCAAGTGAATTGGCACCGCTGATAGCAGATCGATACTCCAAAATTATGGGTGGCTCAGGCGGAGGATACGAAGACATGTGTGCATCTTGGAGAACATTAGGCGAGGAGAGGATTGGGTCAGAGTGCCAGCAGAACAGTCAGACTTGTGCAGTTATAATCACATTGAGCCGGGAGTGCAGGGTGTGGCCAGCAGAGGCCACGGAAGTGGAAATCTAGCAACTTATTCAGGATAATGCTCGCTCGGTGATGTGATTATCTACACAGATGGTTCGGTGTCGAGGGGTAGGAGAAGTGCCTGGGGGTTCATAGCAAAAGCTAATGGCCGACGTTTGGTGCAGGAGAGAATGGCGTATGATACCACAACATCTAGTTTAAGAATGGTGGTGGAAGCGGTCACTGCAGCTTTCCGCTGGATCGAGAATACCACACACACACACACACACACACACACACACACACACACACACACACACACACACACACACACACACACACACACACACACACACACACACACACACACACACACACACACACACACACACACACACACACACACACACACACACACACACACACACACACACACACACACACACACACACACACACACACACACACACACACACACACACACACACACACACACACACACACACACACACACACACACACACACACACACACACACACACACACACACACACACACACACACACACACACACACACACACACACACACACACACACACACACACACACACACACACACACACACACACACACACACACACACACACACACACACACACACACACACACACACACACACACACACACACACACACACACATCGTGATTGTAACTGACTCAGAAAGCATGCTCAGGAAGATGAGGACAGGCATGTTTCGTGCAGAGTGGCTTGCTTCGCTTTGGAGGTCACGGGTGACAAGCATCACCTGGATCTTTTCTCCGGGGCATGCCGGTGTGCTAGGGAATGAACAGACGGACAGATTGGCTGGCTCTGCAAAGCTTGGTGGAGATTTGATGCATGACAAGGCAGACGTGGTTGCGGACTTGTGAGAGCACGTGTACACCTCGGAGGAGCAAACAGATCACCCTGGTCTGACAAGAATGAGACAGTGTGGAGTCACGAGGTGATCTGGCCGATGCTCGACGCTTAGAGGAAAGGCGAGACGGACATATAATCAGATTGCTACTGGTACAATTGTGCTGGAACTCTTCGCTGGCTGCTGGGGATGGGGACGGAGCGCCAATGGGAATGCCCCGAATGATGTGATGTCGGTTCCTAGATCAATCAATCAATCACATACTCCAAGACTGCCAAAAATACGACATATCTAGACAAACCCTTTGGTGTAGAGCAGGGGTCACCAAACTTTTTTCACGACGGGCCGGATAACTGACAAAATGACGAGCGCGGGACGCATAATCATTCTGTACAATACTTGCGCTGTCTCCGTGGCGAAGGTCTCACGGACGCGGTTCGTAATCCCGTATACCCGCGTTCGAAACACAGCTGCGCGCGATTTTGCAGCAGACCGCGTAGCGCTGGGTTTTTCGTACGCCATGGTATGGGTGCCGGTCGTTCAGCAACAATTGCAAACTACTGAACGTAAGCTTGACAGGACATAACAGCAAAAAATGCTGTTGTTGACGGCAAGCGTCCTGTAAAGGATATGCAACTAACTTTAATAATACTTGCAAGCCAGAACGAAAGCTTTGGGGGGGGGGGGGGACGAAAAATTAAGTTAATCAAGGGTGAATGGCGTGTAATGCACAAAACACAAAGACAACCAACATATTTATTTATTAAAAAAGTTATCGAAGAAGGCGACGTTAGCAAAAAGATAGATAGATACATCAGACCAAGTGTGCACATATCCGAATCTCACAAAGTAAGCAGCTGAAAAGGTTGGTGGGATTAGTGAAACTGATATTTGGCTTTTAAGATATCATCAATGTGTGGTTTGGAATTGCTGCATCCAATCAAGTGCATTGCTTTCAAATGTTCATCAGTCAATCTCGTTCGATATGTTGACTTCACAGACTTCATTTTTGATAATGTTTGCTCACAGACATAAATTGTTCCAACCACTGATGCCATACCGGTGAACAGAGCACCCGGAATCTGCAAATTGTAAGATGCCTGGGTTCATCAACATTGGGATGATTGCCCGGAGCGAAAGTGCTAGTACATAAACAAGTGATCGGGCCTGAGAAATTAGGCTGGGTGGTAGGTCCCCGGAAAAGGGCAAATAAGAAGATAGGCGGGGAAGGTTGGAGGCAGTGAGTTTAAGGGGGAGTCGAGGAGGCGTCAGCCCGCGAGTGTGGTTGTGAGGCAGACAGCTTGGAGCTGGGGGATATTGTTGTTCGGAGCCCGGAACGGCTGCAAGGAAGGGTTAAAAGACAGTGGAAAACATTGATGGGGACAGTTGAGTTTTGGGACCCGACAGTGGAGGTCGGCGGTCTGGGAAATTGAATGATAGCGGAGTTAGCGAGAGAACTCCGCCCTGTGTTTTCAGGGATAGTGAGTTGAAGCGTAGACTCAGAGAGGGTCGGATAGTGAGTTGAGGCCTAGACCCAGAGTGGGGTGGATCGAGTGAGTTCGGGCCGGGAAGAGTGGCTGGTTAACTGTCGTGGTGGATGAGATCAAGTAGGCCTGAAGAAGGCAGTGTTATTCGAGTGTTAGGTTGTGATGAGGATATATTCGGGAAATACTGTTACTGGATTTATATATGTTGTGTGTTTCCGTGTTCATTCATCATTAAAGGGATATTCTGTGCGCAAACGGAATCCTGTTCAGTGACTGATAGATGTGTTATAGAGTAATGACTTTGGTTGTGGAATATGAGGCTAACCCAGCTTACACTCTGCAGTGATATAGAAGGAGTAATACGATCTAGACAACGACCAATCTCATCCTGTTGCTGCAGTAGATTGGTAATGTGGACAGTTGTTGCTCCAGTAGATGTGTGATGTGCACAGTTGTTGCGCCAGTAGAGAGGTTAATAAGGGCTACATCCGGTCAAGGAACCCGGTGCAATATAGAGAAATTAATGGAGGCTCTTAATGTGGGCTCGTAGCTTACAGAGGATAATGAGTTCGGAGACATTAGTCGGGCGCGAAATTACACCAAGAATTGTATCACAACGAATCATCACCATATTCAGCAAACGGCCCGTTTCAAATGTGCCGAAGAATTAACACACAGTTCACGGGAGGCCAGGTAAAAATAACATCGCACACCCGGAGAGGGAGGGTGGACGGTGGGTGTTATCCACGGTATAAAGACAGGGTTTACTCCTATGCTAGAACTGGCTAGCAGACAAAACAGCGGCAGAGTCAAAAGTCGTGTTGACAGAAAGTCAGCGCTATTTAAGATAGCAGAGGGACAGTCGCACGGTGTGTTCACAGGTCGAGAGGTGACTCAGCGCAGGTAAACAGACAGGGCGGGGCGCAGCGGCCAAAGACTGGTGAAATACATGTGTAAAAACTCACCCCGGGAGAGGAGATATATGAGAAAGTGTGGAACACACATAAGTGACAATTGCTGGTCCACCGAAAGACGGGGGCAGGACAGCGAGTATTTGTGTATAAAGAAAATTTTACAGCAGTCGTGGGAAGAGGGGGAATATTACTTCAGATCACAGCCAGATTCAGTGCGTGTTGGGACAAATAAGATTGTAGTACACTGATGTACTGAAACTGAAATGACGTTGGGAGTCAAGGCTGTATACAAGGGAATTTACTGAGGAAAGTTCCACTAGCATTACTAGATGACTCAGTGACTGTGAAAGCAGTCCGTAAATGATAAACAATACCAGCTGTTTTGCACCGAAACCGGGATTTATGTTCGTCGTTGTTACCATCGTTCTGTTATCATCATCATCGCGTCACCGAGCAAACATTCTACAGCAAACAATCAGTGACAGACGCTTCAAGAGTGGTCGAATTTATCTGCCAAAAAGTTACTATATATATGTCACATGACGTTCTTGATGATAATATCACGAAGTTCTTACGATGAGATGTTCGTGATATGGTCGTGTGATGGTCGTTGTCTAGGTAACGATACTCCTGGTGTGTCAATTGAGCTATCTAAATGTCTTACAATATAACTCACCCCTGCAGTGCCCGTTCACCAGTCATGAAACAAGATTGAGTTGGCGCACATAATCCTTTATTACAGAAAGAACACGGACAAACGGAACATGTTTATAAATCCAGAACACAATGTAATCCACCGAAGATATATATATATTCCTCACAACTCTACACGCACCCATCAATGCCTTCTCACGGCCTGCTGAATCTCAAATTCATAAACATGTAGTCCAGCTACTATCCACGGCTGGATCTCACACAATACGACCCACCCACTGGGTCGGAGCCTCTGCTCTCTATGTAACCCACTCTGGGTTTTAGGACTGCATTCACAGCTCGGAGAATCACACAACACAGTTCTCCGTCGACTACTGGACTACCGACTCGTTCGGTGTCTAAAACTCAACTCCCTGAAGTATCCTGACTTCAACACACCAATACACTATCTCTCGCCCCATCCACCCTAGGGGTTTTTCTCTGCCCTCACTATTTTATTTCTCAGGACTGGCTGTTTTCCCAATAGCCAGGTCAGTCACTTTACTTCTTCCCACTTTCACCCATTCTTTCTCATGCCCGGTCACTCAACTCATTGTCAATGACCCAGGCTTATGTCATCACCCCCCTCTTAAAAGAAAACTTCGTTTTCAAATATTGGGAGACTAAAACTTACTAAACATGTGACCCAGACATATTGCCTGGGTAGCCCTAAGTATGGCTCCATCTCACTTTAGCTACCACCCTAAATAATACATCAAATGCTCATAGTACACTCCCATATTCCCCAAACATCAATACCAGCACTTTACATCTAGTGTACCAATGCATGAGCCACAACATCACATAATAATAATACATCATAGGAAACATCATATTTGTGTACCCGCAGGTCTCTTACTACTTCACGACCACACAATACTATTTGTGTACCGACCCTATATCAGGTGGTTCTGTTATTGCATTAACCCTCCTCTGGTTCCTGTCGATACTGATTCATGGTACCTCTACAATTACAACATCTGTTTGCTATCCCTAGCCCTGGGTCAGTAATGTCGCGAACACTCTTTTGACCTGACTCAACTTTCCTATCTGCATATTGCACCGTTACACTTGAGTCTCTGTTTAGTCTGAGCTCTTTATTCAATCTTGGCCCATATACCTGGCACCTTGCTTTCTGCTGCATACGCCTTATGCCTATGTGCCCTGCACACGCACTATCCTGAGCTGTTCTAGTATATCGGTCTCTATGTGCTAAAGGTACTGCTACTTGCCCACGTGCAGTTCCACTATCTGAAAAGCGGCGAGTGAGAACATTGTTCTTCCTCTCGAAGCACCATCTACCCTTCCCTGACTGACTATTTTCTACTCTACTACACTCTTGGAAACATTTGTTCAGAGTAGTATCTTGTCTCTGGGAGTCACTAGCACTATATTTGGGATCCATTCTCATCTGCTCAACTGTACTACCCTTGTCCTTAGTCCCTATGTTTACTTCAAGTGCCTCTTCTACCTCAGCTATACTCTCTAATTTAGGTTCTCTTGTGGTAACTACCTCATTACTGCTTACACTATATTTTTGGTCCCAATAAACTACTTCCTCTTCTGTACAATCTTTAACTCCTATAAAATTTCCTATGATCAAATCAGCCACTGGTGAGTCCAAAACACACGCTGCCACTCTTCCAGTGATATATGGTGTTTTTACTGTTATTATGGCTAATGGGTAGAACTCTACTGTGCCGTTGAATGTTATGCATCTAATCTTTTTCCCTGTATAATCCGAGGGATCTTTTAAACTTTTCCTCACTCCGAGAGACGTACATCCGGAATCCCTAATTGTTAACGCTGGTCTATCATTGACGAATCCCTGATGCAGCTTCAGACTTCCTCCTTCATGCACTGCTGATCATGCTTTCACTGTATGACCACATATTAGGACTGGCTGACTGTCTTTTTCAAAAAGAGGTTTGCACCCACTACAATCTTCATTGTTCAGCGTCTCAATTACTTGCGCTGCATTTGAGTGCTCTGTTTCTCTCATCCTACATTGATGACTGACATGCCCCTTCTTTCCACATTTGAGGCAGATGATCTCCTTCCTTGCGTTACTTGTTGGCTCACTGGCTGGCTGCACGTCACACTCCGCCGCCTTGTGTCTCCAGCTCCCACAATTCCAACATCCGGCATAATTTGGACGTCTCTGGAAATTCCCTCTTCTATATGGGTACCGTCCTACTCTACCAACATTGTTTCCTCGGAAACCATTATCTTGAAGTTCTTGCTGCTCACTTTTCTGTGCTGAATCCACACTTTTCGCCCTTGGTCTGATGACTGGATTCTGGTCCTGTTTAGTGTACGCTGCACAGACTATTTCCTCACTCATTTGTCTGCCTATAGTACTATTAGGATGTGCAGTCATATAGTTTTGCCCTAACTGAGACATTGTGTCTATGTCCTTTGGCTTACGTTCTTCAAAGAAAGCCACTAAATTGGTATTACATGAAGCTAATACTTTGTCTCTTAACACTAAATCTACTAATTTGTTAAAATCTTTCCCTACTTCTGCGAGCTCCATCCATTTGTTAAATGTATTCTTTACATTGTTAACAAAATCTGTGAAATCTTGATTTGTCTCTGGCCCTAACTGTCTAAACTTTGTTCTGTATCCATGCTCAGTTAGTTGGAACTTCGTAAGCAGACGTTGACGCAAAATAGTGTAGTTGTTTCTTTCTTCCACGGGTAAATTAAACATTGTATCTAGGGCCTTACCCGTTAAATATTCGCCCAGCCGCATCGCATATTCTGCTTCCGGGATGCCTAGAGTTTTCACAGATGATTCGAATCTCGAAAGATAGGCCTCAAGGTTGTCCCAGTCCGTAAAATATGGCAGTTTTAGTCTCTGTGACGACTGTGAAGGTCTTCTGCTTTCCTCACTTTGACCTTTCGAAGATAGTTCTAATTTTCTGAGTGCAATTTCAGCTTCCATCTTAATCTTCTCTTTCTCGATTTCCACCGCATTTGTTTGTTTTAACTTTTCAAGTTCCATTTGTGTCTCTTCCTGTAGACGCTTGTTTTCCATTTCAGCTAGTTTTACTTGTGTCTCTTTCTCTTCCTGTAGACGCTTGTTTTCCATTTCAGCTAGTTTTACTTGTGTCTCTTTCTCTTCCTGTAGACGCTTTGCCTCGCGTTCATTATGCCTCTCCTCTCTTTCCATCTGTTTTTGTTCTTTTGCTTCTGCATACTCCTGTAACTCTTTACCTTTCAGGCCTATTCGTTCACCTGCTTCAATATATTCCATTAAAGTAGGCATCTTGTACTTGTGGACACGTTGCTGTCTGTCAGCCAACTATAAATGTGACGACTCTGCTGTTAGTTTTGTGTACCTTCCCTAAGTACACCTCCACTAAGACTGTACGTAAATTCGCAGTATTAATACTGTCACCCTGTACTCACCCAGTCACTCTCCAAGTACTAGGTAGTGAGGGGGAAATATTACCTATACTCCCTCGTATATATATATATATATATATATATATATATATATATATATATATATATATATATATATATATATATATATATATATATCCAATAGCTGTCAAAACAATTCTGGAAATATTGTTAAACATACATAAATATACAAACGAATGGATGATAATAATAAGTGGTGTCTATAAACGCTAGACGCATAGGCTAGTGACACGCATACAGATGATTACATAGAAATAAAAACCACTAACATTGACATGCCCATGTAAAAACACAACTGTGCGCGTAATATATAAATATAGACAGACACCGACCACTAGACAGTAGAAATGACGAAAGATCACAATAATAAGATATATCCGACCACAACAAATATCATATGTAAATATAACGTAAAGAAAGAAAGAGAAAAAATTATATCCTCAAAATATACACTGATCTGACGTCAGACAACACGTCTCTAGATATTAGTTAGGACTCCAATGCCACTGCACGACACGTTAACTCATTAACGTTTTCCATACAAAAATATCGTAAGCACCAGAAAAAAAACCACGTTTTGCAAGGCCTATCCTAATGTAGATAGAGATCGCAAAAAGTGCCTATGCAACAACTACATGTAATAAAATATCCATATATATATATATATATATATATATATATATATATATATAAGTAGACAAACGATAACGACAGTTAAGACGATGAGAGCAAAACAAAATGTGCAGATGGTTAGCCGACAAATATGTGCTTCTTAAGCCGTCGCCAAAAGTTCTTATTAATCAGTCACAAAAAGTTTTTGTTCGTTTTAATAGTTATTCGCAATCCGCTGGAAATATCTGTGTTAACTTTTCCGAAATGTCTACACCGCTAGATTTCAAAGCGATTTGTTGTTTTGTTGAGTGGTTACTTCATTTCGCGTTGTGATCACCAGTTCCAACTGTCGGAAACGTTGACGGTAATAATAATTATCCAAAGTGTTCTTTCGATATGTTGTTACTTTCGTTGCGGAGATGGCGCTTTGCTGTATCATAAATGTTATGGATTTCCGTTACCCGACAAGATTCACCAAAAAGAAAAGGAGAATGGCAGCCAATGTTCAGCGCTTTAAACTTGGATATATAGATCCTTATTGGCAAAAAAATACGACCATGGTTGCGATGATGACACATTAACACTGTTTGCTCATAACAGAATAATGATGACAAAGGGCTTGAACAAAGACGAACCATAAAGTCTGGCTTTCTTTCAAAACAACCTTGTTTTGTTCATTCACAATGAGTCATCTTGACCACACTAGGCTGTGGAAATTTTCTCAGTAACTGCTTACTGTTAAACAGCCTTGCCACCCAAGGTCAACCTTCTCAGCCCCACTCGGCTGCTCTCGTACCTCTCCCCTCCCCGAGAGAGAGTTTATCGTTGCCTTGCGACCAAACAGTGCGCTTGCCTTCGCACACACACCAACTGTCCCACCACACACAGGACTTCTCAACGAAATTGCTCACTGTCTTAAATCTTTGGTTCAATCCTGTCTTTATCACCGACAGCGATACTGTCAAACTATGCTGACCCAACATTGTCGCAAACAACGTTTTGTCCCCGCGACATTTACCTGTGCTGTCTGCTAGCACCGACTTTTCTGTGCCGCTGTTTTCTCGCGCGCTGTTTGTGACTAGTGACTCCCCGTCACCTCGCACTCTCCGTTGACCTGCCGTGGCTTCTCTAACGTGCTGACAGTTTTTCTTCGATGTGGCGTCTTACACACACACACGCCCGATATTCCCACTCCCTTCTGGATTAATCCTGGTTTTTCCCGTGCCACGTCTGCTAGCCTGGGCCTTCACTGCTGTCTGTCTGTGTTAGTTATCTGGCGCACACACAAAAGAGTTCACATTAACCTCTTGAATCAACGATGTCTAGCTTGATGGAACGTAATCACCAGATAATAACTCCTCTCTCAGCGAAGAGTTCACAAATAACCAGAATGACAACAATGTCTATATTGTTCTTGATCGGACGAAGCCTGCCAGATATCTCACTATATCCCCGTCGTCCTTGACCGGAGAGACCCCAGATGTCACATGACGTTCTTGATGATAATATCACGAAGTTCTTACGATGAGATGTTCGTGATATGGTCGTGTGATGGTCGTTGTCTAGGTAACGATACTCCCGGTGTGTCAATTGAGCTATCTAAATGTCTTACAATATAACTCACCCCTGCAGTGTCCGTTCACCAGTCATGAAACAAGATTGAGTTGGCGCACATAATCCTTTATTACAGAAAGAACACGGACAAACGGAACATGTTTATAAATCCAGAACACAATGTAATCCACCGAAGAGATATATATATTCCTCACAACTCTACACACACCCATCAATGCCTTCTCACGGCCTGCTGAATCTCAAATTCATAGACATGTAGTCCAGCTACTATCCACGGCTGGATCTCACACAATACGACCCACCCACTGGGTCGGAGCCTCTGCTCTCTATGTAACCCACTCTGGGTTTTAGGACTGCATTCACAGCTCGGAGAATCACACAACACAGTTCTCCGTCGACTACTGGACTACCGACTCGTTCGGTGTCTAAAACTCCCTGAAGTCTCCTGACTTCAACACACCAATGCACTATCTCTCGCCCCATCCACCCTAGGGGTTTTTCTCTGCCCTCACTATTTTATTTCTCAGGACTGGCTGTTTTCCCCATAGCCAGGTCAGTCACTTTACTGTCTCTTACTTTCACCCATTCTTTCTCATGCCCGGTCACTCAACTCATTGTCAATGACCCAGGCTTATGTCAATATACACATGCACAATTCTGGACATTCATCACCATTGTTTAACCTTTTCGGCAAACGTGAATCATTACCATTAATTCGAGAAGATAGCAACCAAACAGGTTCAGACATTTGAGTCAGATCTAACCACTAATCGGATCCAGTTGATTTTCGAAAACTACTCATACAACTAAAGACTTATGTGCTGTTATTGTTGCACTTTTTCGGCCTACTGCTTTTGTTCGGTGTACCCACCATTCATTTTGTTTCTTTTTAAGTTTCATGTGCGTAATCTGTTGATTTGTGTGTTATTGCTTGTGTCTAGTTGATAGGCATTTTTGCGATTTCTATCTGAATCAGGGTAGGCTTGGCAAAACGTTCTTCCTTGTGCTTAAGATATTTTTTAAGGAATACGCTAATAAGTTAGCGTAGTCGTGCGTTCGCATTTGGTGTCCTGAACAATATCCAGAGCCGTGGTGTCTTGCGTCAAATCTGTGTATATTAGTTACTGGAGATTACTTGTTCCTCTTTCTTTATATTTACATATAATATCGGGTTGATTCGGATAAATGGTATTATTGTAATTCTCGCGTTAAAATCTCCCATCTAGATGGTGGTTATTTTTTTAATGCGCACTACATTTTCTCTTACATGGGCTTGTCGATGTCAATTTTGTGTGTGTCACTAGCCTATGCGTGTAGAGTCTGATAGACATCACTTATTGTTTATTATTCATTCGTGGTATATATGTATGTCTAACACTATTTCCAGAAACTTTCTACAACTATTTGTTATATATTCGAGGGAGTATAGGTAATACCCCCTCCTCACTACCTAGTGCTTACAGAGGGACTGTGTGAGTATAGAGTGATATTATCAGTACTACGAATTTACGTAAAGTCTGAGTGGTGGTGTACTTAGGAAAGGTGCACAAAGACAAGCAGCAGGGTCTTTATATTTATAGTTGGCTGATGGACAGCCAAGTGTCCACAATTACAAAATACCTACTTTAATGGAATACATCGAAGCAGGTTAACGAATAGGCCTGAAGTGCAAAGATTTGCAGGAGTTTGCAGAAGCAAATGTGAAAGAATATGATCAACGGAAGAGAGAACAATGACAAGCTGAGAGAGAACAAAGACAGGTTGATCTGGAAAACAAACGCCTACAGGAAGAAAAGTTAGCTGAAGCTAAGCGCCTACATGAAGAGAGAGAGAGAGAGAGAGAGAGAGAGAGAGAGAGAGAGAGAGAGAGAGAGAGAGAAAGATATATATATATATATATATATATATATATATATATATATATATATATATATATATATATAGAGAGAGAGAGAGAGAGAGAGAGAGAGAGAGAAATGAAATTAGAAATAGACAAACAAAAGCATCAGTTTCAGATGGAAGCTGAAATTGCACTAAAAAAATTTGAACTAGCATCTAAGGCTCACATTGAGGAAGGCAGAAGACCTTCGCAGTCGTCACAACGATTGAAATTGCCATATTCTACGGACCGAGACAATCTTCAAGCTTATTTTGACAGATTTGAGGCTTCTGTTAAGGCTTTAGGCATTCCAGAAGGAGAGTATGCTATGAGGCTCAGTGAGTATCTGACGGGAAAGGCCCTAGATACCATGTTAAATTTACCTGTGGCAGAAAGAAACAATTATACTATTCTGCGACAACGCTTTCTTACAATGTTCAACCTAACTGAGCATGGATACAGAACAAAGTTCAGACAATTGGTGCCAGAGACAAATCTGGATTTTACAGATTTTGTCAATACAGTGAAGAACATATTTCATAAATGTATGGAGCTTGCAAAAGTTGGAACATATTTCAGTGGCTTAGTCGATTTGATGCTAAGAGACAAGATATTATCGCCATGTAATGCAGATTTAGTGGCTTTCTTTCAAGAACGCAAACCAAAGGACATAGACACAATGTCCCAGTTGGGGAAAAACTACATGACTGCACATCCAAACAGTTCTATTGGCAGACAAGTTGATGAGGAAATAGTCTGTGCAGCGTATACTAAACAGGATCAGAATCCTGGGATCAGACCAAGGTCGAAAAGTGTGGATTCAGCACAGAGGTATGAGGAACAAGGACCTAAAGACAATGGTTTCCGTGGCAACCATTTTGGCAGATCAGGACGTTACCCATATCACAAGGGAAATTTTAAGAGGCGTCCGAATAGTTATTCCGGATTTTGGAATTGTGGGAGCTGGAGACACAAGGCAAGTCTCCAGTGTGATGTACAACCATCCAGTGGACCAACAAATAATAGGATGAAGGACATTATTTGTTTTAAATGTGGCGGGACCGGGCACTTTCGCTATCAATGTACGATGCGGGAAACTGAGCACTCAAATGCAGCGCAAGTGACTGAGGCAATCAATAATGAGTTGTTGTGGATGCAAACCTCTTTTTGATAAAGACAATCAGCCTGTCTTAATGGGCGGTCACAGATTTCAAGCAGGATCAGTAATGCATGCAGGAGGAAGTTTGAAGCTGCATCTTGTGTTTGTTAATGATAGTGAAGCGGTGACACTTAGAGATTCTGGTTGTACGACCATCGGGGTTAGAAAAAGTCTAGTACATCCCTCGGATTACGCAGGGAAAAAGGTTGGATGTATAACGTTTAATGGTACAGTAGAATTTTACCCATTGGCCGTGATCACAGTGGCGACACCACAAATCACAGGAAGAGTGACAGCGTGTGTTCTTGACTCACCAGTGGCAGATCTGATTACTGGAAATGTGCCACAAGTTAAAGAGTGTACAGAAGAGGAAGTAGTTCATTGGTATCACAAATATGGTGTAAGCAGTAAGGAGGTAGTTACCAGAAGAAAATCTCTAGATTAGATACTATAGCTGAAGAAGAAGAGGCACTTGAAATTGACAACCAAACAGGGACGAATGATAACACCGCTGAAAAAGAGAAGACTGATCCCAAGCAAAGTTCTAGTGACTGTCAAAGAAGAGACAGCACTCTTGAAACTGATTGTCAGATGTATGATAATCCAGAACACAAGCGATTAACGAAAGAGAGGGGTGGCTTGGAAGGGACATATAATAGTCTCACTAACGATGTGTCAGATGACAAGACTATAAGCAAGCATAGAGACCGATATATAAGAACAGCTCAGGATATTTCATGTGCAGGGCACATAGGAATAATGCGCACGCAGCAGAGAGTAGTGTGCCAGTTATATTGGGCAGGATTTAGTAAAGAGGTCAAACTACACAGAGAATCCGGTGTAACGGTGCAAGATACAGATAGGAAAGTTAAGTCAATTCAAAAGAGTGCTAACGACACCACTGACCCAGGTTTATGGATAGTCTACAGGTGTTTTACAGATATAGGGACCATGAGTTATGAGCACACGAGACGCATCATCGACAGGAATCGGCGGATGGTTGATGAAAGAAAAGAACCACCTGATATATGGTCGGTACACAAACTCTCCAGATACTTTTTGGATAGACAATTCATTCTACAAACTGCCCACAGACCACTTACATTCATCCATACGGCAGCGATGAAGAACGCACGGGTTCATCGCTGGAGCATATTGTTGCAGGAATACGCATTTCTGCCGATGCCCATACTTGGTGAAGACAACACCATGGCAGACCTGCTGTCAAGGAAATACCAAGGGTATGAGGCCACATAAACAATTAACATGTGGTTCTATACCCTATCTGGCGTATGGTATTATGGTTTGTTATTAATACAATATATTGGGCGATGGAAGACAAAGGCAAAGCAGCGCCTCGACATGTATTCATGGACGATTATTATTTTACTGGACAATTATTAGCAAAGTTACATAGTTAGTATTTTCTTGAAGATATTAATAGACCTGCGGGTACACAAATACAATGTTTTCTATGATATGTTGATTATTATGCGATGTATTAGCTCATGCATTGGTACACAAGATGGAAAATTGGTTGTATTGATGTGTGGGGAATATGGGAGGTTACTATGACTACTTGATGTATTATGTAGTGTGGTAGCTGGATTACTGGATAGCTGGATTACTGTCAGGCCGGGAAGAGTGGCTGGTTAACTGTCGTGGTGGATGAGGTTAAGTAGGCCTGAAGAAGGCAGTGTTATTCGAGTGTTAGGTTGTGATGAGGATATATTCGGGAATTACTGTTACTGGATTTATATATGTTGTGTGTTTCCGTGTTCATTCATCATTAAAGGGATATTTTGTGTGCAAACGGAATCTTGTTCAGTGACTGATAGATGTGTACTACAGTAATGACTTGGGTTGTGGAATATGAGGCAAACCCAGCTTACACTCTGCAGTGATTTAGAAGGAATATTTCGATCCTGACAACGACCAATCTCATTCTGTTGCAAAAGAGATTGTGACACAAATCTTCCAACTGAGTCCAGATCTGCCCCATCAGACCCTTCGTCACTCCAGCTATGTTTTTCCCCATCAACTGTAACACCTCGAAGCTGATTCCACTGAAGGTTATAGTCTTGCAAAGCCTTTTATACTACCATGAAAATGTCTTTTACAGTTGTTGTTCCATGCATGCTGCAAACGGATGCCAACTCTTCCGTTATCTGAAAGTCCTAATTGACACCACGAATAAACACGGGAAGTTGTAATGTACTCGAGAAATCAGTAGGCTCATCCAGTGCCAGGGAATACCACAACAAGTTCCTATTTTTTTTCTCATATCTGTAGCACTATGTTCTCTTCAAGTTCTTCTGTTCTACGCACTATTGAACTTGCCGAATGGCTGAGAGTTCCAAACAAATCGACTTTCTCAGGACACAGGTCATTTGCTGCTTCCATCATACACTCTTTGATGAAGTTGCCATCAGAAAACGGGTTTCCTTGTTCTGCCATCTTATGCATTATTTTGTAATTTGTACGAGTGACAGATTCAGTCTCAGCAAACTTTCTCGTGAAGAGATTTCTTTGTGTTTCTAAACCACGTTTTGTGGTCTCATATATCTCAGAGCGTAACTTTCCAGAAAACTGTGAATATGTTGGTAGATGTTTTGTTTCGTAGTGACGCAGAAGATTGTACGCTTTCATAACGGCAACACTTTCGCTGCATATTACGCAACTGGTTTTCTGGACGTTTGTTTCCACAAAGAAGTACTTTACTCCCCATTCTTCATTGAAAACGCGACACTCGGCGTCCACTTTTCTTTTCTTGGTAGCCATAATGAAGGGTGAAGTACACGGAATCTGAAAATGAAAAAGACATTGAATTAGAAATATAATTAAAATCCTATTGAAACACAAGAAATGCAGAGGACTAGGGATCACTGGTGAAGCTACGGCTCACCAAAGGTACATATATAATTTATAGGTACCTTTGGTAATAGAATATATCTCATAATAAGGTTTGCAAAATATATAAATAGGGACGGCCTAAATAAACAGCCTAGAACAGAGTTTTTCAACCGGGGTTCCTCGAATGGCAGTCATGGGTTCCGCCGAAACAGACCGAAATCGCCTAAATGCAACATTTCTGCCCACTTGGTTTATTACATAAAGTAGGACAGACAATTGGATCATCGCACAGAGTTCCTTGAGCAACGTAAACACTTGCGTAAGGATATGATCCAGCAGAAAGGTTGTAAAACACTGGCCTAGAGACCAACTCGATTAACACCTTGACCGGGAAATTCTTCTGAGCTTGGGATAATATTTTCGTATCAACACGAGGCTTCTATGGCATTTTTATGCTACGTTTGCTACTTTATCGCCTCTATTCACATTTTTAGTTCACTTACCTATCACTGTCAAACAAAGAAATCCTTGTTACATACCTAAAAAATGGATGACTGGCAAAAAGAAGTAAATATTTCTGGAGCACCGGATCTGTTTGACAGCCGCAAGAATCTGGGGAGGGAAAGATTTGTGTGTGTGTGTGTGTGTGTGTGTGTGTGTGTGTGTGTGTGTGTGTGTGTTGTCATAGACACCATGGTAACGTCAGAGCGTAGGCGGCGCTACCACGAGCCGGGGAAGGACTTGGGATAGTGCAAAATAAGCAAACATTACAATAAACAAGAAAATCTAGATACAATAATTTATAATTGAAAATGGTAAATTTAAGACACATAGAGAAACAATACTATTAATGCTAACAAAACGCTTGTATTACTGAAACCAGACAAAGGAAGTGGTGCAGTATTGATGGACATGCCAGATTACCAGAGTAAAATGGAAGTGATATTATCGGATGAATCTAAATTCAGGTTAGATCAAACAGTAAACAAGTCGGAGGACCTGGATGCAAAAATGAGTAAAGAGATCCAGTAACTTGTGAATGAGGGACAACAACAACAACAACAACACAACTTTATTTTGAAAGGGTTAAGAATTGGGCACGCAGGCCCGTCTAACATTCTGCCCTTTTATCACTCTCTTTCATACATTATACCATTTACTTATCATTCAAGGCTAACTGAAAACAGCAACAATATAAAAGATATGCATTATAAAGGCATTTGGAAAAATTAAAAATAAATACTAGACGACTCAGTAATAGTAATAACTGATGTGGCATTTATTAGCTATGTGGAATATACTGGCCTACCAAAAGGGGACTGGCTATTATACTAGAGTTTTGTTATATTACTAGCTGACCCGGCCCGGCTTCGCCCAGTCCCTGGTGGGGAGCATCTCATTTAATTCATATAAGTAGTCATATAAGTTCTCGTTCCCGTTACCGACTATCTGTCTGTCTGTCTGTCTGTCTGTCTGACCCGGCCCGGCATCGCCCAGCTCCTGGTGTGGAGCATCTCATTTAATTCATATAAGTAGTCATATAAGTTCCCGTTCCCGACTGTCTATCTGTCTGTCTGTCTGTCTATCTATCTGTCTATCTGTCTGCCTGACCCTGCCCGGCTTCGCCCAGCCCCTGATGGGGAGCATCTTATTTAATTCATATAAGTAGTCATATAAGTTCCCGTTCCCGTCTGTCTGTCTGTCTGTCTGTCTGTCTGTCTGTCTGTCTCTCCCTCCCTCTCTGTCTGTCTGTCTGACTGTCTGCCTGTCTGTCTAATCATTTATTGGTTGCAGTTAGAACAACCTAGATAAACGAAGATCAACTTACAAAAAGCATTAGAAAGAGCACTAGAAAGGTCTTTACATCTTCCCCAACAATTAACTTGGGTAAATGGAGCGGCGGCAGCAGCAGCAGCAGAAGAAGAAAAAGGAGGAGTAGGAGCTGGGAGGAGGAAGAGGGAGGAGGAGGGAGGAAGAGATAGGCGGAGAGAGGAGGAGGAGGGAAGAGGAGGGAGGAGTAGGAGTAGGGAGGAATAGGAGGGAGGAGGAGGGATTAAGAGGAGGAGAGAGGAGGAGGAGGGAGGAGGAGGAAGGAGGAGGGAGGAGGAGGGAGGAGGTAGAGGGAGGAGGAGGAGGGAGGAGGAGGAGAGAAGAAGAGGAGGGAGGAGAAGGAGGGAGGAGGAGGAGGGAGGAGGAGGAGGGAGGAGGAGGAGGGAGGAGGGGGGAGAAGGGAGGAGGAGGGAGGAAGAGGGAGGAGGAGGTGGGAAGGATGGAGGAGGGAGGAGGAGGAAGAAGAGAGGAGTGGGAGGAGGAGGGAGGAGGCGGGAGGAAGGAGGAGGGAGTAGGGGAGGAAGAGTAGGGAGGAGGAGGAAGAGGGATGAAGAGGGAGGAGGAGGGAGGAGGAAGAGGGAGGAGGAAGGAGAAGGAGGAGGGAGCATGAAGGAGGAGAAGAACGCAGGATGAGGGGAGGAGGAGGAGGGAAGAGGAGAGGGAGAAGGAGGGAGATAGAGGAGGAGGGAGGAGGAGGGAGGAGGAGGAGGCGGAGGTAGGAGGAGGAGGGAGGAGGAGGGAGGAGGTAGAGGGAGGAGGAGGAGGAGGAGGGAGGAGGAGGGAGGAGAAGGAGGGGTAGGAGGAGGGAGGAGGAGGAGGGATGTGGAGGGAAGATGACGAGGGAGGAGGAGAAGGGAGGAGGTAGAGGGAGGAGGAGGAGGGAGGAGGAGAGAGGATGAGGAGGGAGGAGGAGAAGGGAGGAGAGGGATGAGGAGGAGGAGGAGAGGGAGGAGGAGGGAGGAGTAAGAGGAGGAGGAGGAGGTAGGTGGAGGAGGAGGGAGGAGGGAGGAGGTAGAGGGAGGAGGAGGAGGGATGAGGAGGGAGGAGGAGGGAGGAGAAGGAGGGGTAGGAGGAGGGAGGAGGAGGAGGGATGTGGAGGGAAGATGACGAGGGAGGAGGAGAAGGGAGGAGGTAGAGGGAGGAGGAGGAGGGAGGAGGAGAGAGGATGAGGAGGGAGGAGGAGAAGGGAGGAGAGGGATGAGGAGGGAGGAGGAGAGGGAGGAGGAGGGAGGAGTAAGAGGAGGAGGAGGAGGTAGGTGGAGGAGGGAGACAAAGGGAGGAGAAGGAGGAGGAGGGAGGACTAGGGATGAGGGGGATGACGTAGGAGGAGGAGGAGGGAGGAGGAGCAGAAGGGAGGAGGAAGGAAGCGGAGTGATTAGGAGGAGGGAGGAGGGCGAGGAGGTAGGAGGAGGAAGAGGGAGGAGGAGGAGGAAGGGGGAGGAAGGAGAAGAAGGAGAAGGAGGGAGGAGAAGAACGCAGGAGGAGGAGGGGGAGGAGGAGGAGGGAGGAGGAGGAGGGAGGAGGAGGAGGAAGAGGGAGGAGGAGGAGGGATGTGGAGGGAGGAGGAGGGAGGAGGTAGAGTGAGGAGGAGGGAGGAGGAGAGAGGATGAGGAGGAGGAGGAGGAGGGATGAGGAGGATGGAGGAGGAGAGGGAGGAGGAGGGGAGGAGGGAGGAGGAGGAGGGAGGAGGAGGGATGAGGGGGAGGACGTAGAATTAGAAGGAGGGAGGAGGGAGTGGGAGGAGAGAGGAGGAGAAGGGAGGAGGAAGGAAGAGGAGTGATTAGGAGGAGGGCGAGGAGGTAGGAGGAAGAGGGAGGAGGAGGAGGGAGGAGGAGGAGGAAGGAGGAGGAGGAGAAAGAGGGAGGAGGAGGGAGAGGGAGGAGGGGGAGGGGAAGAGGAAGAGGGTAGAAGGAGGAGGAGGGGAGAGGAGGAGGAGGATTTTAACGCATATGCTTGTACATAACTGCAGCGAAAAGGTGGGTCTGTCTATCTATCTGACCCGGCGTGGCTTCGCCCAGCTCCAGGCGGGTAGCGTCTCATTAAATTCATACAACAAAAAAAGTAACTTAAAAGAAGGTCCTTCCACACACCATCCATTATTTTTAATGAAAACTGTTTCTAATCACCTGCATGACTACAGTAACTTCTTAGCATAAAAAGATGAGTTACAATGGTATGCATTGTGCATTATTTTTACGAAAACTTTGAAAATGCCTTAAAGATTGTATCATTATTTATTATAATTCATATGCCGGTACATAACTATGGACAAAGAGTTTATAAATCTTTGAAAACGATGCAACAATATGACTATAAGTTATACAGAAAAGTTATTAAAAGTTATGCCCCTTGAAATAACTTTTACAGACTTAGGTCCCCTCGCTGTATACAAATTATAATGAAAAATTGAAAATTAAATAATTTTCAGTAAGCAGCCGATTTCACACTAAAAAAATATGACAGTTGGCTGCGCTGGAATGAAAGGAAGACGTGTATAAAATTTCATCTCAATCGGATGGGCCGTTCGCGAGCGCATAAAGGACATACGGACATACAGACAGACGGAGATCGCCTTTTATATATAAGATTACTTCTATTATTAAGGGTTAAGGTAATCCGTACTGATATAGTGTTCAAATAATTTGCGATTATATGTATAGGGATTGATGATGTCTTTTATTTCATGTGGAAGATTGTTCCACAGCTGAGCTGCAGAGTACGTTAAGCTTGTTTTGTATAAGTCTATCCTAGGCTTCGTAAGGTGTAATATATTTAATCGTTTACTGTGTCTAGCATTATATTCAAACAATGGCCAAAGGTAGTTTGGGGCATTCCGATGTAGGATTTTGTAAATTAGTTTGGCCTTATTGAAAAGCAGACGTTTGCGGAGTGGTAGTAACTGAAGGCGTTTATGCAGGCTAGGATTGTCAGTTAAATGTTTGCTATAAATTAATCCCATGGCCCGTTTCTGGAGTGAGTAAAGTCGCTTGGTGCTTGAATTGGAACAACCGTCCCAGATTGTAGAGCAGTAGTCAAAATGTGTCTGTGTGTGAGACGTATAGAATATTTTCCCTGTGTCCTCATCAAGGAAATTTTTAATTTTGGCGAGTTGGTAGACTTTTTTCGCTGTTTGTTTAGTGAGCGCTTGGCCTAATGTTTTGTGCTCAATTACACTTTCTACTGGCATGTTATCGATGTGAAGTTGAAGTGATCTGTGTGAATTTAGAGTCTGAAGTCTTGAGGCCACTGCAAAAATGCTCACACCACGTGGCTCCCAAACTCCTCAAATGTACGGTCTACCCAAACTTCACAAGCCCGGAATCCCGCTAAGACCGATCCTGTCTATGGTTAACTCTGCACAACACCGAATGGCGACATGGGTAGCTGAAATTTTAAAGCCAGTACCACAGTCGTTTGATCCAAAAATATTTAGAGATACATTCGAACTGGTGGAATTATTGGATACTATGGACATAAATAATAAACACATGGCATCCATGGATATAGCCTCCCTATTCACCAACGTTCCATTAGATGAGACAGTGAAAATAATAAGTGAACGCATCAGAGACAAACAAATAAAACTAGGTATATCAACATCTATTCAGGAGAGGCTACTATTACTACGTACTGCCAATATAAAATTCAATTTTCTGAATAAGTCATACCGCCAAATTGACGGAGTGACCATGGGGAGTCCTTTTGGTCCTATTCTAGCGGACATCTTCATGGCACATTTAGAAGAAAAGAGATCCTCAGACATTAACAACTTGGTCTTCTACCGTCGTTATGTGGACGATATATTAATTATCATAACAGAGGAGCTACAAGCACCATCGTTCCAGGCCATAATAAACATGGCGCATAAAAACATCTCTCTATCTATGGAACACGAACACAACGAAGCGTTGCCATTCCTAGATATTCTAATGAGACGTAGAGCAGACGGCACAATCCAATGATCGGTGTACCGCAAAAAAAAAAAAAACCATGGACCGGCCAACACTTAAATTTTCATAGCTTCGCACCTGTCCAGTACAAACGGGGCTTAGTGAGGACCCTGTTTGACCGTGCTAGGTAGATATGCACCCAGGATACACTGACGGAAGAAATTGAAACTCTCAAGAATGTCTTACACCTGAATGGGTACTCCACAGGATTTATAAAGCGTCACTGCCAACAGCCGAAACCAAAATCAGACGTACCTACGGTCCCTAAGCTCAAGGTGTTTATACAGCTTACCTTTCGAGGGGATGACGTAATGCAACGCCTACAAGACCAATATACAACAATAATGGAGGGGTATATGCCTGGGAAGAGAGGAAGATGAAGACCAAAGAGAAGATGGGTGCAGGATATGGCGGATGATCTCCAGATGGGTGTATCAGACGCGGGACATCTTGCTTATGATCGACATGTTTTCCGGAAGGTTGTTATGGGAGCGATGTTCTGCAAAGGACATGCTACTGAATGAATGAATGAATGTGTACTGAAATCCCAACTTCTTGGGATGTAGAGAAAAAGAACAATTATTTCAGTATAACGTTTATAACATCCGCACTTATATAATATATTCAGATAATTAAGGGGTTTGGTGGGTTACCTCGCCCCCTTCTAGATAAACTCCAAAGAATTTGGAAACGACAGCGATGAAATAGGAATACATTATAATTTCAACTATACGGCATTGAATGCAAGTTCGTTAATGTTTGTACAATACGTCGCAAGCAGATGTGCAGCATTCTATAAATCTTACATATATCCAAATAGTCTTATCTAACTTCTGATAGCAGATTTTGAAAAATCTAAGTATTTGTAACAAAAGCACTTTGCCTTGAAACTGACATTTCTAGACTTCATAGAGCCAAACATCTATACAAGATAAGATTGTCTCCCTTTGACTAAACAAAATCGTTGTTAGTGCGCTTGCCCCCAAAAACAACGACCCAGTTTCAATCCCCAACTCCGGCGAGGTTACTTTTTTTCCCGACCAGGACGACTCTGGAGTCGACCCAGCCTTATTGGTGACTCAGTCACCAATCAATAGAGCACATACTCCAGGACTGCCCAAACTACAACATATCCATGCGAACCTTCTAGCCTAGAGAGACAACAGTGGAAGATAAACTCTATGGACCGCTGAGTGAAATAAAAAAGACTGTTAGATTCATACAAGAGACAACATTGCAGTTATAGACATATTTCAAGCGAACGAAAGAAGAAGAAGAAGAAGAAGAAGAAGAAGAAGAAGAAGAAGAAGAAGAAGAAGAAGAAGAAGAAGAAGAAGAAGAAGAAGAAGAAGAAGAAGAAGAAGAAGAAGAAGAAGAAGAAGAAGAAGAAGAAGGAGAAGAAGAAGAAGAAGAAGAAGAAGAAGAAGAAGAAGAAGAAGAAGAAGAAGAAGAAGAAGAAGAAGAAGAAGAAGAAGAAGAAGAAGAAGAAGAAGAAGACCCAGCCTTATTAAAATAAGTAATAATTCTTTATTTTATTTAGAATATTCTGGAAATTATGCGGGAAGCAAATGCGATGAGGAAAGTAAACTGGCCACCACATCTCATGGTGGATCTATATGATCTCCGTGGTGTAATGGTTAAACCACCAGCCATGCACTCCGAGGGATGTGGGCTCGTTACCGGACACCACGCAGATGACCCGTATACCAGGTGTGGTCGCATACTGTGTTGCTAATCTTTGCTAAGTATTTTCCCACAGGTTCCCCATGTTAGTTAGTTAGTTAGGTAGTTAAGTAGTTAGTTAATTAGTTAGGTAGTTAGTTAGTTAGTTAGTTAGGCAGGCAATTAGTTAGTTAGTTAGTTAGTTAGGTAGTTAGGTAGTTAGTTAGTTAGTTAGGTAGTTAGTTAGTTAGTTAGTTAGGTAGTTAGTTAGTTAGTTAGTTAGGTAGTTAGTTAGTTAGTTAGTTAGGTAGTTAGGTAGTTAGTTAGGTAGGTAGGTAGTTAGTTAGTTAGTTAATTAGGTAGTTAGTTAGTTAGTTAGTTAGGTAGTTAGTTAGTTAGTTAGTTAGGTAGTTAGTTAGTTAGTTAGGTAGTTAGTTAGTTAGTTAGTTAGTTAGTTAGGCAGTTAGTTAGTTAGTTAGTTAATTAGTTAGGTAGGTAGGTAGTTAGTTCATTAGTTAGTTAGTTAGTTAGTTAGGTATTTAGGTAGTTAGTTAGTTAGTTAGGTAGGTAGTTAGGTAGTTAGTTAGGTAGTTAGTTAGTTAGTTAGTTAGGTAGTTAGTTAGTTAGTTAGGTAGTTAGGTAGTTAGTTAATTAGTTAGGTAGGTAAGTAGGTAGGTAGGTAGGTAGGAAGTTAGGTAGTTAGTTAGTTAGTTAGGTAGTTAGGTAGTTAGTTAGTTAGTTAGGTAGTTAGTTAGTTAGTTAGTTAGGCAGTTAGTTAGTTAGTTAGTTAGTTAATTAGTTAGGTAGGTAGGTAGTTAGTTAATTAGTTAGTTAGTTAGTTAGTTAGTTAGTTAGGTAGTTAGTTAGTTAGTTAGGTAGTTAGGTAGTTAGTTAGGTAGTTAGTTAGTTAGTTAGTTAGTTAGGTAGTTAGTTAGTTAGGTAGTTAGTTAGTTAGTTAGTTAATTAGTTAGTTAGGTAGGTAGGTAGTTAGTTAGTTAGTTAGTTAGTTAGTTAGTTAGGTAGTTAGGTAGTTAGTTAGTTAGTTAGTTAGTTAGTTAGTTGTTTAGTTAGTTAGTTAGTCGAGGTTCCAACTTCACTTGCTCCTATGTAATATGCAAGCCGGCTCCGTGGCAAAGAGGTTACGGACGTTGTTCGTAACCGCGCATACCCTCGTTCACAACACAGCTGTGGCTGATTTGGCAGCAGACTCCCATACATTGTTTTATTTTAATGGAATGGTATGGGTGCCGGTCGTTCAGAAAGCAATGTCAAAATACTGAAAGTAACCTTGCCCTGGAATCACGAATAGCCAAAACCTGCTAGGGTTGACTGCTACGTCCTGTAAATGATATGCAACAACTTTAGCATGCAATAATTCTTGTATGCGATATCCATGCACTAAAAGCATGTACTAATGTGTTAAAACATTGTATGTATTAAGAGTGCTTTTAGTACACTTCTGAAATACAATAACATGTCCATATTGTTAGAGCGTGACTTTTGGTTCTTTTGATGTTGGGGATTAATGAAGGTTCAAGACCTATGAAGGGTCTTGTCTGTGCATTTCTAATCTACACAGTCCCCCCCTGCCAATAGGTAATTTCTCTCATTGACTTATAAACAACTCGTCACGCTTTGAACAATGTGACGAATGATTAAGCGACTCCAAATGAAAACGATACTCACTCTTTTATTCCAAGTCGAGCGGAACAAATAATAGCGTGCAGTTATCGGGTGATATTAAACTGCCCCCGAGATGTAGGAGCGGCGTTTAATTAATAAATGTTTCACACGAAAACTCCCTGCCTTGCCCCAATGTCCTCTTTGAGGTGCAAACTTGCCATTTCACAGTTCAGAGTTGCAGCGCGTCTAGGGTTTTCGAGTCCTGTCTTAAGTATCCATTTGCCAATCGATCTTTCCTCCTGAATTCTATTCGCCTAAGCACGGAATCAGTCGCATACAGCGCTTCACACACGGCTCTCTGGAAGACACGTCCTTTCCTTTCGAATCACACACACAGAAAGTCCTTTGTTGTTCTGTGACGCTATATTCGTTTCCAATGGTATCTTCCTTTCCTATTTGTCCATTTTTGTGCAGAACTGGGAAAATCCCATTCATGACTTTTGTGGAGTGTACCGTCATATGGCATAATGCCCCCTCCTAGATAAAAAAAAATGTTTTCATTTTTTTTTTCTATGGATATATGTAGTACTTTGCAAATATATGCATTAACCTTTAACAACGAAACCTGGAAAATTCCTAGTCTCCCCCTTTATTTACTCTCAAAAAAATAATACTGTCATATGACGGGCACGCCCACCTGTCTAATACCCCATTAGACGTCGTGTGGCTGATCATGGTAGATCATACCAACTAATAACCATATTAGTCCCTACCTTGTCTTAATAGACAAGTGTGTCCTCACTCTTGGTAATACCATAAGTTTTGGACGAGAGTACTAATGGGTTTCCCAGTATTCCATGTTGGTCGGAACAAATAATAGCGTGCAGTTATCGGGTGATATTAAACTGCCCCCGAGATGTAGGAGCGGCGTTTAATTAATAAATGTTTCACACGAAAACTCCCTGCCTTGCCCCAATGTCCTCTTTGAGGTGCAAACTTGCCATTTCACAGTTCAGAGTTGCAGCGCGTCTAGGGTTTTCGAGTCCTGTCTTAAGTATCCATTTGCCAATCGATCTTTCCTCCTGAATTCTATTCGCCTAAGCACGGAATCAGTCGCATACAGCGCTTCACACACGGCTCTCTGGAAGACACGTCCTTTCCTTTCGAATCACACACACAGAAAGTCCTTTGTTGTTCTGTGACGCTATATTCGTTTCCAATGGTATCTTCCTTTCCTATTTGTCCATTTTTGTGCAGAACTGGGAAAATCCCATTCATGACTTTTGTGGAGTGTACCGTCATATGGCACCCCCCCCCCACCCCCACCTTCCATATTGTCCCCTTTCCAGGTTTTAAAATCTATTCTTGTTCATCTGACCGTAATCTGCCAATGAACCATATGCCCTCAATCAACTCACGCCAAGCTCTCAATCAACTCACGCCAAGCCCATTGTGTTCTTGTTCATGATTGATTGGATGGTGTGGCTACAATTTTATATGGGACAAGGTAGTAGTTTCGCGCCAAACCTCCTTGGTCTTCTTTTACGACCTGCTTGGTGGGTCACTGTGTTACTGCTTTTTGCTTTCCTTAATAGCACCAGTAACACACGGAGGTTGAATCTTGTTAGCTGTTCATATTTCTTCATCTATCATCTTCATTTCCCGTACATGCCTGGATCTCGTATTTCGCATGATTATTCTTTCATGCAAGGAGCTTCTGGCCGAGTGACTAAGAACGCCGGGTTCTCCTTCGGGAGGCCCAGGTTCGAACCCTCGATAAGGCGGGGATTTTTTTTCTGTCGGTGGAAAAAAGACAATCCTAACCTGCACAGTTCGTGGCGACTGCACTAGCCAGGCGGCCTGAATTCCTCAGGCTCAAGACCCCCTTGGCCTACTCTGCAAGGTACTATAGTCAGTAAAATGACAGTTTTGACTCTTTCATTGCCTTCTCTTTGATCCACTCTTGCCTTCTCCTCCGCCTCACTCCACCAACGTGGTTGAATGGATGCTGTTCTGGCTACCTTGTCTGACACTATGATTAATGGTGCATAAAGGCCCCCCCCCCCACACACACACACCCACCCCCTCTCATCTGCTTCATTTGAGAACGCCGGGTTCTCCTTCGGGAGGCCCAGGTTCGAACCCTCGATAAGGCGGGGATTTTTTTTCTGTCGGTGGAAAAAAGACAATCCTAACCTGCACAGTTCGTGGCGACTGCACTAGCCAGGCGGCCTGAATTCCTCAGGCTCAAGACCCCCTTGGCCTACTCTGCAAGGTACTATAGTCAGTAAAATGACAGTTTTGACTCTTTCATTGCCTTCTCTTTGATCCACTCTTGCCTTCTCCTCCGCCTCACTCCACCAACGTGGTTGAATGGATGCTGTTCTGGCTACCTTGTCTGACACTATGATTAATGGTGCATAAAGGCCCCCCCCCCCACACACACACACCCACCCCCTCTCATCTGCTTCATTTATGTAACCAAAGGCGTATTAAATTGCTATCGTTTAGCGCTAGTCTTTTTAGCCCTGAAAACAACGCATAGCATCTTGCTTATGGATAAAATGCGCTGGATAACAGAATATTCGTTGCTACATAGAAACAAATTTTCAGTTATTAAATCCTTTTCATATTTGCTAGCCTTCTAATTCTTCCCCAAATACTTATGATGGCTTTAAACATTATATTTGCTACTTAGAAGAAACTGCTGATTATTAGAATATATTTATTATTGAAGGCCACATTACGCTCTTAGGCGTATTGCATCGCGAATAATGTCGATTTTATTGGTATTGTACAAGTATCCTTTAAGTTACTGGAGCGTATTAAAAAGACAATTATAGTATTAGCTCGATGAAAGGGGTTGACCCCACTGCACAGCCTGATCGTATAGACCGGACAGCACGCATTAATGTTGCAAACGCCATTCAGGGGACTGAGTGTTCGCAGCAGCCTTGTAAACAATTCTACAATAAAGCTGAACAGGACATGCATTGTCCTGAAATCAAAAGCGCAGATAACAACGCACTCATATGCATGTAGAGGATAAAGATAAACCACTATGTTATCTTTCAACAACAACAACAACAACAAACGTGTATAAACCTTGAACAAATGTGGAATGAAGAAGTCACATGCTCTAACACTACATTACAGTTTTAGGGCTGATTTGACCTGACCTCATATTTGTTTTTTTCTTTGGTTCGCTTGTTTTGAACTCAAGCGTAGTGCACTGGAATTATTTTTGCTTGTGGATTAGCTTTCCATATTGCCAGTGTCCCTCGCCATCCAATAACCCATTCTGACTTCAGAGGATTTGTAATTTACGTTCCCAAGTTAAGGACCAGAAGTCAACACTTTAGTCCAACTGGCCGATGTAGGGGTTGAACTCGCCACCTCTGCATCAGCACACCGGATGTTCAAGACCAAACCTGACCTCATATTATGTAGTCTGTGCGTATAATTGATGGTTTTTATCGGATGCTAAAAATTCAGGTTAGTGTGTGACAAAGTTTAGATGAACAAACAGTGCAGATAGCAAAGCACCTTCTTCCCAGACAGCAGCGGTTTTCACGGGGTGACGGTACACAGGAAAATGAGACCCTAAAGAGGGCATCAGCGAATACAAACTGTTTTATGTTGTTTCATATTTCTAAAGTATTTCAGTTTCTGAAACATGATGCTGTTCTGAGTCAGGTGTCTTCAATTTTCAGATCTTGCAGAATCAGTATTTGTCTTCTACAATGTTCTAAGAATTCTTCTGTAACATTTTGGTTCAAAAGCTTTGATTTTCTTCTTTAATGATTCTGAAATAGCCATGATTCATCTCCTTTATGTTGCCACAGGAAAGATGCATGTTCTCCAGAAAGTTCCCTTAATGTGTTTGCATGAGATACCTTGATAACAGCATCTAAAGATTTAATTCCGACCAAGAATAAGCAGCATAAGCCATGAATTTCATCAAACATGTTAGAATTAATAAAACAATGAGGGGAACTAAAACAGAAGAGGGAAGAAACCGATAACTGCAGGATGGAGTATAAATCTTTAACATGAGAAATAAGAAAGAACGCAAGAAATAATAAAAACCAATATACACAAGATTGCTATACTAGAATAGAGCATTATCATAAGAATGGAAGAGATTACGAAATGTTCAAAGAAATTAAGTTATTGAAATGTACAACTCCCCCGTGTGTTGCCGGGGCCCATACGGGGGAGCAAAGAATAGTAACACTGTTGCCTACCATGCACGTCGTAAGAGGCGACTAAGGAGGCTATGGTTCCGTCGCCCTGCTACTGAGTGAGTGCGTGGCGCGACACTGTGAGCTGTGAATTTCGTGTGGAATGCTTTTGCATCAGTCCGCGGTTGTTTTTAGCGTGAACTGCGTGTTCGGAACGATGGCGGCCGGCTGTTGCTGGATTGACTAGTTTGCCTTTTCGGTTCACGAGTGCTTTTTTCGGGAGACTCCTGGGAGTCAGCGCTGTAGCTACGGAGTTCGTGCTTTGTGCGGCGCTTTCGGTGGGTCGCCCTGCGGAAAGAGACCAAGCCATGTGGGATAAAACCCGGGTCAATGAAGTCTTTCTGGTGACTGCCGTTTCCATCAACGATGAACTGTATTTTTTGTGGAAGACTTTTGTGTTTGCATTCTGGCGGCGGCTTTATGCACAGTGTACCTGTGTGGGCTGTTGGCTTGCCGACACTTCTGTCTATTCCATTGTTCACATAGGGCAGTGAGGAGCATTTTGTGTGATATTCACTGGCACAGGAACGGAGCAATATGGGGACGACCCGTTGCCATGAAGTTGGAACCGCGACTAACTAACTAACTAACAAACTGTTTTAGATCCGTTGTTCAGGAGAATAGAAGCAGACTTAACTAAAGAGACCGTACAAATGGTAGTTGTAGTTGTGTTGTGTCTGAAGGATACAAAGCAACGGACTTCCTTCCTTCCTTCCTTCCAGTATGTATAAAAAGGTATTCAGGCCCCATTCCACTCACGACTTCAAAGTTAGTTATAATTGGAACCCTTATGGTGTTTTCCTTTATGCTTGTGGACATAGAGCTGCGCATTTTCGCTTCCTGATTTCTAAGCGTTTCTTGGGCTTGGTGTGCATTCCATCTTTGTTGCTGTACTCAAGTCTGGTCAGGTTCTCCCACTTGTAGGGCCTGGTGGTGTTGGGATCTCTCTCTCCCTCCTCCTCCCCCCCCCCCCACACTCTTTCTCATTGTGTTATTTTTACAGGGAGTGATTCCTCTGTTGTCGAGCCGTTGGTGGCTCCATCTATCTTTCCTGTAGCTTGCCCTGTTATTGTATCTTCGTGGTCTACCACTTCTTTCAAATCTCGAGCCTTGGACTCTCGATCTTGCTGGAGTGTAGTCTCTTCTCCTGATTACCGTGCTTTCTTGATCGCTTTTCTGTTCACTGTCTATTTCTTTCTCCTCTTCTGTTACTTTCTCTTTTGTCTGGGTCTTGCTGTTGGTGTCATCTGTTTTGAGCAAACTTAATAACTAACAAGACTTTATAAAAGTACTGGCCGTAGTTAGTAGAACGGTATACACAATTACAGTGTACACACATGTGTTGGTATATAATGATAACGCTTTCCGTGCTGCGGAAAGAGACCGAGCCATATGGGATAAAACCCGGTGCAATGAAGTCGACCCTGTCGACTTTTAAGCGACTGATAACGTTGATACAGACTGGCCACCTATTCCCCCGTGCATTCAGGCATACAACATGTGTCTTCCCTATCACATCACAGATCCATAACTAGCAACTGTTCCAGGACAATGTATGTGCTTGTTTGCTTACATACGGCATAGATTAGATGAAGCATCTTTACAAGGTCTGACGTTCTGAATGAGTTTAAAACTGCCCAAGTTTTAACATGTTGTTTGATCCAGTGCTAGTTGCATGACATTTCATCCCCATGAAAACGTTACGCCCAAGGTAAATTGATTCATACCGTCATTGATCCTATCACAGCGATCGGCTTGTTATTTCAAACAAACGGTGCTACACGTAATTCTGTATGACCTGCAAGAATATTTTCTTTGCAATAACAAATAACATGGATTGAAAACTAGCCTGTTACTAGGCGCGTACAGTTTGAATGGATTCAATAAGTTTAGATAAATACATTCGCACACTTAATGGGAAAGTCGGTGCAACAGCGCAGCTTCAACTATAGACCAGATAGAGAAACGCTGGCAACAAATTCTGCCAAAGTAAAGCAGTTTGTATTGTACAAATAAAATTCTATAGTAGTAGTAATAGTAAAATCACCAGAAAATCAAGTTTATTGCACAGGACATGCGAAATTTTTAGTATCAGTAGTAGCAACGGCAGGAGTAGCAGCAACAGCATCAGCAGCAGTGGCAATAGTAGTAGTAGTAGTAGTAGTAGTAGTAGTAGTAGTAGTAGTAGTAGTAGTAGTAGTAGTAGTAGTAGTAGTAGTAGTAGTAGTAGTAGTAGTAGTAGTAGTAGTTGTTGTTGTTGTTGTTGTAGCAGCTGGGAAGCTGGTTAAATTATCTGACAATCTCACATAAATTTGTCAAAATATGCAGAAACGAACATATCCTGTGGCTTCATTTTCGATAGTAATAATCTTTAAAAAAAAAAAAAAACAGGTATAGAATAAAATCCTTTGGCTTTATTTTCCAGGGTAATTATCTTGTTTTTAAAATAAATTATAGAACAAATTCTTTGACTGTATTTTCTATGCTCGTTATCTTTAAAAGGTAGAGTTAGAACATATCCTTTAGGTTTATTGTCGATGAATATTATCTTTAACATACAGATTTGGAACAAACCCCTTGGTATTATGTTATATGATCATTATCTTTACAACAACATATCTATTGTACAGTTCGTGGTGAGGGGGTTACGGGGGCAATTAAGGGGTCGTCGCTGGAGCTACGGAGTTCGTGCTTTGTGCGACGCTTTCCGCGCTCCGGAAAGAGACAAAGCCATATGGAATAAAAACCCGGTGCAATGAAGTCAACCCTATCGACTTTTAAGCGACTTTTAGGGGGTCATTCGTAATCCCGCATATTGGGAGAAACATATTTGCGGGCGGTTTGGCAGAAAACCGCCTCGCGTTGGATTTCATACAATGATGCGAGTGGCGGTGGTTCAGAAAGCAACGGCAAACTACTGAGCGCAAACTTGCCAAGAAATAACAAATAGCAAAAAATGTTGGGGTTGACTACGACGTCCTGTAATGAATATGCAACTAACTAACTGTATAACTAGAGATTCAGCGCACCCAAGTCCAAAGCAGCCTCCAAAACATAATACTGAAAGGTCCCGGTTAACGTCGGAGTTACGTTCTTGGAAAATGCGACTTTAAGTGAAACGACGTATAGCGAAACACTATTTCCCATAGAATTAAATGAAATACAGTGTATTATGTAATGTTTACTTTGATGGTCGTTGATATTTATTTGCTAAATAGAGGTGGGTTGTGGGGCGAATGGTAGAGTTATTGGGATGTAGAGGCATTAAATTCTGCCTTTTCATCTGAGGATGAAACTGTAACCTCTTCCTGCGTCTTTCCCTGGCTCTTCTCTGCTTGAACAAAACATGTGTCCAATGTCTGCTGCACAGTAACCACCCTCCTCAATCATGGCCTTTAACTCTGCAGGGAAACGCTCTGCATCTGCAGTGTCAGCACTCGCCGCTTCACCTGTTGTCTGAACGTTGTGCAGTTGTTAGTTAGTTAGTCTTTCCTCTTGAGCCTAAGGCGGCGCATAGGGCAGAAGTCCTGACTCTCCATGCCTGGCGGTTCGCTGCTACCTGTTGTAGGTCTTGGATGTTTACTTGGCCATTGAATGAGCCTTCTCTAATGATGGTTCTACGCAGGGTCCCTCTTGGTCTTCCCCGTTTTCTTTTCCCTACCGGTGACCATATGAGGGCTTGGTAGGGGAGTACTCAAACCAACCACGATTCGCTCCAAAACTATCATCAGCACTACTGCACTACTAGTGCTGCTCTCACCCGCTTTCTTAGCTAAATCTTCATAGACAGACTTTGCCTTCTCTTGGATAACCATCTTGCTCACAGGCATATTCCGTTGGTTGTGGTCTTCAATCCAGATGGCCAATAGTGCTTCCATGTTCTCCAAAAGAGTACTTCTGGTACGAGTGATCTTGGAAGCACTCAAAGGTGTTACGTTTTTAGCGCCCTCTTTGATTTTGCCAGCACCTGCATGAATTGTCCTTACCGTGGTTGGAGGTAAACCATGGACGTTACCGATAGCAACAGCCCGATCGCCAGTCTCAAAACGACGTTATGGCGAAACGAAGCGACGTAAAGGGAAGTTAGTCCCCTATGTCAGGTACGACGTCATAGCGAAACGACGTAAACCGAAGCGACGTATAGCGGGGCCTTCCATTACGATTCACATTCATCATCGTCATGTTAGGCATCCCCACCGCTGTTATGAACATGTCACTATACTGTCCCTCACTCAGCATTTTTGTTTAGACTGCATATGTCTGAGCTCCCATGTCCTTGCATGCCTGTAGAATGTAACCTTTTCTTGAACGTAGTGTTTCCTTTCCATTTGATTGTGTCCTCATTTTCAATACGAGATCTCCATGCTATATCTCTCACTGTGACCAAGCCAACAGCATGTGTTTTTGTTTGTCGATGTTTCAATGTGGGACTTCATATCAAATTTGACATAACCTTGGGAAGATAAAATAATAAAAATTCTAAAACCTGGTGATAAAAAGGGCATCTCCAAGAGTTCAAGATTCCCGACGCCAGAACTTAGTTTCGCTGCTGACCTTCAGAATATTATTCCTAGCCATTTTATCATTTTTGGAACAATTCTGATCTTTCTAAATTTTCTGTTTCTTTGCTCTAAAAAGGTAACGCCATCGGCAAATCCATGTATTTTTGTTATAATGCTTCGATATTTTCCCAGAGTCTCTGTATTTTTCCTGCCTGAAGCGATGCCAAAGAGACGTTGTTTTGTCATTGATGAAACGTCATATTGTCTTCTTTTGAAGGTCACACAATGGTGTGCAACATCAGCTTTAAGTCAAGAATTTCGCAATATCTGGGCTACTCCAGATTCTCACAAAGCCAGTGTCACTTGTCGTCCCGGGAGGAACGTGGAATCAACAAGCACACCTTTTAGCTTATTATACTTTGGGATTATTGACAGACTTCTGTCTACACTCCTCCCTTCTGTCTTCTATTCCATATCTCTCTCTCTCTCTCTCTCTCTCTCTCTCTCTCTCTCTCTCTCTCTCTCTCTCTCTCTCTCTCTCTCTCTCTCTCTCTCTTATTCCTTCATCACATACTCCGACAACAGTTTCCTTCAACAATTAATAAAATATTTATTAATAAAACTATGTCTGGTGTATGTATGGACAGTGTATATGTATTTGGTATTGTCTTATATTGTGGGTGGAAGATAGGACTCTGAATGTTTATTCTCCGTATCCCTTCTCTCGTCTGCATTCAGCCAGTCAAAGATACATCACACATATATGGACAGTTCTCACCCGGGTTTGCTCCTTTTCGATTGAGTCTGGGCGTATCGTGAAGTTGTTCAAAGTCTGGTCACAGTGAAATAATAATAATCCAGTAAGTCTCTGACTTCGCCAGAGTCTGCTTCAAGAAGTTAATAATCCAACACTGAAACCACATCACCACAGTCTAACACGGTGTCTATATTGACTATGAATGTTCTGACTTATCTATTGTCTCTTTTCTATTAGTCTACCATGCAAAAGTATGCAGTTGTATTTTTCTTTTACTTTCATCAGTTTAATCGTCCTTTTCCATGTTACTTTGGTTATCTGGATATTCTTTTATTATTTTCAGAGTTCATTTAGGGCTATGGGTTATATCGTCTCACAATTAGAACCTGTCTTTGTTATTCATTGTTCTAGTGAGGTATTTGATCTCCGCCCAAGTGAAGTGCCTTGAGTTTATTGTCTCTGATTGTATCAGGATACTTCTAGTGAAACCTGTGAGTGATAGATAACCAGGTGATATAAATCTGCTTCAGATTTATTCTTATGTGAGAGCATTTCTACCGGCTGCACTAAGACGCTTCCGAAAAGATACTCTGACATAAGCCATATGAGTTCACTAAAGTCTAAACGATTAACTAAAAAAAGAAAAGAAATGATAACCGTAAAGCACAGACACCTAGTCCACTATGCTAGACTATTACGCTACGGCTATAATACCTTATATACTCTATGGTAATCCAGGAATTGAAATACACTAGCGAATAAAACACTAATATCCCATCTCCTTTCAACAATAAGGGACGTGTATTTCTTTCCACATGTACGGACACATAGATAATCTCCGCCCAGTTTGGTAGCACACACTAACTCCAAAAACAAGTGTCCCCTAATTTATACCGAGTGTCCAATTCTCTGTTGTTTTTGATCCACCATCAAATTTACCGTAAGTCCCCACATCAAAAGTCTGTGAAGTCACGTATGCGTTGGTGGCGCTCCGTCTCGTCTCTCCTTCGTCTCGTCCTCCGTTCTTCCGCTGGTCCATACGCTAGCACATCAATCAGTTTTAACCCTTTGATCAGCGTCTTCGTGTGTTCCACAACGCGATCTCCCCGTCTCCCGTGTTTGTCCGATAAGATCGTCAGTCAATGACCTCTCACACTGTATCCTATTTTCCTTCTTTATCCTTCGGTCAATAACCCACACTTTGTCCTCGTTCAAGACTAAAGGCACGATTATTATTCTGACTCACGGTCCATAATTTTCCATTCTCATATATTGCAATTGTATATGTACATTATCAATGAATCACTAAACTGCAGTTTTCCCGTGACAGCCAGGACACTTGCAAATTATAAAACGTCATCAAGTTTTGAGCAACATATCGACTCGAAAGGTCGCGGATTCATTTCCAGGCAGGGTTGCCAGATGCGTGGGCACCAAAAGGAGGACATAATAAGACAAAAAGGAGGACAAAGGAGGACATAATAAGGCAAAAAGGAGGACAAGGAGGACATATTGAATGTTTCATCTAAATCGTTCCAGATTAAACCCACAATCAGTATAATTTAATTATAATAGCTGCCAATAAATATGTTACCACAGCAGGTGGTTCGTTTACAGAAAGAAAATATTCTTTCAAAGCAGTAAACAGCCTAAACAGCCCCTAAACAGCTGGAAACAAACTGGGCCATCTAGTTTTAGAGTGATAGAGTAGTTGCTGATGTTAATGTTGACATGGTCACAAAAATCCTTTAAAGTTCCGTTCTGACAGTGTATATAGAAAAGTAATTGAATATCTTCAAGACAATAGATTCAACGTCAATCTGCATTAAATCTGCGCCGTGTTGGATGCAGTTGTACAGAACATGAGCAGAACATCCAACACCTAATAATGGCTTGCTCAAGGCTTCCTTCAAATGCGAGAACATATTTCTACCTTCTCGCCTGTTAATGCCTCTAAGATTGACATTGGCATTGTCACCAGCAAATGAAACATACGATGAGCGGCTAGCCGAGTGGCTAGCACGCCGGACTCTCCTTCGGGAGACCCGGGTTCGATCCCTTGGTAAGGTGTGAGATTTTTTTCTGTCGGGGGCAAAAAGAAAATCCTAACCGGCACAGTTCGCGGCGACTGCACTAGCCAGGTGACCTTAATTCCTCAGGCTCAAAGACCTCTCTGCCATACACCGTAAGGTACTATATTGGCAGTAAAAAAAATGACAGTTTAAAAGCAACACATTTGGAGTACAAATCATGTTTTTGGACTGTTCTCAGAATATAATGTGATATAGTTTTTGAGGTTTCATATGGTGTGTTGTCTAACTCGAGAATCTTAGTTTGGATTCCACCTGCTTTCCAGTCAAAGTACTTAACAACGATAGGAAATATTTTCTGCGAACTGTGATTACTAGCATCTGTCGAAAGACCGAAACATGAAATACCACTTAAAGATTTATCTAATTCATCAATAGTGTGTGTGTATGTGGGGGGGGGGGGGGCAATCACCTGGTTTATTATTGCTTCAGTCTTTGTTTTTGCACATGCGATATTTTTAGCAATTTCTGAATCTTCAAATAATGTGTGCATCAAACCAGCTGTGCAGGTCATCGAGTTGTAAGACTGATGATGACAAACTGTATGAAATGCCAAAGTTGCTTCAGCCGCATGTGCTTTCAGCAACACATTTGAGTACTTAGGCTGAAAAAAAGACGTCAATGTGCTAGATGACGCGGACACCTTGATTAGGTTTCTATATATTTCACTGTCAACATGGCGCTCCAAGTCAGTAGTTTCTTTGTTGGCAACGGACAAGTAACTACCGCAAATCGTACACTTTGTCTCATTGTCGTTGAGTCCTTCAACGTCCTTTCATACTGTTCGAAAATTTGCACTTTCTCTTATTAGAAGCCCTTTTCATAAACATAGACGGCAAAAATTACAAATTTAAAAAAAAAAAAAAATAACAATTTTAAGTGGCGCCTCTGCTACCAGAACCGGAAATAACATTAACATTTTGACTATAGAAACTACAGGATTGTTAGTGTTGCCGAATAGAACAACAGTTAGATTCAAATTATACAAATAATTGGTGTTTCACATTGGGTATTAATAGGAAAATAAAATAAATATTATTAAGCAATGGGTTTTAATAAAGAATGTAAACACACGGTAGAATGTAGATACATTGTAAGTTGTAACAACAATACATAAGCAAATGATAACATAAAATATTTTTAAAAAGCCGGACATTTTAAAGGTTTTTAGCTTTGCCTGCCGGGCGGAGGACATTAGGCTAAAAAGGAGGACATGTCCTCTCTTTGACGGACGTCTGGCAACCCTATTGCCAGGTGACGGTAACCGTGGTATGCTGGTATTTTTTCCCCGCATATCCTTTACAGGACATCGCTGTCAACACCCGCATTTTACTGCTGTCGTTGATTTCTTGGCAAGATTACGCTCAGTAGTTTGCCATTGCTCTCTGAGCGGCCGGCACACTTATCCAGTAAGTCACCAACGCGGCGAGAACATGCTGGTATTCAATATTAGCTGTTGGCTTTTCTTCGCCCTTCTCTAGCTCTACCTGCCGATCACCTCGGGATGATCTAACATAGTTTCCAAACTACTTTTGCTACACATTCTCATTTTAATCCGATAAATACCATTTATTACTCTAACTTCTTCTTTCCAATAGTTATATAACTGTACCCCATAGTTATGATATTTTTAACCCCATATTTATATAAAATTATTCCGTAGTTATATTGTTGTAGGGAGAGTTTATTCACAACCAAGTTGCGAATAAATGAAGTCTCTATTCGCAACCAAGAGTAGACACAAACAAGCTGTGGGAAATCCTTAAACAATATGGAGTGAGTACACATCTAATAAACCAGTGTAGAAGCTTATACAATTAAGCAGCCATGTGCGGGGAATGCCCAAGTCTGCCCCTGCCTGAAGTCTGAGTGGGTTTACCTGATGGTGAGGGACAATGGTAATATGAAAAATAATCCACATGCAAATATCAGTCCAGTGCACTCTCCAGTAGTGGCAGCTATTAGTAGTAGCACGTATGTCACCGCCTCACCTTTAGAGATATTATTTAGAGGGCTGCAACTCCAGCCCAAGGGATAGAAGAGAGTCACTCAAAGCCCGAGTAATCTAGAGCCTTCTAGAAGGACTAGTCATTGAGTCCAGGGTTCCGTGGACACTGATGTGGCCCGCCTATTGCGGGGTCCACGGGGAACTCGGGCAGAGTTACCACCCGTGTCGGATTGGGACACGTGTGGACAGGCAGAGGACAGACGGACTTGAGAGAGGCAACAGGGCCTGCCTTTGAGGGACTCTATAGATATCAATAGATATATATAGACATAGGCTAGATAGTTTGCTAGACTGTTGTATGATACCTATGTGTTTGATGTTCACTATCTGTGATATGTAATATAGCGCGGGTCTGTTTACCCACTGCGCCAACGCATACTGTATATGTAAATACAATAAATATTCGATCTCATAGCGAACGGAGTTATTGTTGCCTGTATGAACCCAAGTTTAGTTACCTAGATACGAGCAAGACGATGACAGGCTTTTTGGGGGCTAGTTTTCCGGTTTTGGCATAAAATCTATTGTGAAATAACTATTAATTGCCATGTAAAATCACTAAATTGATTTATGTACCATAAATGGTTAACTTTACAAGTTTAAAACATTAGTAGCTATCTAGCAATAAAATAGAATTAATCTGAGTCCCTCAGCAGTGTCTCAGCAGTGCCTAAGCAGTGTGTCTCATTATTGTGATTTGTAAACTATTTTTGACATGACTGTGACATTTTTTTGACTGTTACTAATGTTTTCTCACTCTACGAGCAGATTGTTCCGCGAATAGTGGCGCGTGCAACCTATGTAACCTTTCCAACAGTGGCGAAATTACAAGACAAGCTTTTTGGGACAACATCGGCGAGTTCTCAGATTGAAAGCTAAGTTTCATGTCATACCCATTGTAACTCTAAGCTGTACTTCTCATCTTTCATCAATGTATTATGTTGTTTCACATTGATTTGGTTGCATATTCATGACCTTGTCACCAACATAACCTTGCATTTTGATTTACACATTAATAATTAAGGGAGTTAACCAAATTTTCGACTACACAACATTTTTTCTAAGGGATTTAACTTTATAAATATTACAAACAAGTAAAACACAAAATGTCTACCTTAGATAAATGCATTGAGCAAGGAATAAAGTTAGGTTATAAAGAAGAGAAATTGTCAGAATCGGCACAGAAAACGCACGCAGAAAACATTGCCCGTGAAGAAAGAGCGATAGAACGAGAGGCAAAACAAAGGCAAATGCAAATGCAGGCAGAAGAAAAGAAATTGCAAATGGAGGCCGAAGAAAAGAAAATACAAATACTGTCAGCAGAAAAGAAATTACAAATGGAGCTCGACGCGGCGGCCAAGCAAGCCCAATTGAATGCTGATACACAAGTGAAACTAAAACAAATGGAAATTGAGTCCAACGCAGAAATATCGATAAATAAGCTAAGAAGCAAAGAGGAAGAACAAAAATATAATAAGTATAAAGGCCTCGTAAAGGCGTTCTGCTCAGGAGATTCCATCAGCGCCTACTTAGAAAATTTTGAGTGTCTCATGGCCTACCATAAGATCATTAAATCAGATTGGGCATTTATTCTAATGAGAAACTTAGCTCTTGAACCACTGAAAGTAATAGAGACAGTACCACAGGAAATGCGAAAAGACTATGATTACTTAAAACAACGCATTCTCCAACATTTTTCTTTAGATACTGCAGGTTATCAACAACAATTTGCCAAATTATCCCCACAACCAAACCAAACCTTTATAGATTATGTCAGTACAGTCCAAGACGTGTGCACAAAATGGATCAACTCGGCTAAAACCAACAATAGCCATGACAAACTTAAAGAGCTTATTATTATAGACAAAATAGTTAGCACCATCCCCACACCTTTTGCTAAGTTCTTAAAACAAATGGACTGTAAAAGTATTCAGGAAATCGAGTCCAAGGGGAATGCATTTTTCACAGCAAATAGAGACATTTTTCAGCTGAACATAAGTCACAACGATACAGCAGCAGCAGTAGTGAACACCAAATACTCCAAACAAACAGAGAGTAAATTCAAACCTCGCTCCAATGTCAGTAAACTAGTTAAATGCCAGTATTGCGGTTTGAATCAGTTACTCTATGTGCGACAAATCGCCGAACTATCCTCACCACCTCAAGATGATGGTGGAGAAGCAGAAGACCAAGCGCAATGCTTACAGAGAGCGGTCAAATGTTTTTTTTTTGCTGCAGTTTTGGCCACTATAGTCGCTTTTGTGATGGCCGAAAGTTATTGAAACAGGCCAATGCCGCACTAGTGGAAACGTCGTCAGACGAAGAGATTGAATCACTGAATGATTGTAATAATCAATACGACAATGAAAGCGAGCTTGGAAATGCTGTACAAATTATTGACACCATTACAGACAGTAAGTGTAACACCTGTACGAAGTTCCAACTTGACACAACATTACTATGTGGCCACACTATCCCTATTTCAAATGAAACAGCCAACGCTGCTTTGTCATCTACAGGCAAGCTAGTTTTTTCTACAGGGTTTGTAAACAACAAAAAGTGCACATTAATTCGGGATTCCGGCGCAACGCTCTGTGGGATAAAGAAAACATTAATAGACACTAAAGACTACACAGACAAACATGTGACTTGTCGCACATTCTCAGGTACTATAGAGAAATACCCCCTTGCTCTGGTCGAAATTCGAACACCGTTCATATCAGGACAAGTATTGTGCGCAATCCTTGAAAATCCAGTCGCTGATATTATACTTGGGAATTTGCCCAACATACGAGCATGCTCTGAGAAGGAAATCAGAGAGTGGGAGCATAAAAACGGTATCCACCCCACAAACAGCGATGCTATAGAGAAACACCATTCATGCTTGTCTCAATCTGCCAAAAGACCAAGGGAGACAACCACTGAGGTAATTCAGAAAGAATTCACCGAGGTGTACAATGCAGGGGCGGTCGAATCTGTGAGCGATACGACCAAATTAAAACCTCGAATTGAGGATGCTACCGATCTACCAAGTACCGAGCCTGGAGATGTGCAACAAAACACACAACACACAAATGCAATAACACGACAGACAACCCATAAAACCAACACTGACCAACTGCAGGAATCATTAGAAATAATAGCACCAAACGCAAATAACACTAATTTTGGGAACGAACAGAAAGCAGATCCTACTCTGTCATCATACTTTAAGTTAGTAGGACTAAAACCAAAATTAACAAAGAACGCATCGTGGACATTTAGGCTACAGAACAATATCTTAACTAGATTTTACACAACAAAGCAGACCACGATACAGCAAGTAGTGTTATCACAAGCACATCGAGACAAAGTTCTAAAAATAGCCCATGACTCCCCTTTTGGAGGTCATATGGGGTATGAAAAGACCAGGGCTAGGATCCTGACCCAGTTTTATTGGCCAAAGTTTTGCCAAGATATAAAAACCTTTTGTAGATCTTGTGATATATGTCAGAAACTGGTGAAAAAGGGAAAAAACCCTACATCAGAAGTCCAATCAACGACAACTGCCTCGAGGCCTTTCCAAATCGTGGCAGTTGACCTAGTAGGTCCGTTGAATCACATTTCAAATAAAGGGAATAGATATATTTTTACTCTTGTGGATGTATGTACGAGATGGCCCGAAATGCTTCCATTAAGATCTATCTCCTCTAAGGATGTGACGGACATATTATTAAATATTTTCTACCGTTTTGGCTTCCCGGAGAAAATCATTTCTGATAGAGGAACCCAGTTCATATCGAATGCCACCCAATCAGTAACTAAGTTACTAGGCATCAAGCAGTGTTTCACCAGTCCCTATCGACCGGCCGCAAATGGTATCTGCGAGAAACTAAATGGGGACCTGAAACATATGCTATCTAAAGTGACAGCTGAAAATCCAGCCGATTGGGACATACTTCTCCCAACGGTGCTGTTCGCATATAGAGAAGTCCCACAATCAAGTACAGGGTTCTCTCCCTTCGAATTGATGTATGGAGCGAACCCAAGAGGACCTCTCACCATTTATAAAGAGATCATATCACAACCTGTAGATATCCAACTTCCCATTTCTACCTATGATTTGGTCACTGATACCAGAGACAAAATCATACGTTCCTGTATATTGGCCAGAGCATCACTACAGGAGAAAGGTTTTAAATACAGGCAGTACGCCAACAGAGGTGCAAAAACAATTGTGCTAAATCCAGGTCAGGATATTTTACTACTCCTACCTGACAAAAGAGATTTACTGTCAACCTCTTGGCAGGGACCTTTTAAGATCATTAGAAGAATTTCAGAAGTAGATTACGAAATCTCATTAAATGGAAAGCTGAAAATATTCCATGTAAATATGTTGAAACCATATTATGCTAGACAGGACAATGAGACAAATGAACTGACTCAACGAACTGGTCACGGAGACGAAACGACAATTTCCCAACGAAATGACACCTCGACAAACGAAGCATCGTTAACGACACACTCTTACGACGACGAAAACGACGAAGACATATGGACATTACCGACAATCTGTGATATCGACAACGACGACAAATTTGACGACATATTGACAACGATTGATCTCAACGACGACGACAATGACATTGAGGACAATTTACAAACAGTAGCATCTGTGATAAATCAGACAGACGTAGACAACACTGAAATCCCTGTACCAATCATGACTGACGACGGAAGTATAAATGACATACATATCTCTGACACTTTGACACAACAACAGCGACAAGACATTTTGACTATCCTTGACGAGTATAAATCTATCTTTTCTAACAAACCTGGACGCACTGATAAAATAACACATTCAATTGTGCTGACAGATCTGAGACCGGTCAAATGTAGACCATATTCTATTCCTCTCCATTACAGATCTAATTTAGATAAAGAAATTTTAGATTTAGAGAAGAATGGCATTATTCAAAAATCGATGTCTCAATATTCTTCACCGATTGTTCTGGTGAAAAAGAAGGACCAGACAATCCGCTTGTGCATCGACTATAGAGTATTAAATACAAGAACAACAACGGATGCAGAGCCAATGAACAGTTGTGAAGATCTTATCTTAAATATGGCTCAATCATCCTTATTTTCCAAGACCGATTTAGCGAAAGGTTATTGGCAAGTTCCACTACACCCTTCTTGTAGACATATAACAGCATTCGCAACACCTCTCGGTTTGTACGAATGGCTATATCTTCCGTTTGGACTCAAGAACGCACCGGCCACATTTGTGAGACTAACAAGATTGTTATTACACGGAATTAAAGATGTAGTAGCCTATATTGATGATATATGCATCCATTCTTCTGATATGACTTCTCACCTACTTACCCTCAAACAAGTCTTCAACCAAATCTATCTTTTTGGACTTACTATCAAACCTTCCAAGGTTGAATTAGGCTATACACAAATAGACTTCCTTGGTCACAGAATTTCTGAAGGTAAATTGTTGACAGATGATAAAATTGTTTCTAAGATTCTTAATCTAGAAGTGCCTACCACCAAGAAACAGATTAGAAGTTTACTGGGCCTTATTAACTATTATTCTAAATTCATTCCACATTGGGCAGAACTCACCTCAGTCTTTTCTGATATGTTAACTAAAAATCATCCATCAAAAATTTGTAAAAGTACCAGCTTAGATGATGCAATGTGTAGATTGAAACATATTTTTTTCTAATCCACCCGTCTTACGATTACCCAACATAAATTTACCCTTTATTTTGACCACAGATGCGAGCGCTATCGCAATAGGAGGATGTTTAATGCAGGAAATCGATGGAGTGAGACACCCGATTCTCTACGTGAGCCGCAAACTAAAGAAGGCAGAGACACGTTATGCCACAGTGGAATTGGAGGCTTTAAGCTTACTGTTTTGTATATTGAGATTATCTAAGTTCCTCTTGGGTAGTCACTTTGTGGTCCTCACGGACAGTTCGCCATTATTGGTCCTTAACCATGGGTCGCCTAAAAACCATCGGCTACAAAGATGGTGTCTTCTACTTCAAGATTTCGACTTCGAAATCCGCCATATCAGAGGCACCGACAACATTATGGCTGACCTATTATCACGGCAAACGAATGCGCCAGTAGAATGACTCTTAGCACATCGACCATTCGCCGCACTATAAACTGTGATACTTTTAGTCAGTTGCATATAACAGTGTAACTCTACACCTGCTAGAGAACTCTCAGTGATTATGTTACTTACGACACCCACGAACATAATACTTGAAGAGCTATACATTAAGAACTATACTTTAAGAGCTATACTATCAAGTGCCCAAGCTCTAGAACGATTCCAGCAAGAAACGTTAACTGTGTGTCAACCAATAAGATCAACCAGTGAACTGACTCCGAATTCTGTAAGAACACGTTATATGGGACATTGAGAATATTCCATACTTGCTGTTACTACGAAACTTTACAAACAGTCGAAACTGAACGACATCGACCACAACACTCAAGAGACAGCCATACTAACTTTAACATTCATGGCATAACACGCTAACAACAGGAGGACAACGCGCACATCATCGTTGGATTTAATTATTTAATTAGTTAATTACTAAATATGTATTATATTTGCATTAATGATGTATATAAAATGTGTTAACCTGTAATTTGTACATATTCTAAGTTAATATTACAGGCGGTGCTATACATAGGCTAAAGAACCGTCCTATGCAATTGTCTCTGTGTAAATTATAACCCATTTTTGAGTCATCGTACAAGAAGTACGTATTTTCTTAAAGGACAAATATCGCCTAGTCCATTTTTTCTAAGGGCAATAACACTTACCTCAACTTTAATTATATATTTTAACCAAATACTATTTTGAATGAAAGGTGAGTGAATGACTGCGTGAATGGATTAAATGAGAGAACGATACACTTGGCGGACAAATTGTACGCAACACGTATTTATTTTAATTTGTCTGCGTCTTTCATGTAAAATTGCATGACTTGTCTAAATTGTGAATACATGTTTAGTAGTTAGTTTAATATACTTAGCATAGTAGTTAGTTTAATATACTTAGCATAGTAGTTAGAGTAATATACTTAGTTTAGCAGTTAGGATACATCTAAGCACCACTACTTGGAATGCCTGATCATGTATTTCATGATTGAGGTTATCCCAACTCGTGACGCTTGGACATAAGCGATGACATCTGTCATCGTCTTGCTCGTATCTAGGTAACTAAACTTGGGTTCATACAGGCAACAATAAATCTGTTCGCTATGAGATCGAATATTTATTGTATTTACATATACAGTATGCGTTGGCGCAGTGGGTAAACAGACCCGCGCTATATTACATATCACAGATAGTGAACATCAAACACATAGGTATCATACAACAGTCTAGCAAACTATCTAGCCTATGTCTATATATCTATTGATATCTATAGAGTCCCTCAAAGGCAGGCCCTGTTGCCTCTCTCAAGTCCGTCTGTCCTCTGCCGGTCTCCGCGTGTCCCAATCCGACACGGGCGGTAACTCTGTCCGAGTTCCTCGTGGACCCCGCTTAAGCCGGGCCACATCAGTGTCCACTGAACCATGGACTCGATGACCAGTCTTTCGAGAAGGCTCTAGATTACTCGGGTCCAGAGCGACTCGCTTCTATCCCTTGGGCTGGAGTTGCAGCCCTCTAAATAATATCTCTAAAGGTGAGGCGGTGACAGGATTCTCCCTTCTCCCCTGATGACGTTTTGTTATAGGGTAATTAGATATGTTCTAATTCTGTCACCGAATCACATAAAGTTGGTGTTTGTGGTTTGGTGGGCAGTAACCTGGTAACCTACATAGTGGCATTAAAACTCATGTATTCTCTCATACAACACTTCTCAGATTTGGTAAAGAGATCACTCTGTCTCCTGTGTCCTTAACAATGCTTATCAGACCGAAGTTACGTGACGTTTTAGTAGTTGTATTTACAACCCGCCCTTCTCATAGTACCCAACTGGTACCCAGACAATTAACCTCTGTATTAAAGAGAGTTAACAAGACCGAAGTCCTGGCTAATTAAGTACACTTTCAAATCTTGATTTGTGTGTGCATTTCAATACACTTTTACTCTCGTATGTTGTATAATGCTAAATATGTAGTTACCTTGTTATTTTATCCCCCTCAGACTACATGTGTCCCTGTTGGCTTGTTAGTGTGTTGACTAATAAGTTGCTGTTTCTAATAAAGTGAATGTATTTTAAATTGATAGTGTTGAGTTTTAAGTTTTGTGTAAAGTGTATGCTGAATGTGTGGCTTATTTCCAAGCGTCACGAGTTGGGATACCCTCAATCATGAAATACATGATCAGGCATTCCAAGTAGTGGTGCTTAGATGTATCCTAACTACTAAACTAAGTATATTAATCTAACTACTATGCTAAGTATATTAAACTAACTAGTAAACATGTATTCACAATTTAGACAAGTCATGCAATTTTACATGAAAGACGCAGACAAATTAAAATAAATACGTTTTGCGTACAATTTGTCCGCCAAGTGTATCGTTCTCTCATTTAATCCATTCACGCAGTCATTCACTCACCTTTCATTCGAAATAGTATTTGGTTAAAATATATAATTAAAGTTGAGGTAAGTGTTATTGCCCTTAGAAAAACTGGACTAGGCGATATTTGCCCTTTAAGAAAATACGTACTTCTTGTACGATGACTCAAAAATGGATTATAATTTATACAGAGACAATTGTATAGGACGGTTCTTTAGCCTATGAATAGCACCGCCTGTAATATTAACTTAGAATATGTACAAATTACAGGTTAACACATTTTATATACATCATTAATGCAAATATAATACATATTTAGTAATTAACTAATTAAATAATTAAATCCAACGATGATGTGCGCGTTGTCCTCCTGTTGTTAGCGTGTTATGCCATGAATGTTAAAGTTAGTATGGCTGTCTCTTGTGTGTTGTAGTCGATGTCGTTCTGTTTCGGCTGTTTGTAAAGTTTCGTAGTAACAGCAAGTATGGAATGTTCTCAATGTTCCATATAACGTGTTCTTACAGAATTCGGAGTCAGTTCACTGGTTGATCTTATTGGTTGACACACAGTTAACGTTTCTTGCTGGAATCGTTCTAGAGCTTGGGCACTTGATAGTATAGCTCTTAAAGTATAGTTCTTAATGTATAGCTCTTCAAGTATCATGTTCGTGGGTGTCGTAAGTAACATAATCACTGAGAGTTCTTTAGCAGGTGTAGAGTTACACTGCTCTATGCAACCGACTAAAAGTATCACAGTTTATAGTATGGCTAATGGTCGATGTGATAAGAGTCATTCTACTGGCGCATTTATCTGCCGTGATAATAGGTCAGCCATAATGTTATCGGTGCCATTAATATGGCGGATTTCGAAGTCGAAATCTTGAAGTAGAAGACACCATCTTTGTAGTCGATGGTTTTTAGGCGACCCATGGTTAAGGACCAATAATGGCGAACTGTCCGTGAGGACCACAAAGTGACTACCCAAGAGGAACTTAGATAATCTCAATATACAAAACAGTAAGCTTAAAGCCTCCAATTCCACTGTGGCATAACGTGTCTCTGCCTTCTTTAGTTTGCGGCTCACGTAGAGAATCGGGTGTCTCACTCCATCGATTTCCTGCATTAAACATCCTCCTATTGCGATAGCGCTCGCATCTGTGGTCAAAATAAAGGGTAAATTTATGTTGGGTAATCGTAAGACGGGTGGATTAGAAAAAATATGTTTCAATCTACACATTGCATCATCTAAGCTGGTACTTTTACAAATTTTTGATGGATGATTTTTAGTTAACATATCAGAAAAGACTGAGGTGAGTTCTTCCCAATGTGGAATGAATTTAGAATAATAGTTAATAAGGCCAAGTAAACTTCTAATCTGTTTCTTGGTGGTAGGCACTTCTAGATTAAGAATCTTAGAAACAATTTTATCATCTGTCAACAATTTACCTTCAGAAATTCTGTGACCAAGGAAATCTATTTGTGTATAACCTATTTCAACCTTGGAAGGTTTGATAGTAAGTCCAAAAAGATAGATTTGGTTGAAGACTTGTTTGAGGGTAAGTAAGTGAGAAGTCATATCAGAAGAATGGATGCATATATCATCAATATAGGCTACTACATCTTTAATTCCGTGTAATAACAATCTTGTTAGTCTCACAAATGTGGCCGGTGCGTTCTTGAGTCCAAACGGAAGATATAGCCATTCGTACAAACCGAGAGGTGTTGCGAATGCTGTTATATGTCTACAAGAAGGGTGTAGTGGAACTTGCCAATAACCTTTCGCTAAATCGGTCTTGGAAAATAAGGATGATTGAGCCATTTTAAGATAAGATCTTCACAACTGTTCATTGGCTCTGCATCCGTTGTTGTTCTTGTATTTGATACTCTATAGTCGATGCACAAGCGGATTGTCTGGTCCTTCTTTTTCACCAGAACAATCGGTGAAGAATATTGAGACATCGATTTTTGAATAATGCCATTCTTCTCTAAATCTAAAATTTCTTTATCTAAATTAGATCTGTAATGGAGAGGAATAGAATATGGTCTACATTTGACCGGTCTCAGATCTGTCAGCACAATTGAATGTGTTAATTTATCAGTGCGTCCAGGTTTGTTAGGAAAGATAGATTTATACTTGTCAAGGATAGTCAAAATGTCTTGTCGCTGTTGTTGTGTCAAAGTGTCAGAGATATGTATGTCATTTATACTTCCGTCGTCAGTCATGATTGGTACAGGGATTTCAGTGTTGTCCACGTCTGTCTGATTTATCACAGATGCTACTGTTTGTAAATTGTCTTCAATGTCATTGTCGTCGTTGTTGAGATCAATCGTTGTCAATATGTCGTCAAATTTGTCGTCGTTGTCGATATCACAGATTGTCGGTAATGTCCATATGTCTTCGTCGTTTTCGTCGTCGTAAGAGTGTGTCGTTAACGATGCTTCGTTTGTCGAGGTGTCATTTCGTTGGGAAATTGTCGTTTCGTCTCCGTGACCAGTTCGTTGAGTCAGTTCATTTGTCTCATTGTCCTGTCTAGCATAGTATGGTTTCAACATATTTACATGGAATAATTTCAAGTTTCTATTTAAAGAGAATGCAGTAGGGTTATTCCCCTTGTTGACCAGTTTCTGACATATAACACAAGATGTACAAAAGGTTTTAATGTCTTGGTCGAACTTTGGCCAATAAAACTGGGTCATGACAATAGCCCTGGTCATTTCGTATCTCATATGACCTCCAAAAGGGGAGTCATGGGCTATTTTTAGAACTTTGTTTCGATGTGCTTGTGGTAACACTACTTGCTGTATCGTGGTCTGCTTTGTTGTGTAAAATCTAGTTAAGATGTAGTTCTGTAGCCTAAATGTCCACGATGCGTTCTTTGTTAATTTTGGTTTAAGTCCTATTAACTTAAAGTATGGTGCAAGTGTAGGGTCATTTTTCTGTTCATTTCCAAAATTGATGTTAGTTGAGTTTGGCGCTATTATTTCTAATGATTCCTGTAGTTGGTCAGTGTTGGTTTTGTGGGTTGTCTGTCGTGTTATTGCGTTTGTGTGTTGTGTGTTTTGTTGCACATCTACAGGCTTGGTACTTGGTAGCTCGGTAGCATCCTCAATTCGAGGTTTTAATTCGGTCGTATCGTTCATAGATTCGACCGCCCCTGCATTGTACACCTCGGTGAATTCTTTCTGAATTACCTCAGTGGTTGTCTCCCTTGGTATTTTGGCAGCTTGAGACAAGCAAGAATGGTGTTTCTCTGTAGCATCGCTGTTTGTGTGGTGGATACCGTGTTTTTGCTCCCAGTCTTTGATTTCCTTCTCAGAGCATGCTCGTATGTTGGGCAAATTCCCAAGTATAATATCAGCGACTGGATTTTCAAGGATAGCGCACAATACTTGTCCTGATATGAACGGTGTTCGAATTTCGACCAGAGCAAGGGGGTATTTCTCTATAGTACCTGAGAATGTGCGAAAAGTCACATGTTTGTCTGTGTAGTCTTTAGTGTCTATTAATGTTTTCTTAATCCCACAGAGCGTTGCGCCGGAATCCCGAATTAATGTGCACTTTTTGTTGTTTACAAACCCTGTAGAAAAAACTAGCTTGCCTGTAGATGACAAAGCAGCGTTGGCTGTTTCGTTTGAAATAGGGATAGTGTGGCCACATAGTAATGTTGTGTCAAGTTGGAACTTCGTACAGGTGTTACACTTACTGTCTGTAATGGTGTCAATAATTTGTACAGCATTTCCAAGCTCGCTTTCATTGTCGTGTTGATTATCACAATCATTCAGTGATTCAATCTCTTCGTCTGACGACGTTTCCACTAGTGCGGCATTGGCCTGTTTCAATAACTTTTGGCCATCACAAAAGCGACTATAGTGGCCAAAACTGCGGCAAAAAAAAAACATTTGACTGCTCTTTGGTAAGCATTGCGCTTGGTCTTCTGCTTCTCCACCATCATCTTGAGGTGGTGAGGATAGTTCGGCGATTTGTCGCACATAGAGTAACTGTCGTGATTCACTCCGCAATACTGGCATTTAACTAGTTTACTGATATTGGAGCGAGGTTTGAATTTACTCTCTGTTTGTTTGGAGTATTTGGTGTTCACTACTGCTGCTGCTGTATCGTTGTGACTTATGTTCAGCTGAAAAATGTCTCTATTTGCTGTGAAAAATGCATTCCCCTTGGACTCGATTTCCTGAATACTTTTACAGTCCATTTGTTTTAAGAACTTAGCAAAAGGTGTGGGGATGGTGCTAACTATTTTGTCTATAATAATAAGCTCTTTAAGTTTGTCATGGCTATTGTTGGTTTTAGCCGAGTTGATCCATTTTGTGCACACGTCTTGGACTGTACTGACATAATCTATAAAGGTTTGGTTTGGTTGTGGGGATAATTTGGCAAATTGTTGTTGATAACCTGCAGTATCTAAAGAAAAATGTTGGAGAATGCGTTGTTTTAAGTAATCATAGTCTTTTCGCATTTCCTGTGGTACTGTCTCTATTACTTTCAGTGGTTCAAGAGCTAAGTTTCTCATTAGAATAAATGCCCAATCTGATTTAATGGTCTTATGGTAGGCCATGAGACACTCAAAATTTTCTAAGTAGACGCTGATGGAATCTCCTGAGCAGAACGCCTTCACGAGGCCTTTATACTTATTATATTTTTGTTCTTCCTCTTTGCTTCTTAGCTTATTTATCGATATTTCTGCGTTGGACTCAATTTCCATTTGTTTTAGTTTCACTTGTGTATCAGCATTCAATTGGGCTTGCTTGGCCGCCGCGTCGAGCTCCATTTGTAATTTCTTTTCTGCTGCCTGCATCTGCATTTTCTTTTCTTCTGCCTCCATCTGCATCTGCATTTTCTTTTCTTCTGTCTCCCTCTGCATCTGCATTTTCTTTTCTTCTGTCTCGCTCTGCATCTGCATTTTCTTTTCTTCGGCCTCCATTTGCAATTTCTTTTCCTCTCGTTCTATCGCTCTTTCTTCACGGGCAATGTTTTCTGCGTGCGTTTTCTGTGCCCATTCTGACAGTTTCTCTTCTTTATAACCTAACTTTATTCCTTGCTCAATGCACTTATCTAAGCTAGACATTTTGTGTTTTACTTGTTTGTAATGTTTATAGAGTTAAATCCCTTAGAAAAAATGTTGTGTAGTCGAAAACTTGGTTAACTCCCTTAATTATTAATGTGTAAATCAAAATGCAAGGTTATGTTGGTGACAAGGTTATGAATATGCAAACAAATCAATATGAAACAAAATAGTACATTGATGAAAGATGAGAAGTACAGCTTAGAGTTACAATGGGTATGACATGAAACTTAGCTTTCAATCTGAGAACTCGCCGATGTTGTTCCAAACAGCCTGTCTTGTAATCTCGCCACCGTTGGAAGGGTTACATAGGTTGCACGCGCCACTGTTCGTGGAACAATCTGCTCGTAGAGTGAGAAAACATTAGTAACGGTCAAAACATGTCACAGTTATGTCAAAAATAGTTTACAGAATAACAATAATGAGGCACACTGCGAAGACACTGCTGTGACGCTGCTGAGGGACTCAGATTAATTCTATTTTATTGCTAGATAGCTACTAATGTTTTAAACTTGTAAAGTTAACCATTTATGGTACATAAATCAATTTAGTGATTTTACATGGCAATTAATAGTTATTTCACAATAGATTTTCTGCCAAAACCGGAAAACTAGCCCCCAAAAAGCCTGTCATCGTCTTGCTCGTATCTAGGTAACTAAACTTGGGTTCATACAGGCAACAATAAATCTGTTCGCTATGAGATCGAATATTTATTGTATTTACATATACAGTATGCGTTGGCGCAGTGGGTAAACAGACCCGCGCTATATTACATATCACAGATAGTGAACATCAAACACATAGGTATCATACAACAGTCTAGCAAACTATCTAGCCTATGTCTATATATCTATTGATATCTATAGAGTCCCTCAAAGGCAGGCCCTGTTGCCTCTCTCAAGTCCGTCTGTCCTCTGCCGGTCTCCGCGTGTCCCAATCCGACACGGGCGGTAACTCTGTCCGAGTTCCTCGTGGACCCCGCTTTAGGCGGGCCACATCAGTGTCCACGGAACCATGGACTCGATGACCAGTCTTTCGAGAAGGCTCTAGATTACTCGGGTCCTGAGCGACTCGCTTCTATCCCTTGGGCTGGAGTTGCAGCCCTCTAAATAATATCTCTAAAGGTGAGGCTACGCTTGCATTCAAAGAGAATGAACAAACAACAACAACAACAAATTCAGATACCCAATAAACCTCTCATGATATATTTGATATTTCCATGAATTAACTCTGACATTGTGATGTATGGCATGGTTTGGCAAATCAACAGAATGTGTGTGTTTTTTGTAAAATTCCCGGGCATGTTTACGTTCAGTAGTTTGCCATTTCTTTCTGAACTACCGGCACTCATACCTCTGTATGAAAACCAACGCAAGGTGGTCTTCTTCCAAATCGCCGCAGCCAGGTTTCGAATGCGGTATGCAGGATTACGAAATGCATTCATAACCACTTCACTACAGACCCGGCGACTATTCATGTTTGTTTCAGAAGGAAAAGTTAGTTGGATGTCTTTTACAGGACATCACAATCAACCACGGCATTTACTCCAGAAGTTGGTGTTGTTGTTGCCTTCCACTTATGCCGTTAGGCGTGGTGGAGAAGGTTAATTGAAGCTCCAGCGACTGTCCTTGTCAAGATCTCCAATAAGACCTTACAGAGTAAACATAAGTCTAGTAGGGAGACACCAGACAGGAGAGACACCAAGCACTATAAATAGCCTCACAAGGAGACACATTTGTGTCAGACCAGGGGCCAATGCGTACAACTGAGCAAGGGCTTTCCCCAAGCCATTGACAAGCTTGTTCTTGCGAGTAACCGTGATGTGCCCGGTTACTCGAGCTCACAAGCCAGCGTGCTGGCGAGACCATGCACGCAATAATAGCTACTGCACGGAGGGGACAGTGTCCGTGCTTGTCCACGCAATGTGTAGCGTGTGGACAGACCCGACTGGAGACGGTAGAGAGCAGACGTATCCTTACCCAATGCTATAGTTTCTAGGCAATAGGCAAACGTTAGGCTATTCATGTAGATTGTGATTTCGAGCATCATTACTCACCACTTCATTGCATTTATATTGTATAACAATGATGAAGTATTACGCTCGCAGAGCCATTGAAATGTCGGCTCTAAATAAATTGCATTCCTTTCGCAAATGTCACGAGTTGTTATTTCGTGCGGTGCGAAAGTAGGGGAGTCCTGAGAATCTTCAGCGAACAAGTCGCTGACAGGCAGGACCCCAATTGGTGTCAGAATACATTGAACCAAACCAGAAAGTTTTGATTCTACTACCTGATAAACATATGTTACTAACATCTTGGAAAGGACCTTTCACCGTTGAACGTAAAATATCAGATGTGGATTATGAAATATCGATAAAAGGACACTTAAAGATATTTCATATCAACATGCTGAAACCATATTTTTCACGACAAGAACAGCAGACAGACGAACAAATTGCATCAACACCAAGCAATGAGACGACAGACGTACACAACACAACTTCACTAGTTAGGGCGACACACGACAGTGACAACGCAAACACACTTAGCCAGGTAACAGCACACACAGCTAGCACCACAACAGTATTGAACGAGACAGACGAAGACGAGATGGAATTACCAGTTCCTACGGTAGACACGACTGCGACCATTGACAGTATAAAGATAGAAACGAAACTGACAGATGACCAACGACGACAAATCATAGAACTAGTGACAGAGTACAGAGACATTTTCTCCGACATCCCAGGGAAGACAGATAGAATAGAACATTCTATCACTCTGACTGACACCACACCAATCAAGTGTCGACCTTATTCTATCCCTTTAAACTATAGGTCGAACCTCGACAAAGAAATTATATCTCTCGAGTCGAGCGGAATTATTCAGAAATCTCAGTCAGAGTATTCTTTCCCTATTGTCCTTGTCGCCAAAAAGGACTCTACTATTCGACTCTGCGTCGATTATCGCCGCTTAAACAAAATTACCAAAATTGACGCTGAACCGATCCCATCATGCGAGGATTTAATCTTGGACATGTCTAAATCTCGCATATTTAGCAAGATCGACCTCACGAAAGGTTATTGGCAAGTCCCGATGGAAATAAACTCTATTCATCTTACAGCTTTCTCCACTCCTTTAGGACTTTATGAGTGGCGCTTCCTTCCTTTCGGCCTTCGTAACGATCCAGCGACTTTCGTCCGTCTAACTAGGGATCTTCTCCATGGGATGACCAATATTTCGACTTATATAGATGACATATGCATCCAAACGGAAGACTGGACAACACACCTACTGAAACTTCGACAAGTCTTCGACAGGTTGCGATTATTTGGGCTCACAGCGAAGCCGACCAAAGTAGAGTTGGGCATGGAACAATTTGACTTCCTGGGTCATACCATCTGCAGGGGCCAATTAAAAACTGATGACAGAATCGTCACTAAGATTCTGAATTGGACGAGGCCAACGACCAAGAAACAGGTCCGAAGTTTACTGGGTATGGTAAACTACTATAGCAAATTCATTCCAAATCTGGCGGAAATCACCAGTGTTTTTTCTAACATCTTAAAAGCTTCGGCTAAATTATCTGTACAAGATGCAGGATTAATTAGTGCGTTATCAAAATTGAAATATCTTTTCAGCGTTCCACCTATCCTTCGTATGCCTAATCCAAAACTCACTTATTTCTTACGCACAGATGCGAGTGCCATATCCATATCTGGAATACTAGGACAGTTCTACGACGGGACGTTCCACCCCGTAAAGTACGTAAGTCGCAAGATTACCCCCGCTGAATCAAAATACTCAGCATCCGAATTGGAGGGCCTCAGTTTGATCTATTGCGTCAAGAAACTCCATAGATTTCTGGCAGGAGCACAGTTTGTAATCCAATCCGATAACTCTCCGTTGTCTGTAATGCAGTCTGGACTTCCTAGCAATAACAGAATTTACAGGTGGGCTTTGATTCTCCAAAATTACACGTTTACCACCCAGCACTTAAAAGGAAGATTGAACACTGTTGCAGACATTTTGAGTCGACCATCATCCATTGAAATACCTGATTTACAGGAAGGGATCGACCACAGACCACCAGATACAGTGACACGGTAATGTTAGATAACTCAGTACCGTATGTGGTCATTATAAGACAGTGTAAGTGCGTTATCATCGCCAAATATATAACATGTGTGAAATTAACAGTGCTATGAGAAGTGTAACGAACAGACGCAGAAGTAACATGCGCTGACACACACGTAAGCTAGAGGAACATTAAAGTGTTAGCTATGAACCTACATAACTTAGTAGGAAACTATATTTATACACTATCCACGAAGGAGAGCATAGAAGACTTTACCGAAATGAACTATGTTATAATAGTCTACAAAGAGAATTGCTCCATCTTCACAGCGCAAAGGAGGACGTCGATTTAGTGTAATTAGATATAGAAATGTAACTGTGATATATGTATATTATTATTTTATTAACAGTACCTATAACTTCATTTTTCTATTAATTATTGAAATGCAAATTGTTTAAATGCATATATAACTTTATTTTTTTATTTGGTAGTTAGAAATTACCATTATTTAGTTAATAACCCATTAAATAGAACACCAATTATAGAAATACAATTGTTAGATATTATATTACTTTATTACCATATAATCATAATCATTTATAAATTCATTTATCTAAAATATCGTTTCCAAACTAACCCAACCATTTAGGAATTAATATCATCTTTTTCACAAATAACATTTTAAGGTAATTAACCCAATTCACTTAAATGAAAGTATTTATTAGATTATTTCCCTTAATGGTAATTTAGGTCAGCACCCCAAAACTATGTAAGTTACTACTACAGGATCGGTAACAAACCATCCTCATAAGTTTGTATATAATGTATAGACCTGACGCGTGCAAACAAAACGCACAGTCATTTGGCGTGATTACTGTTATAATTCAGCCAATCGTTTATTGTATATATGTAATATTCATGTATTTGATGCTATGAAACATATTTTAATGACGAGAGAATGTTTGAGTGAAAGAAAGGTATGAAAGTGAATGAAAGAGGTATGCAAGAAGAATAAATGCGAGGAGAGAATGCGAAAATGAGTAAACATTGAAAGGAAGAGAGCAAGAGAGAAAGACAGCGGAAAATATTTCCACCGCTGTAAGTCTTAATTTGACTTGTCTGTGTCATCTGTGTAGCAATGTGTTGTCGAGTTTTTATGTGTGTTACTGTCATACTTTAATAGATTATATAGAGAACGTACTTTGAGCTTCAGAAAACGGAGTTGTGGTCACAAATAAGAATAACGGACGTTTGTAACCACAATAAACCGATTTACGGCGCTCGAAGGAACACACACATTTAGTACCCTAACGCATACATATGTTAGAGAGTTAAGTACATTGTAGTTTATTAGAAAACACGCAAACAAACAGGAAAACAAACAGATAAACGATGCACACACTATTCAGTTTAAAGAACAATAACTTTAAAATTAAGGGGACACAATAACTTCTTAAAACCTTAATGTAACAGTGAATATAGCTTTTCACAAGCGGAAGCTAGAAGGTGAAAAGTAGAACTATGTGTATAAGAGTTGGAGGGGATATTAATGGGAACATGAACACTTTGTGCTCATGTGTTGTACTCAGAATAGAGTCAACTTGTATGTGTGTTGTCATTTCGGGCAATTTGAGGACAGGTCAAGACAAAAGTCAATAGGTGAAAGTCAAATGACATAGGGTCAAACGACGGAAGCCAGGACATGAGTCAGAAGACAATGGTTCCGGTCCAAAACAATTCCCAAAGATATCTATAAAGCCAACTATACTGATACATGGGCTATTTAATTAGCCAAGTGAAAAGGTAAAGCAGTGTGGGTAAAGGAAGAAGAGAGTTGTTCTATCCCCAAACTATAGAGTTTAACTTATTGGATATCTGACAAAATTGGAAGCAACCAATTTTTCTTTGTGACCAGAAGTGTTACAAACAGGAATTAAAGGGAAGTAACACTTCACAGCGAGGAGGGATGCCTGTCAAGATCTCCAATAAGACCTTACAGAGTAAACATAAGTCTAGTAGGGAGACACCAGACAGGAGAGACACCAAGCACTATAAATAGCCTCACAAGGAGACACATTTGTGTCAGACCAGGGGCCAATGCGTACAACTGAGCGAGGGCTTTCCCCAAGTCATTGGCAAGCTTGTTCTTGCGAGTAACCGTGATGTGCCCGGTTACTCGAGCTCACAAGCCAGCGTGCTGGCGAGACCATGCACGCAATAATAGCTACTGCACGGAGGGGACAGTGTCCGTGTTTGTCCACGCAATGTGTAGCGTGTGGACAGACCCGACTGGAGACGGTAGAGAGCAGACGTATCCTTACCCAATGCTATAGTTTCTAGGCAATAGGCAAACGTTAGGCTATTCATGTAGATTGTGATTTCGAGCATCATTACTCACCACTTCATTGCATATATATTGTATAACAATGATGAAGTATTACGCTCGCAGAGCCATTGAAATGTCGGCTCTAAATAAATTGCATTCCTTTCGCAAATGTCACGAGTTGTTATTTCGTGCGGTGCGAAAGTAGGGGAGTCCTGAGAATCTGCAGCGAACAAGTCGCTGACAGTCCTCCAGTTCCTTCCGGTTTACCGGATAAATAATTACTACCAGTTACCAGTATGTTCGCTAATTTTGTCAAAATACCGAATAACTGTCTTTGTACATAGATATCTTGTCGCTTTCACTTAATAAATTTCTGAAAAATGAAAAAAAAAAAATTTCGCCGGCGGGGAATCGAACCACGGTAACAAGCGGAGATACTCACCGCTATGCTACTGGGACCACGATGAAAGCAATCCAATCCAATCCAATCCTGGTACGAGTACCCCCTTTCAGCCTTCGGGTTTCGACCTGGCTATGTAGGGTGTCTATGGTGTAGCTTGAAGTTTCTTTTTCGTACTTTGGGCTGCTTGTTGTCAACTTCCCGGCTTCTGATGGGTTGATTGCGTTCGTTACTTTCTTGATGATGTTTTTCATGTCTGGGCAGAGTCGCGCACTTGTTGAGGCCTGGAGTAATTGGGTACCCACCCCGTCATATGGTGCTGTTTCCTTCAGGGAGTTTTACCAGTTGTCGTCTCTCCTGGTGTTACTCCTATTTCCCAGTCGTGAGTTGCCTTCGAATCTTCTCGGCGTTCGCCAGTAGGAAATTGGTGGTGAGCGATATCATTCTTCCTCTGTTGCTTCTTCTTCTGTTTGTGCCCTTGTATCCTCTGGTTCAGGTGTGGCTGGCTGGGTCTTGGTCTGGAGCAGGCCGAGCATCTCATGTAAAGTGTCTTACTTGTATTTTAAGTAGCTGTTCATCCGTCTCAGCCTTTATAGCCGCCATTCGAGCGACATCCTGAGCTATCTTCTGCTGAACTTGCTTCATTTCGTCGAGGATGCGCTGAGCGGTCGTTGTCTGTGTTTCTTGCTTCTTGCCCTTTTCTTTCTCCCTGCTTGATAACCTTTCTTCTGTCTCAGCTGCCATATAGCTATTACAGAAACACAGGATGCAGAGAGGGGATAAAGGGATTTTTCCTAAGTATGCACCAATGTGGATAGTGCACAAAAAAACTAAGGGAGACCAGATACGTCACACGACAACAAAGAAACATACGCTGTGGTGCCATATTCAAGGTTGGATGTGTTTTTCGATTGTGGAACCAAATTCGTGTGGCAATTGGATATTTGGATGCAAGTGTACCGTGGACTTCAAGTGGATAACAAGAGGAAGCATTTGTTGAGAAGAAGCTATGGATCTAAGAACAGTGGACCGAAAACTAGATGAATCTATCATGAACATAACGACAAGGATTGAAAGAACGTTAGAATGGAAATAGCCTGGACCTCAAGGTGAATTAGGTAGATATAGATCATATTAATTGTGGATACTTTAAATAGATGTTGTCTCGGCGCTCGGGAGCTCTATAGTGACACTGTAATTGTATCTTGTTATTCTGCAACACCGAATTAAAAGGTGTTAAACTTTTACCGGAGCCACGTCGATATTTCATTCTCAAGTTCATTGCGTGAGACTTGTTATTATTACAGTTAACGAGCTAAACTAAATGCCTGTTGTAGATTCTCAATACGTTATATTATGGCACAGCCGAAGCGGATGTACACTGGGGCATCAGCCTGTATAACAGCCATTCGGGCGACATCCTGCTCAATCTTATGCTGAACTTGCTTCGTTTCGTCCAGGATGCGCTGAGCAGCTATTATCTGTGTTTCTTGCCTTTCCCTTCCTCCATGGTTTTGAACTGTGTTCTCAGGTCCCTCAGTTGGCCTTCTATTTGCGCTTTGTCATATTTGGTGAGTCGGTTGGTCGCCTCGTACTGCCTCCTGGCCTCCTTATATGGTAGGTTAGACTTGATGGCGATTTTCATGGCTTCTTTGCTGTCTTGGAGGCAGGGGCAGAAGAGGTACCTGGCGCCATGGTTGCCGAGGCAGTTGGCACATTTTCTGTTATTGTTAGGCCTCCTGAAGTCCGAGTCGTTCTTTGCGTGCTGGCACTAACTGTATGGATGGGGTCCAGAGCAGTATCTGCAAACCTCAACCTCACTCTTGCAGGTGGCACGGGTGTGCCAAAACTTCTGGCACTTAGAGAACTGCAGCACTCTCAGTATGTAGTGCTCTGGAACTTGGTCTCTCTTGTCCCATCTGATGTATTGAGGGATCAATCGGTCCTCTGATGTTACGACGACGACAGTAGAGGGGATGTTGTTCTTTCCGATGATTCTCTCGGCACTGGTGATCTTGAGTTTGTAGTTCTCTCTTGTCAGCAACTCCCTGGTCTGGTCGTTGGTGAGATGGGTCTTGACTCGTTTAATGACCCATCGTTTCATCATGTTGTGTCGGCTGGCTTCCAATAAGATGTCGTGGTGAAGCTTGATGTCGGCTTTCTAGTCTCGTGCGATCTTTTGTATCAGTGCTGTGGTCTTTGGGTTTTTATTGACGGAGCTGGTTGATGCTGTGTCTTCCCAGCTCGTTTTCCAACAGACTGATTATCTTGTCTGTTGGTAGCGCCGACAGTTTAGCTTCGCCCACGCTTGTCTGTTTGAGCAGTATTCTGCCGGTGAAGTCCTCAGATGTTGCTGTTGTTTCCTCTTGTGTGGAGGTCACTGGAAGATTGGGCTGCATCGTCTTGGAGCTGGTTGGAACTTCCCGGCTACTGCTGGCTTGAGTTGTGGTTTCTTCATCAACTGGGACGGCTTCAGCTGGTGTAGGAGCCGGACTGCTGTTCGTAGATATAGCGTCAGCAGTTGTAGCGGCCTTCCTGGCCTCTAGGCCTACCTTCTTTTCCCCGGCTGTATATAGCGCATGTCTCTGCGCGGCACGATGAAAGCTTAACACAAATGTATAATGTAGTGAAACACATGTCCCGATGACGTCACGCATGTCACGTGACTAGCCTTTGGTTGCGAATAAAGACTTCGTTTATTCGCAACTTGGTTGCGAATAGACACTTCGTTATTGTATCCTAAGGTTATTTAAATATTGAGCACAACCCACTACTGGCAACGCCGATCACATTCTGGTATGAACCTAAGGCCTATCCACGTCAATATGGAAGCACTATACTCGAGTTTCGCCCTCGTTTGAGCTCGTCAGTAGTGCATATCCCTGACCGGATCCGGAAACAGTCCCGGATCACGCGTGTGAAGCGGGTGTGTAACCACGCGGCACACACTGGACACACCAAATTATCACAACAGAATATCACAACGCTACCCATCGTAGGCTATGCTCCTAAGGTTATATTATTTGACCCCATACTTATACAGAGCAGTCCTGATAAGGCGAACTCACCTGCGACCAAAGAAATAGTTCTTCTTATCAGAAATTCCTCCTAAAAGAGTTCAACGTACAATACAATATTGTTCTTCACATCCGAGATCGCTTTAAGCGGTTTACACCGTGTTAATTTAACCGATCATTATTTTAGTTTACGTCATAGTTATTTTATCAGATATATACATTATGGAAGTGTTTATTCGCAGACGGGTCTAGTCACGTGACGTCTATATCTTCTATATTAGAGAGCAGTACAAACTGGCATATCGTTGGGGGCCAGTATAATATATTAAGTTAGGGTTAGGATTAGGGTTAGTGAATACATGGTAGTAATACATGTTCCAGGGCCCCATCTGCGCATAAACTCTCCCATACATTATTATACAACCTTAGTTATAATGCTTTAACACCTTCATGCCATATGATTATAATTTTAAACTATAACACTTATGAAAAGAAAATATGTGTACATAACAACTACCTGATATTGAAATACTTTAAAAAAAAAAAAAAATACAGTAAAACGTCGATTAACCGCCACCGTCCTGACCAGGGCAGTGACGGATAACCGAATAGACGGATACCATAAATCTCTTAATATATGTGTACAGTAATATGATTTCACTTCTGTGTCTTTGAGACTCGAGCTTTCTGCGCGGCGATGTTCCGTATTTTACGCAGAAGGAGGATCTGTGTTGAATTTACCTCCTCTTGCATTTCAAACCAGTCGATGCACTTTGATAACATTGTTTCTGCTTCTGAGTGGCTAGTTGTAGGTTTTTGGTTGAGAACTGATCCTTCATCGTCATCAGTTTCTTCTTCAACGGTAGTCACACTAGAAACAACTTCATCATCGTTCAAAATTTCAATTCCTCCATCCATTTTGTCATATGGAAACTAATCACCAGAAAAACGAATCCAGAAAGGTTTTTTTTTAAAGAACTGAAGTCAATGAAACGAGGGCACCAACACAAGACATAATGGTTTAAAAGACAAAAATGGGAATACGATAAATACCTATGAGGAAATTTGTAACACATGGAAAGAATACTTTGTTGAATTACTAAATTGTGCACCTCCAAGTAACTCTTTCCCACGGGAAGCGGTTCTAACGTGTGAACCACAAATTGAAGAACCTGTTTTTGAAGAAATCCTATATGTAATAACACGACTTAGAAACAATAAGGCAACTGGGGCTGATGGAATTGCTGCTGAATTGATAAAGGCAGGCGGTCATGCATTACATCTAAAGCTATACAAACTAATAATAAAAAACTGGAGGACAGAAGAATTACCCCATGACTGGAAAGAGTTATTATTGACACCTATCTTTAAGAAAGGAGACAAGTTCCAATGTAAAAATTATAGAGGAATATCACTACTGTCCACAAGCTATAAGATACTATCTGCGGTATTACTAAATAGACTAAAACCATATTCAGAAGACATATTAGGTGACTACCAGGCGGGTTTAAGACAAAACAGATCAACAATAGATCAGATATTTATCTTACGACAAATCTTCTTCTCCTTCTTCAGCGTTCCGAGCCATTAAGGTTCTTTGCTGCAGATACAATCCGTCTCCATTCGTCTCTCTGGTTGACCTTCTCTTGCCAGTCGTTGATTCCAAGTGCTTTTAGGTCATCTTACGACAAATAGCCGAGAAAAATTGGGAATATAAAAGAGATCTCCATAAAATTTTGTGGATTTTAAGAAAGCTTATGATAGTGTCCATAGGCAGAAAACGCCGTTGGAACTACATCGGCCATGTACTCAGAATGGACAAGACAAGACTCCCCAACCAAGCCCTCTTATTGTCACCAGTAGGAAAAAAAAAACGGGGAAGACCAAGAGAGACCCTGCGTAGAACCATCATCAGAGAAGGCTCATTCAACGGCCAAGTGAACATCCGGGATCTACAACAGGTAGCAGCAAACCGCCAGACATGGAGAGCCATGACTTCTGGATTATGCGCCGCCTTAGGCTCAAGAGGAAAGACTAACTAATAAAGGCAGGAAATCAGACCCTTTCCAAATAACATCTGGCGTATGTCAATATCAGGCAGTTGTTATGTACACATATTTTTGTTTTTCATAAGCGTTATAGTTTAAAATTATAATCATATGGCATGAAGGAGTTAAAGTATTATAACTAAGGTTGTATAATAATGTATATATCCGATAAAATAACTATGCCTTTATTTCTCAACATAATTTCCACCAGTTATCAGTTGAGGTATCTTCATTGCACTCCGGACAGGTCCATAGTTGCTCAGATCCTCATTAGAAATGAACAGGCGGACAGATTGGCTGGCTCTGCAGAACTTGGTGGAGTATTGATACACGACAAGGCAGACGTGGTTGCGGCCTTGTGGGAGCACGTGTACACCTCGGAGGAGCAAATGGATTACGATGGTCTGACAAGAATGAGACAGCGAGGAGTGACGAGGGGATTTGGCCGACGTTCAACGCTCAGAGGAAAGGCGAGACGGACATATAATCAGATTGCTACTGGTACTATTGGTATTGGAACTCTTCGCTGGCTGCTGAGGATGGGGACGGAGCGCTTATGGGAATGCTCCGAATGCTGTGATGTCGATTCCTAAATCAATCAATCAATCAATCAATCAATCAGATCATTCCCCCAGCATATGCATCAGCGTCCGGTGGCTAATAGTACCAGTTTTGTGTTGGTTGACGAGGCACCTCGTTTTCCCGATGTACCTCTCGCGTCTGGCCGTGCCGATTCTTACTCCCAAGTCTTTCATCCTGGACAGCGATGTGGATTCACTGATGTCAAAGTCCTCTGTTCTCGTCATATCTTTAAGGGCGTTAATAACATCGGCACGATCCATGGGCTGGCCATCTACAGGGAGTGCAGAGCCAGCCAGTTTATCAGCTCGTTCATTTCCCTCGACTCCTGCATGTCCCGGGACGAAGATGAAGGTGACTTTACGGACAACAGACTTCCGCAGCGACTCAGTCCACTGTCTTCGTACAGATCCAGATTCGACCTTCTGAATTATTCTCATTGAATCACTTAGTACAATTTCCACCAACATTGATGCACTTGTCCCTTCGTTTATCAGTCCTCCCAAACCCGCTGCATAGAGCAGCATGCTTTGTTTTCATTTATCTACCATCCCACATAACTGTGTGACTTACTTATTGACTCGCCCTCGTAACGTTTTCTACCCAACTATGCTTTACGGGATAAACATTTGTCAGCATAAACACTGAAAACCTACCTTGGCGGGAAACATTTCACGAATGACACCGAAGCTGAATGTAAAGTTAAAACGTGGTTTAGAAAACAGAGCACGCAGTTCTATGCAGCCGGTTTAGAAGGACTGATAAAACGATGGGATAAGTGCATCAATGTTGGTGGAAATTATATTGAGAAATAAAGGGACAATGTATGTATAAAAATAAACTGGTTTCAAATTGTTATCATATTTAGTTATTTTTCTGCAGCCATTTGTGACTTACTTATTAACTTACCCTCGTATAAGCCAAATGTGACGTTTAATATGAAGTATTTCAGTTTCCGAGACACGATACTGTTCATGGGCCAGTTTCCGTCTATGTTCAGATCTGGTAGGATGTCAGTGTGTGGCCTCGTCTTGAACCAGGATATTCTAAGAATATTCCTGAAACATTTTAGTTCTTAACTGATTCAGTGTCGAAGGAAAATATATCGTCAAATATGACCTTACGTTTGCACAGAAGGACGATATATCGCTATCGAGTTGTTTTGTTTTGTTTCGTAATATCTTCGGCAATATTAAAGCTCGATGAATGGAAATTTACACGATAATACTTGTTCATTTTATTGTGCACAATGTTTAGTCCAAACTTACTTTTTGCTTGGTACTGAATCTTCACGCCCAGATTTTCTTCTTTAGTGATGGGAAAATAGTCCACGACTCACATCTCTATATAAGTGCCCCAGAAAAGAGGCAAGCTGTCAGTATTTGTGCTTTAATGTGTTTGTTGATATTGAGCTATAGCCTCTAATACTGCTTAGTTTAACCTCTGCAGTGCCATGTCCGCCTAAGTGTAACTTTTGAACGTTGTTGATTATGGAGCTAGGACATTTTTGTGGTCAAATTTTCAATTTCTTCATTGCTGATTGTGATTTTTGGTTGACTCGTAGTTTTGAATGTGTACATTACATTTGTTTCTTAAAGTTCATAAACAGATTCTGATCTGTATTGTGTCTATTGACAAACAGGATTACACTGCACTATTTAAGAGGACTGAGGTCATCTGCATATCCGAGTTAAGGAATTTGATTTCCAGCATTTATGAATGAATAAAGATTGCTGGTCTCCCTGGCGTAGACGTTAACGTCTTTCTCTGTAATCCGGTATATTCTCGTGAGTAACGCAACTGCGCAAGAATCGGTAGCGGTTTGTGCCGCACTAGAATCTTACGGGGGATATGTGAGCCGGTCGTTCAGAAAGCAATGACAAACTACTGAGCGTAGTCTTGCCTAGTACAACAGTAGCTGAAAAATTTTGGTGTTGACTGCAACGTCCTGTAAGGGATATGCCATATTTAAAAAAAAGATTGTCACATGTCTCGTCAATTTTGATGTTTCTCGTATTTTTTGCATAGATGAACTTTTTGTGGAGAGAATGCAATCCTGTCTTACCCCACTCTGCCCTTCACACCAGTGTGATATTTCAGCAGATACTCTGATAGCTGATTGTTGTTCATGATATGTTTTAGCTAAGTGGATCATTTGTGTGTCACGGTACATGACTGTTTATCTAAATGACGAATAGGTTTAAAAGTCCTGCTAATGACGCACGTTTTACTTAAAAGACGAATAGGTTAACATGTCACATAGATACGTTTCCTACGGAATGACTAACATGTTCATATGTCCAATAAACATGTTTCTTACTGAATTATCCCAGACTCCCAGTGCTATGTATAAAAAGAGGATAAAGGCGACATTCGTGTTAGTAATACAGCCGGGGATTCTGAGATCAGTAGCAATTTTTTTTTTTTTTTTTTTTTTTTTCAAATTTTCATTTCTCTTCAATTCTCTCATTTTCCATCTTTTAATTCTTCTCATTCCGTCCTTATGCTTTAATGTAGTCACCGGAGGGTCTTCTCCGTGACTATGTTGTGTTTTGTGTATGTATTTGTTTGCTGATAATGGCTAGTCGCAGCAACATCCTTGTATTGTTTCGTAATTCTGTTATGTAAAGCTGCATTACTTTGTGTTATTTTATATTGTTTACATTTCCACAGCTTTACCGTAGTTCCTCTAATTATATTAATATCTTACTGAATGACGAACAGGTTCACATGATTGGTCCAAATGTCTTGCACCGCATGCCCCGAGACTTGTGTGTGGCAAAGAATGTCTCATTTGTCACGAAATGGAAAGCTGCATCTCTCACAGATGTCTGAGGTGGACATTCTAACCCGACTACATAGCTGTGGCTTGCAGGGCTTAAAGCAAATGTCCACACTCCAGGAATCCAACGGATTTACCCCACCAGTGTTAGAGTTCTGCATTTTAAGAAAGGAGAATTAGGAATGCTTCAAGTTTCATTCAGGACTGCTCCTTTTGAGAAAGTCTTGGAAGTCTACAGACTACTGGTCCCTAAAGGCGCAGTCTATAATGAACGGGAGTATCAATATTTGCAATATTAGCAGCATGGGCTAGACGAGATGATTCATTGAATCAGAGCAAGCTAGAGCGCATACACAATGAAGCTTTGCGGGTGATTCTGGAATGCACAAGGAACACGCCAATGAGATACTTACTGGCTTTGCCAACAATTGCGGATCGACTAAAGGTTCAGCAGGTTAAGTCATATCAGAGTGGCCGTGGACAAAGAACCTCTTCTGCATGAAGCCCTGGACACCGATAAGGCTGATAAGAGGAAAACTCATGGATAGCTCAGGCAGAGAAGTATTGTGTGCTTGAAAAATTGGGAGACGAGAGGGACAGGTCACAATGCCAGAAGGAATGTCAAACTTGTGCAGGGTCATAATCATACAGGATTGAAAGTGTAGGAATTGGCCAGCAGACAGCACTGAATGGGTGGTCTGATCTTTTACAACCCAATAACACAATGCATTGGACGATTTGATCCTATAATACGTGGTATAACAATCAACCTTACTGACCCAACTCCATAGGGAACAGTATGAGTGAAGCCTCGTATTTGTAGAGGTTCCTATTTCGCATACCCCATGTGGCATATCGCAGGTACTATACCAACACCCTCCATCTCTCCTTTCTCATATATACCATTCACATGTGTATGTATACGATTGTATGAAGGGTTGCTGATCTGTGTAGATGTATGTATGTGCGCTCACACATATCAGTCCACCAAGACTTTAGGACTCGTTTCGTGCACACATAACCAGCACATAAAATGAATATTAATGAGTTTTGTTAGTATCACCATCATACTAAGGCACACCCATCATTGCTCTTTAATATGCGTCCACTATGGCCACCACAATCACTGGCACCCACTCATGCATTTACGGACATCCACAGCGACTCCTTAGCTTTTACTCTATCACATCTCCATTGCTTCCAGTTTCCCGCATTACCTTCCTGCCCCCCCCCCCTTTTTTTTCATGTACCACCTCCATTCATTTACCTGGGATTTTCACTGAGCCGTAACCACCCACCACCCCGGTCCCAATGACCCACAGACTCCCACGGCTATTATAAAAAAGGATAAAGGGGACATTCGTGGCCATAGTACAGCCTGGGACTCTGCCATAAGTAGCAACATTTTTTGGTTTCACATTTTCATTTTCTCTTCATTGCTCTAATTTTTTCACCTTTAAAAAAAAACAAACTCTCATCCCGTCCTTATGCCTTAAAGTAGTCACTGGAGGGTCTTCTCGGTGTCTATATGTTGTTTTTTGTACATGTAGTTGTTTGCTGATGAAGGCTAATGGCCTCAACATCCTGTATGTTTCGTAATTCTGTTCTGTAAAGCTGCATTACTTTGTGTTATATTATATTGAATTGGAGGTGCAACAATTGAGACACATGGCAATTCTTCCCCATGTGATGTAATCATCTACACCAGTGGTTCTCAACCTTTTTTGGCCCCCCCCCCTTTTCACCATATTTTTAGAAAGTCATCCTCCTCACCATATTTTTAGAACGTCACCTCCCATTTTCGTATTTCCTCCCTAAAAATTGCCCCCTGCCCCTACACAGTATATGTAATAATTGAAGCTAAATTTAATAGCACATACTAAAACAAGTCTAAACATCTACATAAAACGTGATTTGCGGATCTGCTTATGTTATAAAATGAATTTCAGAAGGGTGAGACATACAGAACCGTAAAGTATGAAGGGAAAAACAATATCAAGTAATCGGTTCTTGTATTAACGCAATCTAGAAATAATCTAATATAGCTCATATAAAAATAGCTCATTGGTTGACCCAGTTTCATCAAAATGGCTACCGGTCAATTTAAGGATTTGTCTGGGAATTGTCTCAGATGGAAAGGCCAGGAAGAAGGAGACTGACCTACACACCTCATATGTCATGGCCAAGAGTGCGTGCAGTCCTAACACTTCTTATTTTTCTCCTTTAATACATTATTTCATTCATACAAAGCGAAACATGTAGACAAAGAAAAACATTTTCAAGCCATGCATGCACATAAGTAGCAATGCAGACATGAATGGAATTAAAGAAAGTGACACAAGACACCAAATGGAAAAGAATTCTCAAGAAGTTTCATCACTTGATAATTATAATGGTATAACATATAAAAAAAAAAAACTGGAAATAATCATACTTACTTATTCATGTATACACACATCTAATTATTAATTTTTTGGTGTTTGCTCACTTTAAACTCAAGTGTAGTCCAAGCACATGCTGTTACCTCTAGTGCAATGGACTGATTTTTGCATGTGGATTAGTTTCCCTTTTACCATTTCCCTTTTACCAGTGTCCCTTACCAGGCAAGCCCGAGGTACTTGTAATTTATGTCCCCAAGTCACGGCAAAGACATCAACATGTTAGTCCAACTGGCCGGTGTATGGATTGAACCCGCTACCTATATAAGCACACACATATTCAACAGACACAACTAAACAACAGATTCAATTTACTGAACATTCACTGCACAGACAAACAACACTGACAGTACAGTACTGAGTAAACATAATGAACATACAAATAAAATCACAAAGGCTGGAGTGTTTAGCAGTTGCCACTGAGTATATGAAATTATTTATGCTTTATATTCGCACTGAGAGCAGCTCTCTGAGCTTTCCCTCCCCAGTACTTAGCAAATACATCACGCTCATGCCGTAGGGAAACTTTGATGTCTCTGTTTAGATCGGCATATATTACCAAATTTTTGGTTGCCTGAATTAAATCTGCATCGTGTTTGCAATAATGAGATATGAGCCATTTTTTACATTCACCCAGCTCATCATCTGGAGTTAATGAGTAAGGCAAAACATGGTCAACCAATCCTTCATTCTGAGCCTCCTCTGCAGCCATAACTTTACCTGAACTTAATAAGCTAATTGCTTTCTGTCTTCCTAGCATGTGAACTAATCTTGTTGCTGCCCCCCAGCCTGTTGTCAGCCCCATCTTGATTTGGACAAAACCAACTTTAGCAGAGGGTGACATCACCCTGTAGTCACAGGCTGTCGATAATTCAGCTCCACCGCCCAAAGTATGACCTGCAAAGAATGTAAGCAGCTGGTTGTGACAAACACACTTAACTTGTGCTCATAACAACATTTGAATGTTATTCTATGTCAAATAAAAACGTTATTTGCTTATCCTTTACAGGGTGTCGCAGTCAACCCCAGTAATTTTTATCTGTGTGTGATCTCTTGGCAAGTTTATGTTCAGTAGTTTGTCATTGCTTTCTGAACAACCTGCACCCATACCATTTCATACAAAAACCAACGCAAGACAGTCTGCTGCCAAATCACCCACAGCTGTGTTTCAAATGAGGTATGCAGGATTACAAATTGTGCTCGTAACCACTCCAAATAACAGCCACAAAAACAAAACAGCACAAAATAAACCCTTCTTGTCTGTTGATAATGTTAATGTGAATATTACATATAAAAAAAATACATCCCCTGAAGCCACAGGCAAATGATATTACAAAAGAGTTCTGAAAATACTCAGACAGCCAAAATAAGTAATCTAAATGTTTTGAAAGAGGCTAAGACACAAAGACAATTGATCACAAACATCAGAAAGTGCCTGCATTATTTGGCCACACTGTGTAAAGAGAAAAACTGGATCATCCAACACCAAAGGAAAGATTAGTGTTCATAATAATGTATTCTAATTCAGTTGCGCTAAGTGAGCAATGTAAAAAACATATTTAAAAAACATAGATAAAGAAAATTTCAAGATAATGAATTTCTTTATATATAGTGCTTTTTAAATTAGTGAAACAATAACAATGTGATTAGCAATGAGCATATATAAAGAAGGTCAGTGTGGTCGCAGGGCTTAATGCACACACTCAACTCTGCTGATGTGGTCACTAAATGAAACACTTTACGTGGCCAAGAAATAGAACAACACCCTCAAAACTGCTGATGTGGTCACTAAATGAAACACTTTACACGGCCAAGAAACAGAACGACACCCTCAAAACTGCTGATGTGGTCACTAAATGAAACACTTTACACGGCCAAGAAACAGAACGACACCCTCAACTCTGTGATTAATTTGAATTAATGGTGTCTGTGGTATAGGGGTTAGTGTTCAGGTTCAAAATTCCAAGACATACTGGGTCCAGGGTTAGAAATCAGCTGCTGGCGATATGGAAGCAGATTGGTTTGCAATGATTTCAATGGTATAAGGCGTCGGCAGTTCAGAAACCAATGGTAAACTATTGAATGTAAAACTACCTGATAAATCACAAACAGCCAATTAATGCTGGGCTTGACTGCAACATTCTGTAAAAGATATGCAGTTAACTATTTAAAAAAAAAAAGATAATAAGACAGAACTAATCTTTTGTGGTGGTACAGTGGCTAGTGTGCTTGCTTAACACTCCAGTGACCTGGATTCAATATCCAGCAGTGGCAGGATGACTTCTTCTGACCTGTACAGCTCTGCAGCTGTCCACTTGTTACCAGGGTTCATAATGGAGGCAAAGAATAGTTACTCTAACCTGCCATCAGAAGTGAGTAAAGAGAGTTGAAAACTTTGTTGTAAAATCCAACCAGTCATGAACAAGTTGACAAAGGGTGGATGTCGGATATGGATCTAGGTTCCACAGGGAGGTGAAATACAGAAGAAAAGAGACCTAGTCTCAGGAAAGAGTTGTCATAATTTTTCTGGGATTTGTTTGAGAAGGAAGTAGGCATGGAAGCGAACTGGCACTCCACCTCATTATAATACGATCAAGAATATCAGACAGTCTACCACTTCACAACTCAACAGCAATATCTACCATTGGACTACTATTGTCGTGACATAATGTTACAATCATTGCAATAGAGCCATGGGACTATTTTTGTCTTGACATAATGTTACAAACCTGGCAATAGAGCCATGGGATTATTTTGTCTTGACATAATGTTACAAACTTTGCAATAGAGCCATGGGATCATGGGACTACTTTTGCCTGGACATAATGTTACAAACCTTGCAATAGAGCCACGCTGATCAAAGGCAGGTTTAGAAGTCGTGTCAGAGTGTCGTGTTGAAAAGCTGCCATCTCACCTCCATAATGCAGAGCCTGACGAACAAAAGTTAGGTCCCCACCTGTGCAAAAGTTGCCTCCAGTTCCTGTGAGGATGAGTCCTTTACCACTGGCCCAGTTCTCAAGTCGAGTAATATTGTCAGCCATTTCAACCATCATTCGACCTGAAGAAGTGATAAAACAAGAGTCACATTGTGCAGGAGCCTCTTGATGTACTCAACAAGGATGCTTAGCAGGTTAGTACAACACTATGAACAGGACACTATCACCTGTGAGCACACCTGTATTGCTTCTCTTTCTTCCTTTACCTCCCACTGAAGCACAGATCCTGAACTCATGCCACCCCTCTGCCGTGCGTCCACCTTGACGAGGTAGAGGGGCTTGCGCGTTCCAATGACCCCAAGAGCTATGCCGACGGTAGCACAGCTACTGGTAGGGTCACCCATGTCGGACAGGTCATGGGAGAGGGACCAGACGAAGAGACGTACAAACCTGCTGCCTTGTAGATAGACTGGGGACAGTCAAAGGCTAGGGAAAGCATCCGAACAAATGCTTGTCAAAATCGGATGTACTGAGCCACAGGCTTGACAAAGAAGTGCAACGTAACTTTATCATTTCATGATGCCACAGATGAAAATTAATCGTTATGGTGCTAATCCCGTGAAGTCCCATCAGGCGGTGATAGTGCCGGGCCCCCTGCCTCGAGGGGGTCCACCCATGACTACTGGTGGTCACCTTCCCCTGTGCTGTGGAGTCAAGGCACAGAGGAGTAGGTTAAGAGCTATTGACCAAACACCCCGGACACTCAACATACTACAATGGAATGCAGAAGGAGTTTATAACAAGAAAGCCTCCCTAACACAGCGTCTTCATAAAGATAGAATAGATGTGGCATGCATTCAAGAGACACACCTCAACGCCAATCGCACATTTTCAGTCGAGGGATATCAGGCCACACGTTTCGACCGCGAAGGACACAAAGGAGGAGTTGTAATACTTACACAAAATACAATACCTTGCAGCGAAGTATCTGTGATCTCTGACAACCAAACGGAAATTATAGGTGTTGATATAATGATAAAGGACGTGAAAATAAGAATTTACAATCTGTATAGCCCGGCAGATAAGGATCTTACACTCTCAAACATGGAAATAACTGACACAAATTGCATTGTTGTCGGAGACTTTAATAGCCGTTCAGAAAGATGGGGATACCCAGATACTGACAAAAGAGGAGATGAAGTGGAGGACTGGGAAATAGACTCAAATCTCCATCTACTCAACAAAGCGGATGACACACCGAGCTTCTACTCCAGAAGATGGATTACCACTTCTACTCCAGACTTAGCTTTCTGCACAGGAGACATCCTCCACAAAATCGATCGCCATGTGCTTGACCAATTAGCAGGTAGTGACCACAGACCAATCAAGCTTGTAATAAATATGGAGTATGTTCCACAGGAGCAAAAGCCTTTGCCCCGTTGGAATTACAAACGAGCAGATTGGGACAGATTTGCCATACTAACAGACAAATATTGTGAAAACATAAATACACGATATGGCAACATGAAGCAAATGGTGGAAAGTCTAAACAGAGCAATAATACAGGCGGCCACTGAGTCTATTCCAAGAGGAGCAAGGAAAAATTACAAACCATACTGGACTGAAGAACTACAAATTTTGGAGGACAAAGTTGAAGATGCTAGGAAGACCGCAGAGAGAGAACAAACAACTGAAGCGAACATCTCTCTCAAAGCCATCTCAGCAAAATATAAAAGAACAGTAAATCAAACAACAAGAGATTGTTGGAGGAAAAAAACAGAAAACCTGAATTTTGACAGGGATGGAAACAAACTATGGAAACTAGTGAAAGCCATGAACAATGAAGGACCTAGAAACAAACAAATAACAATTAAACAAGGAAATGCCTTGCTTACATAAAAAAAGGCTGCAAATGCACTAATGGAACACTATGCCAGTGCAAACCACATGGCTATTACAGCCGAACAGAAGAAAGCAATCAAAGATAAACAGATACATCATAGATATACAGAGACAGCAGCAGAATATATGATGGCAAATCTAACAATGGAAGAAATGGAACAGGCAATGAATACCCTAAAAAAGAAGACATCACCAGGAAAGGATGGAATCACAAATGAAATGCTAATAGGACTAGGCACTAAGGCAAAAAAGAAACTACTAGCAGTCCTAAATTACAGCTGGAAGAGGGGAATAGTCCCACAGGCATGGAAGGAAGCTATACTAATACCAGTCCCAAAGAAAGGAAAAGACCTGGAAGAACCAAATGGCTATCGACCTATCAGTCTACTTAGCTGTGTAGGAAAATTAATGGAACGCATTATCAATGGCAGGCTAACATGGCATCTGGAAGAAAACCAACTCTTAACACCTCACCAAGCAGGATTAAGAAAGTACAGATCCACTGAAGATCAAATAACCTATATAGCTCAGGAAATAGAGGATGCCTTCCAAGAGAAAAAGCACACACTAGCGGTCTGGATAGATTTAGAAAAAGCATTTGATAAAGTATGGAAGGAAGGACTGAAAGTAAAACTGCAAAAAATGCATGTTTGTGGGAAAATGTACAAATGGATCAGCCACTACCTTGAGAACAGAACTGCCAGGACAAAAGTACAAAGACAAACCAGCAAAATGATGCTATTGGAGCAAGGTGTCCCCCAAGGAGGAGTTCTTTCACCAACATTATTCCTAGCATATATAAACGACATCACGGACAATTTTCCAGCCAGAGTACACACATCATCCTTTGCAGATGACCTAGCCATATGGACATCTGAAGAATATATTAGTACAGCTAACAGCAGAATACAGCAAGCCCTATTAGCGCTAGAGGACTGGTCAAAATCATGGCTAGTGAAGATAAGTGAGGAGAAAACAACATGCACAGTGTTCTCCCTCTCAACTAAAACTCAGCAACCTAAGCTGGTATTGAATGGAAAAATATTGCGCCATGAAGAAAATCCAAACTATCTAGGAGTCACCTTTGATCGTCGCCTGACATGGAAGACACAGGTTGAGAAAAATCGAACAAGAGCAAGGCAAAGAATGGCAATCATGAAAAAGCTTGCTGGTACAACGTGGGGAGCAGATGAGAAAGTTCTCAAGAAGTTATATACTGGACGGGTGAGGCCAGTACTGGAATATGGCATTGCAGCTTGGGCAACAGCAGCTAAGTCAAACTTTAACAAAATAGTCCAAAATCAAGGAATGCGAATCATAACTGGAAGCCTGAAGACAACGCCTATTAATGAATTAGAAAAGATCACTTGTTTACAACCAATGCAGGATAGAAGAGATAGCAGAGCCCAGCAACAAGCTGAAAAATTTAGAAGATTGACAGACCACCCTATGTATAAAAGGTTTAGTGGTTTTGGAAAGGGAAGACTGAAGCGTAGCAACTTTGTAGAAACTGCAAAACAAAAGATTAGGGCAGATCCCATACTCAACATATCAACAGTCAAACCCATTTACAATGCAGACAAGTTCCCAGCTTGGAGACAGCAGCAACTGCCTGAGATGATAGAAAACATTCCTGGTATTGAGAAAAAGAACACTCAGCATGAAACCGAAAGAAGAGAAATAACCCTAAACTACATAAAAGAACATTACCCAAGCAGCAATTGGACCCATGCATATACAGATGGATCAGCCAAAAATTCAGTAGAGAATGGAGGAGGAGGAATTCTCCTAAATTTAAAAAATGGAGTGAAAAAAACACATTCAGTGGCAACTGGAAAGTTCTCAAGTAACTTCAAAGCGGAGGTAGAGGCTCTGAAAACTGCAGCAGAAATGCTCTTGATGGAGGAAAATAAAGAGATGCAAATAGCTATCTTCACAGATGCAAAGTCAGCTGTCTCAATACTGAAGAGCAAAAACAGCACAGAACTAGCTGACCTAAGAGCAACACTCCATGGTCTATGCCAGAAATCCAAAAAAGTTATAATACAGTGGATACCATCACATTGCAGTATACCTGGAAATGAAGAGGCTGACAGACTGGCAAAAGAGGGCGGACGACTACCACAGCCTGACATAGACATAACCTATAATGAGGCAAAGAGGTTGATAAAAAGCACTTATAGAACCAAATGGGAATCAGAGCATCCAGGCCACCAGAAGGATGATGCATATTACAAACTCGACCGAAGAGAACAAGTAGCAATCTTCAGACTCCGCACAGGACATAACAGGCTGAAATACCACTTGTTCAACAAACTAAAGATAGGAGATACAGATGAGTGTAATTGTGGAACTGGTAAAATGACAGCTAAACATTTGCTGCAAGAGTGCCCAATATATGCAGAACAGAGAAAGATATTTTGGCCCACACCTGCTTCATTCGAGGACAAGCTCTATGGAGATATCAACAAGCTCAAGTCGACTGCAGCTTACTTTAACTGTATTCAGGTTGACATTTAAATGTACATGAAGAAGTATTTAGACTGCCACACTTCATACCACAGGCATGTCGGTTACACAAGCCTCCCAGAGGCATGAAATGGAATATTGCTTGGATAGCAAATCCATTACATGGAAAGTCCGAATCAAAAGCTCACTGTGTGGGCTTCGTAAAAGGTGGAAAAAGTGTCCTAGTGGCACAAAATGGAATATTGCTTGGATAGCAAATCCATTACATGGAAAGTCCGAATCAAAAGCTCACTGTGTGGGCTTCGTAAAAGGTGGAAAAAGTGTCCTAGTGGCACAAAATGGAATATTGCTTGGATAGCAAATCCATTACATGGAAAGTCCGAATCAAAAGCTCACTGTGTGGGCTTCATAAAAGGTGGAAAAAGTGTCCTAGTGGCACAAAATGGAATATTGCTTGGATAGCAAATCCATTACATGGAAAGTCCGAATCGAAAGCTCACTGTGTGGATGTCATCTGCAAACAGCATTCTTCTGGCTTCTGGAAGATCAGCCTATGGTGAACGGAAGGCCCAATATACGGAAGTGAGGCTAAGCAGCCATGTGCAGGACGTGACGATTCCTTGGGTGAGCCCAGTACCAGAGCGCTGTGTGTTGGCTCTGCAATTATGGAAGCCTCCTTGGATGGCGGGGAATGCCCATGGTCTGCCCCTGCCTTCCCTTGAGGGCCGACCAGGATGCCTTTGGCTGTTCTATATGGGCCAGCTGGGATGGGAGATAACACCACAACAGTGAGAGTCTAACGTCCTAAGAAACCCCCTGGGAAGGTTAACCCGGTCAACAAATGCCCGCAGAAGTCGGATGTGTCGGCCTAACGGCGCAAGAACGCAGCTCTGCTGTAAACAGGCACAACGCAATCACGTCCGAAAAAAAAACTCCGGATGAACGAAGAAGAGGAAGAAGAACTCATGCCAAGCCTCTTATCTGTATACTTGGTCATGATTGGTTGGATTGTACAACTCAAATCTTCTACAGGATGAGGTAGTCAGTCTTACACCAACCCTCCTTAGTCGCCTCTTAGGACATGCATGGTAGGTTACAGTGTTGTTATTCCTTGTCTGCCTTGTGGGCCCTGGTAACACACTGGCATGTGTGAGCTCAACCTGTTATATATCCTCCTGCAAGTGTGAGACAGGCCCTGAAACTCAAGATTGCACCCTTAAGATCTGCCTCATTTATCCAGAAGCTTTACATCAATTCTGGCTACAGTCAGACACAGTGGAAACTAAGCTATCAGACACACAATCTGCAATGGGCAACAGATTTTATCCAGAAAATAGATGTTGAAGCTAAAGGCCAGAAACCATGTAACATGATGCAGAAGAAGAATAGAAAGAAGAAGGAAGGAAGGAAGGAAGGAAAGAAGGAAGGAAGGAAGGAAAGAAGGAAGGAAGGAAAGAAGGAAGGAAGGAAGGGAGGAAGAGAGGAAGGAAGAGAGGAAGGAAGGGAGGAAGGAAGAGAGGAAGGAAGGAAGGAAGGAAGGAAGGAAGGAAGGAAGGAAGGAGCAGGAGGGGGAGAAGAAGAAGTTCAATTATAACTAAAAATTGACACCTTTTCTGTTGATTTGACTACTTCTTGGATATCAAGATAATTCTGTTGTTTTATCTGTTTTTATTGATTGCTTTTCTTGTTCATTGATAAAGATATTGATGAAACTGATTCAGCTGTATTTGTGTTTTTTTCCATTCATCAAGCTTCTGATCTTACTCCATTTTTATTCGGACTCCAGCATCAGATTGGCGGCGGCCAACCCCCTTTTTAAATAACATTTTGGATTGTGTTCAAACATGCAGTTTTTGCATGATCTGGATCAATATGGTACACAGTTCTTAATTTCTCCTTCTGGTGCTGACTCTTTTACTGGTTGGAGTAATTCATTATTAAATTTCCTGATGACTTTGTCGATCTTTCTCATGTATTGTGATATCTATGTGAGTGTGTTTGCTCTATGTGGGTAAATGTTCCTATTTGTTGTAGAATAATTATATTTTGACTAGAGCTTGTGTTGACTGCACTATTTACTTTGATGAAAACAGTGATGGTCACTCTCAGTAATCCAGCCTAAAAGGTGTGCAGAATGCCAGGTCTGGGTTGGAGGTGCTGTATCATCTTCTGGAGTAAACGGTTGCAGGATATTTAGGTTGTTTACAATGGCTTTTATCAAACCAAGTTGTAATCTAACTGCCAGCTTTATCTTTGCCCAGTTTATATTGCTGTTTATATCTCCAGCTTTAGAAGTATACTTCTGAAGCTACTGAAGCTTTCAACAGCAAGGAAGTTGTTTCTGCAGACGTTTATGCCAGACAATTACAGGTATATCAATGGGACAGTAGTAATTTAGGAGATCTAGTTTCGATTTGGCAGCAGACCGCGTTGCGCTGGTTTCACATTGGTATCGGAACCGGTCGTTCAGAAAGCAATGGCAAACTACTGAACATAAAACTTGCCAAGAAATCACAGCGGCCGAATTGCTGGTGTTGTCTGAAATGTCCTGTAAAAAGGATATGTTAAAAAAAAAAAGGTTTCTGGATGTCATGTTTAAGATGGATTACTTGATGTTCTGCATGTCCATTTTGTGACTTTGTTTCTACAACATTTAGGTTATTCCTTTTAAATGCTAGCATACCACGTTTCCATGTTATTTCTGTCCACAGTGAAACACTGATAGTGCCATATGTTTACATGTTTTTCTTCTTGAGAGTATGTTTCCTGTAATCAGTACACAATATATCAGTACACAATAATTTCTTTTCTATATAGGATATTTTCTAATTCTTTACGGATGTAAATTCTTTACTGAAGAGCAGATTTAGCAGACCTAAGGGCAGCATTACATGAGATATGCCAAAAATCCAAAAGGGTTTAATACAATACATTATTCCCTCACAGTGCAATGTGTCTGGAAATGAGTAAGCCGACAAACTGGCAACTGAAGGTGGAAGACTACGTCAGCTTGATATAGACATAACCTATGATGTGACCAGGAAATTTACAAGAAGTAATTATAGAACTATGTGGACATCAGAGCATCCAGGTCATCATAAAGATGATGCATATTACCAACTCAACTGAAAAGAACAAGAAATAATCATGAGACAGCACAGGACTCAAGTACAACATGTTTAATAAACTAAAGATAAGAGATACTGGTAAAAGGACAGTTAAACATTTGTTCCAGGAGTGACCAACATGTGCAGAACAGAGACAAGTATTTTGGCCTTCGACTGCTCCATTGAGAACAGACTGTATGGAGATGTCAACAAGTTGACTGCTGTTTTCTTGGCATTTATTCACATTGACACCTGAAGGTAATGATTCATTCAGCACTTCAATGTGGCTTCTCCAGTCAGAGAAGTCTTTGTCATGTCTGGTTATCTGTGGTTATTTTATTCTGTTTACTGACTGCAACTCGGATCCAGAAAACAAAACCTCCAGTCGACAAGAGCAGTTTCTGTTGGGAAGATAAGGCAGCCAGCGTGATATTGACCAAAGCCCCCTTGGAGCTCCAATTTGTCTATAAGAAAATTGATCTAGCACCACATGCTTAATATAGCTTAGGGCAGAGGTTCCTAAACCACAGCCCGCGGGCCACTTGTGGCCCACCAGATGTCAGAAAGTGGCACGCGAGGCCTCTCTAATATATTTTAATAATTTCAAAAATGCACTAGCAGCACCTCATTAGTGTGCGATAATTTACTCTGCTCGTGGTTGTTATGCTAAGATATCGAATGCGCCTGTTAAGTTTGCAACGCCTTGTCAACCAATCAGAGTGCGCAAGGTGCCATGTTGTCATCTGTTACACCTGTTTAGCAGAGTCGGTAGTATTGTGTTGAAATTAGATTTTTTCAAATAAAAACTTACCGTTAAAGCCTATAAACATGAGTGTGGAAAATCTAAAATCAAACAATGGTAAAATGTGAGGACGTTGCTTGTCGTGAATTCAATGAAGACTGAACGGAGAAATTTATGTTTATGCCTACAGTAGTGGTAAACCAGTTTGCTTAATCTGCGGATTTTGTGTTTCTGTTACAAAAAAATTTAATCTGGAACGACACTTTATGACCACATATTCAGACATAAATGCTCAATATCTGATCAATTCGGAGTTAAGAAAAGATTTCATAGCTAAACAAGAAAGTTCTCTGACCAGGCAGCAGTCATTTTTCACCAAGGCTAACGAACAGAGCAAGAGTGCTGTTGTTGGCATCGTACGAAGTCGCTCTTCTGTTGTCTTGCAAAAAGAAGCCGTTTACAGATACAGAAGAAATAATCAAGCCTTCCCTTAAAATTGCTGCTAGAACGCTTGGCGATAGAAAATGTGAAACAAAATTTGATCAGATTCCTTTGCCTAATAATACTATAGCCAGGCGAGTTGAAGAATTAGCCAATGATGTTCATCGTCAAGTTACAAGTAGTAGTACATATCAAAAATTGTTAATTTTTTTCATTGGCAGTGGATGAATCCACTGACATTTCTGACACAGCTCAGGTCGCAGTTTCTGTTCGAGCAAGAGGCGATAATTTTGAAGTCATTGAAGAACTTCTAGGACTTGAATCAATGCATGCGACTACTAAAGGGACTGATCTGTTTGAAACTCTGAAGTTGTGTGTAGAAAAAAACAAACAGAATGGGCCAAATTGGACAGAGTATGCACAGACGGTGCTCTGGCATTGACGGGTAAAAAGTCTGGATGTCTAGCATTATTGGAACAGTTTCTTGGCCTTACTATATTAAAATATAATTATGTCATTTATCAAGAAGCTCTGTGTGGAAAGACATTAAATCTGAAACAAGTCATGGATGTTGTTCTGAGACGTGTGAACAAAATTCGAAGTAAGACACTGAACAGACGTGAGTTCAGACAGTTTCTATCAGACCTGAATGAGGAATACTCGTTACACAGTGATGTCAGATGGCTATCTAAAGGGAAAGTTTTGTCACATTTCTGGGCACTGAAAAATAGTTTCTATATGTTTCTGTCTGAAATAAATGAAATGCTTCGGTGTTTTGGTATCGTTTTCTGAACGACCGCGACTCATGCCCCTCTGTGAGGACCAACACAATGTAATCTTCTGCAGCTGTGTTTTGAGCACTTAACAAGAATTGCCAATTGTGAACTGCGTCCGCGAAATCTTTGTCGGTCCTAATTTCCACTTTTCCGCCCACATGGGCGCTGCTCCACCCCCACTTGACCTTTGACCCGTGTATCATACATCCGGTTTATTAATCCACTGACAGCCCTTTGCTTGTCAGTCTTTCCTAGCAAGGATACAGATTCAGATAAGTACCTTTAATTAGTTTAATATTGTCATGTAGTGTGCTTCATGTAGGTTTGTGCCGGTTTGTGTTTGTCCTGCGCTGACGAAGGCTTTGGCCGCAACGTCCAATTTGTCTCTTGTAGTCGTGTTTTAGTAAAGCTCACAATCTACTTCTCGTGTTTTGGGTGATTCATTCATTGCCTTTTTAAGCTTCACCGCAGTTCCCCTCATTCTTGTTTACCAATCTGGTATTTTTTGTGGACATAACGTCTCATTTAAACTCTTTAAATGCGAGGATGCAGTAAAAAAAAAACTGTTCATAAACTTGTGCGATGACATTTCTTCATTTAAAATTAGACAACGACAGTTTATCGGACAGCTGACTGAAGGGTCTTTAGAGGTGTTTCCAACTCTGAAGACGCTTGTGGTGGAAAAGAAATGTGACTTGTTACAGTACAAAGTAAAAGTTGAAAGTCTTTTGGATATCTTTCAGTTGAGATTTCAAGAGTTCACAGTAGAGGAGGATAATGTTGCCCTCTTCATAAATCTGTTCGTATTTCCTGATGCCAAGCTCTGTCAATTACAGCAAAACCTTCAGCACGGAGTAATTGATTTGAAATGCAATTCTGCACTGAGATGTAAATTTCTGGAGCTGCCTGCTTCATCTTCAGATGATCATACGATTTCATTCTAGTGACTATTCCCTATCGAACAATCTGAACACTTGCGTTCATTCGCCCAGAGATACATTTGTCATTTTGGCTCGACTTAAGATGCGAGCAGTCATTTTCCGCAATGATCGTTATAAAAAAACAAAAACAAGCAACGTTCCAGACTCACCGACAGAAACCTAGCTGCGCTCATGACTTTGGGCACGACCGATTTGTACTCAGAAATTGATAAACTGGCATCTGAACTTAAGTTACTGGTTATGAAGAAAAGTTACAATTGTAAATTACTTCATTAATAGTGATTTTCGAAACTGATTTAAAATGTATTGTTAAATGAATTGAGGAGCGGCTGGACGAGTGGCTAGAATGCCGGATTCTCCTTCAGGAGACCTGGGTTCGAATCACGGGTTCAAATCCTGGGTAAGGTGTGGGATTTTTTTCTGTCGGGGGCAAAAAGAAAATTCTAACCTGCACAGTTCGCGGCAACTGCACTAGCCAGGCGGCCTTAATTCCTCAGGCGCAAAGATCCCCCCCCCCCCCCCCCCCCCCCCACACACACAGCAAGGTACTATATTGGCAGTAAATGACTAACTGACAGTTAAATAAATTTTTGATTGTAAACCAAAAAATGACCGCAATGTAGTACTGACATTGACTGCCTTTAAAGTTTTAGAAGTTTGTTGACAAAAGTTAAGAAAGGTAAGAATGACATTGCACGACTTTTACAATTTTATAACGTTGTGGCCCTCTTAACTACCGAAAATAGTAAATATGGCCCTCTGCTTGAAAAGCTTGGGAACCACTGGTTTAGGGTGTGTCAAAGGGTCCTCTACTGACTTGTATCACTGGTTTAGTAGCTATGGCGTCAGCACTTGTTCTTAGGTAGACTGTGCTCATGCCTGCTCTACAAGCTGGGGGTTTGGATCTTGGTCTAGTTCTTTGTTTACATCAGTTCTCCAATCTCAATAATTGCAGTATAGAAGTCGTAGCAAGAGTGATACAACTAGTGTGCATATATTTAAAGACTAACTATAGCTTCCCCATAAAAGTTGTCTTCATTTTTCATGGTGATAAGAATTTCAATAATCTATCATTATCATGATGTGCCTTGCCGATAAGTGTAGGCAGTCATGTTTCACCATCTCACACAATCACCAGAGTCGTGGATCATCTGTGTTCTTGTGTCGACTATACCACCTGGCCAAGCCATCCAGGTATTTACTTCACTGCCTTCCCCTTGTTCTTTTTCCCTCAATCTTGCCAGTTGCCACCAAGTTCTCCAATTCGTTTCTTCTCTTAACTTGTCCAAAAAACTGTGATTGTCTATGACTAATTTCTCTAACAGTTTACAATGTTAATTTTCTTGTAGGACTTGGTCACAAGCAAAAACTGCATTATCAAATGACGAACGTTTTGTGCAACCTTGTGCAACCAATGCAAACACATTTGGCCTAGGAATGCATACTTAGGCTCCATTCCACCGCTATGCTTATGACAACCAAGGCTACATATTTGGCCTAGGAATGCAGACTTTGGTTCCACTTAACCCTATGTTTATTGACCAGTGTGGTTTAGGAAAAGAGGCATCATCCACTGGGGCCAGACAACATACAAGGAACTTCTTTAATAATACAGCAGTATTTATTCAAGGATGATGAATCAGTCTTCTTCTTCTTGTTTCCTGTGACATTTTTCAGGTTTACACCACAATCTGAGTTCTCATAATGAACTCAGCCACTGCTGCAATTCCTCTTTAGTTTCATACAGCTTTGAGTTTAGCATTGAGTCCCTGGACAGTATATCCTTCTTCCTTGAATTTACAGAGGGTAAGCTCATGTGTCTTCTTAGGTATGTTGACATATGAATACTTGTTTAGAGGTACACCATTATTGAAATGTTTCTATCAAAATATACATTGCACATCTGTTGCAAAACAGAAGCAAGAATTTTATAAGAATAAGCAAAACATGGAGAAAACCTAAGAATACAGAAAGCCTCAGAGAAAGTTAAGTTTTAGATGAGTATTTTTAGTTACAGTAACATTAATATTATCAAAATCAAACAATCACCTGTCATAGAATTCAATTTGAGTGGATTATTCAAGGTCATTACCGCTACTCCAGTTTGATCATCCATCTCCAAGTCGACGGCACCTCCTTCAAATTTCTCTAGTTCCCGCCTGATGACACCAAGATCTGGCTGACTAGATGAGCTGAATGCACAAGCCAGAAGCTTGTGTGGCACCAACAAATTCATCACTATGTTTAACAGAATGAAACAAAACAAATCATGCACATGTCAAATGCATAAAAAAGAAGCAAAAATCCTTCCAAAGGATGAAACCTTTTTCACAATTTCAGACAGATGAAGTCACCCTTACTACTGAGTTTTATTATTAAAATATAATGCTATGATAATAATAATAGTACCTAGATGAAAGGACAGATGGGCACATAAGCAGACTGAAAATGGTATCGTTAGTACTGGGGCTCTTCACTGGCTGTTGAAGATGAGGATGGATCGCATATGGAAATATCCTGAAAGCTGTGATGCTGGTTGTTGACTGAACTCATAAATCAAATTATGCTGCAGATTTATCAGATATGTGACACAGTTAACCCAATTTTAACAAATTTCTGTCTTGTCTAAATTTTCTGGTCTTTGCCTATTATCAATATATCTACAAGGCAGTAGATTAGTACCTTCACTTGTGCAGTTTGGTCCAAACTCTTGATTTGTTTGACTTCCTGGGCAAAAATCACATAACAGCAGGCACAGATCTTGGAGTCATGAGGACAAGTAAACTTCCTTCACTGCAGCAATACTGTGACACAAATGCAGTGTTATCCTCAATGCAGGAAAGTTACTCCGAAGTATGTGCTTGTTCCCACAAAAACAAAACCCATAATTTCATCATTATTGAAGTCACAGACATTACATTCTACAAGGACTATGCCTGGAGACTGCTGAACTCAACTTCAGTTTTAACTTCATTTTAATTATAATCATCCATTATAATTAGCTGGTTCTCTCTGAGCATTAGATAGGAGTCTGTTGGCCGTGACATTCATCCAATCTGTGGAGGGAACATGCTCCACCCAGGCCTAATCTCAGCCAGTCCGTGGGTGTTGTGTTAAATCATGACCTGCCAACATCCCACCAGGCCTCTCTACCAATGTGAAGCACTAGTACTGGTCTTGCACAACACACTGGTTTCTGGGCTTGGAGAGGGGAAAGAGACTTCTGCAACACAATCCCTCTGTGGATGTTACTCTGGTCCCAGGTCAGGAGAGAAGTCTCTACATCAGCCTCACTCCAATAGATACAGGTCTTTGTTCAGGAGAGAGTCTCTACATCAGCCTCACTCCAATAGATACAGGTCTTTGTTCAGAAGAGAAGTCTCTACATCAGCCTCACTCCAATAGATACAGGTCTTTCTTCAGGAGAGAAGTCTCTACATCAGCCTCACTCCTACAGATACAGATCTTTCTTCAGGAGAGAAGTCTCTACACCAGCCTCACCCCAATAGATACAGATCTTTCTTCAGGAGAGAAGTCTCTACATCAGCCTCACTCCAATAGATACAGATCTTTGTTCAGGAGAGAAGTCTCTACATCAGCCTCACTCCAATAGATACAGATCTTTCTTCAGGAGAGAAGTCTCTATATCAGCCTCACTCCAATAGATACAGTTCTTTGTTCAGGAGAGAAGTCTCTACATCAGCCTCACTCCAATAGATACAGGTCTTTCTTCAGGAGAGAAGTCTCTACATCAGCCTCACTCCTATAGATACAGGTCTTTATTCAGGAGAGAAGTCTCTACACCAGCCTCACCCCAATAGATACAGGTCTTTCTTCAGGAGAGAAGTCTCTACATCAGCCTCACTCCTATAGATACAGATCTTTCTTCAGGTGAGAAGTCTCTACACCAGCCTCACTCCAATAGATACAAGTCTTTGTTCAGGGTACAAACTGCATCTCCATGTGCTAGAGCAGTGATTCTCAACCTTTTTTGGCCCATGCCCTCCTTCACCATATTTTCAGAATGTCATTCCCCCCTTTCGTATTTCCCATTTCCTCCCTAACCCCCCGCCTCCCACACACACACACACACACACAGTATGCGTAATAATGGAAGCTAAATTTAGTAACACATACTTGTACTAAAACAAGTCTGGATGTCTACATAAAACGTGATATGCGTGTCTAATTACGTTATAAAATGAATTTCAGAAGGGTGAGACGTACAGAACCGTAAAATATGAAGGGAAAAACAATATCAGGTAATCGGTTCTTGTATTAACGCGATCTTGAAATAATCTTAATAATTCCCCCCCCCCCCCCCCCCAAAAAAAAAAAGACCCCCCCCGTAAAATTCCCCTCTAGGGGAGAATTCCTCACCGGTTGAGGACCACTGTGCTAGAGGATGTGAAACACTTCCTGATGTGGCAAATGCAGCTCTGTGGACTGAGTATCCACAGGAATCAATGGAGAATTCTGCAAATGTACAGAGCATAGCACTCACTTGTCTTGACAGTTGGAAACCGCCGTCAAAGACAGAGGTAACATGCCACATGTGATTGTGGAAGGTAAAGAAAAACAATCATATTATCTTTCTAAGTATTCATATACAAACACAAAGTCAGAAAGCAAGGTTAACTTCCTGACTACCCCATTTACTGGGAAAGCAGGCAGAACAGGTGAAATATTATTATATTAGGGACGTTCATTTGAAACCCGTTCCAATGGCTTTATTACAAAGCATGAAAGAAACATTAACAGGAGTGGTAGAATTAACCAAAGCATTCATGTTGAATGAATTATGCACCATGGGTTGGTCAGAAGAAGTCACCGTAGGCATTCAGGCAAGCATCCCATTGCTTAGGTAGGCGGCGAATGCCGTCCACACAAAAAAGGAGTGTGGTTGCTCACTGAACCAAGTGTTTACCGCGTTCATTACGTCTGCATCTGTGTGAAATCGTTGCCCCTTGAGAGCTTTTTTTAGAGGTCCAAACAAATGAACATCACATGGTGACAAATCAGGACTATAGGCTGGATGCTGCAGAATTTCCCACTTCCTCCTTGCTAATACTTCTTGCACAATCTTTGCGACATGCGGACGAGCATTATCGTGCAACAAAATCACCCCACGAGAAAGCATGCTGGGTCATTTATTCTTGATGGCTTTTTGTAGCTTGTCTAGTATTTGCAAGTAGTGCATAGAGTTGATGTTTACATCAGGTTCTTTAAAGTCGGCCAACAATAGCCCTTCATGGTAAAAAAAATGCGCTCAGCATAACTGTACCAGCAGAAACTGTAACTTGAATTTCTTGGCTTTTGGTGATCCAGCATGCTTCCATTGTATGCTCTCTCTTTTGCTGCATGGCTCAAAGTGCTGACATCATGAATCATCGCCTGCCACTATGCAGAAGAAAAATGCATCACCCTTCACTCTGTAATGCAGCAAGTGGTTCAAACACCATCCCATGCGTTCCTCTTTTTGGTGGTCGGTCAACATCCGTGGTACCCACTGTGAACACACCTTCCGATATTACAGTTTCTTAACGACCTTTTAAATTGTCCCAATTGACACATCAAATTCTTTCGCTAGCTAACGTATGCTTCAACAACGGTTCATCTGTACTGCTGCATCAATTTTGGCGATGTTTTTTTTCTGTTGCAACAATATGCACTTGACCCGGCCGTTGAAAATCTGTCGTGAACTGACGTCCTTTCCAAAACATTCGTGCCCAGTCTGACACTGTTGTCTTTGACATAAATTTGTTACCGTACGCTGCCTGCATTCTTCGATGAATGTCCACTGGTCGATATCCTTCAAATGAAAGAAAGTGGATCACCGCTCTTTGAGCTTCTTTGGACAGATTTTGGATCAACCCGTCCATTTTCTCAATGATCAAAAACAGAACCGATGCATCATGGGACGATAAGCACATGCTCTTTTATTCATTGGCCAGTACTTATCACATGACTATGACATGATCATGTTCAACGTACGCAATTACACGTGATGCGGCACGAACGTACTTCAAATGAATGCCCCTTATATAATGGAAGAATGCAGTGTTGCACTTATTATTTCTGATCCTGCAGCAAAGTATTTAACATAATGGATTATCAATAATTTCTTAGTCCATATCTATCTTGTCAGTCGAGGCCTGACTGTACCGCAATGTTGGGTATAGTTAAAAGAACGACAATAACTAGTATAAAAATGACATGGCACATTACCTTCTGGAATGATTTTCATGACAAAGTTTGCCATTGTGGTGATCAGAGTTGCCAAGATGCTCATCGCTCTCACACTGTTTTATGCTTCATTTGTCTTCACTTTATCTGCATGAAATAAGTAATACAAATAGTGAAGCTTCAACATCTCACAAAGTTCTTTGGTTATTTTCTTCCTCTTCTTCTTTGCGTTCATCTGGAGTGTTTTTTTCCAGATGTGATTGCAGTGTGCGTTAGGCACCCTTGGATCGAAACCCTTAGGTCAACACATCCGACTTTTGCGTGCATTTTTGACTAGGTTAGCATTCCTGGGAGACTCTCACTTTTGTGGTACCGTCCACATCGAAGCTGGTCAAGTTGGAACAGTCGAAGACTTCACGGTTATCCCTCAAAGGAAGGCAGGGACAGTCCATAGCATTTTCCGCCATCCTGGGTGGCTTCCATAACTGCAGAGCCGACACATAGCGCCCTGGTGCTGGGCTCACCGAGGGAATCGCCATGTCCTGCTCATGGCTGCTTTAATTCCTCACTTCAATATATTGGGCATTTCTTTGGTTATTTTGATTTGTTTGTATACAGATTTCCAGGGCACTGAGTTTTCACTCTTTTCCTCTTATGTCAAACAGTGGAATTCTTCTTTTCTTTCTTCTGCCTTTCATCTCTCAATGGAGCATCTCAACCAACTCACGGCAAACTCTGTGTAGACTTGTTCATGATTGGTTGACACTCGGTGTTAAAGTTTATTGCAGGATAAGGTAGCCAGTCGCTTGCCAGCAAATCTCATTCTCCCCGTAAACAGGCTGGTAAATTACAGTGTTACTATTCTTTGTTTCTTTTATGGACACCGGTAACACATGGGCAAACAGTGGAACTGACACATCTTTATTAGTTTAACTGTGTTTCCATGCAGTGTGTTCATGATACATGGATCTGAAGGTAAAAGCCATTGCATTGTGTCTGCTAATGCAGAGAACTTTGATAGGCTGTGATCAGTTATTTCTAATTCCTCCTCACTGCAATATTTGCAGTATGAATCTAGTCTGTGGTCATTATATGTAAGCGTTTAGTAAGGAGTAATTATGTTTTATGCACTCTACTGACAACTGACTTTAACACAATATCTAGAGGCACACACCAACACAACTGATGTCACTGTGATGAAAAGAAATCATTGAGTCTGCACACTCCAGTCAGGTTACACATTATTTCAGATGACAGACTGTCATCAGCCAAGTAAGTGTTGTATATTTTGTATGTAGCTGTATCAGTGTCTGTTATTGTTTGTGTGATAATGAAGGCTCTAGCTGCAACTTTCACCTTGTCACTCGTTACAGTATTCTTGTCAAGCTTACCAATCCCACTTCCTGTTTACATGTATGTAAATAAATCAGCAATTAAACAACATACATTAAGATGTAACTAGGTCATGACACAGGCTCACTAGGATCATATGTGGATTTCTATTATTTTTTTCTATAGTTATAGGCAGGAAGCCACAGTAATGTGGTAGATAGCTCTCGCCTGCAGATCAAGTGGCTTGGGTTTGATTTGCATCAGGACAGATCAGGATCTTTAAACTGAACTGCGCTCCCAGGTTGACCAGCCTCAAATGTGTACCAGGAAATGTCTTGGGAAGTAAAAGTGGTCAGCATGATACTGTGCACCCACGCTCTGAGAGACAACTGGTCTATACAAATATGGTCTAGCACCATAATCAGCAAGAAAATGGAGCTGTCGTTTGAAAATATGCTGGAAGACCGCCTCAAGCCCAATGCTGCAGCTAAACAGGATACAGAAACAGAGTGGAGAGCCCTAAAGGACATAATTTATAACACTGCTATGGAAATCCTGGGTCCAACCCCCCGAAAGCATAAAGACTGGTTTGATGAAAATTCCGAAGACATCAACCAATTGCTGGCCGAGAAACATCTCCTCAAGGCACATTTGAATGACCCGAAGTCAACATAAAAAAAGATGCCTTCAAGACTATTCAGAGAGTAGTGCAGCAGAAACTTCGGCACATGCGGGACTCCTGGCTGAGCAGCAAAGCTGATGAAATTCAAGGCTTTGCTGACAGACATGATATGAAAAACTTCTACGACTCACTGAAAGCGGTCTATGGTCCTACATCAAGGCACAGCTCCCCTCCTCAGTGCAGATGGGGGAACATTGGTCACCGATAAGAAAGACATCCTTCAGCGCTGGGCAGAACATTTCAGCAACATCTTAAATGCAACTTCCTTCTTCGAGGATGAAACCATCAACTGCCTTCCTCAAGTTCCCATCAATGATACACTTGATGACCTGCCAACCATAGTGGAAGTAAACAAAGCCATCCAGCAACTCTCCAGCGGCAGGCACCTGGTCCGGACTCCATCACAGCAGAGATATACAAGGCAGGTGGGCCGGTCCTAACAGCAGTTTCACCAAGCCTTTACAAACATATGGGTCAACGAGACCATGCCACAAGATTTCAAGGACGCGTCAATAGTCCACCTTTACAAACGAAAAGGAAACAGCCAATCCTGTGACAACCACTGAGGCATCTCCTTGCTTTCAATTGCAGGGAAGATACTCGCCAGAATTCTTCTCAATCGCCTCACGGCCCATCTCGATCAAGGTCTTCTTCCCGAGAGCCAGTGTGGCTTAAGAAAATAACGTGGAACTGTTGACATGATTTTCGCTGCAAGGCAGCTGCAAGAGAAATGTCAGGAACAGAACTGCGAAATGTTCTCCACTTTCATTGACCTTACCAAGGCTCTTGATACAGTCAGCAGAGAAGGACTGTGGAAGATTATGGCAAAATATGGCTGTCCACGAAAGTTTGTCCAAATAGTGCAGCTATTTCATGATGGCATGCAGGCAAGAGTACAGGAAAATGGTGAACTGTCTGAGCCCTTTCCTGTCACCAATGGAGTGAAACAAGGATGTGTCCTGGCACCAACACTGTTCAGCCTCATGTTTTCAGCTATGTTGAATAATGCCTTCGAGAACAAGGACATTGGAATAGACATCAACTACCGCATGGATGGAAAGTTATTCAATCTCAGAAGGCTGAAAGCTAAAACTAAAATTGACAGCGACACCGTCAGAGAGCTCCTGTTTGCTGATGATTGCGCTCTATACGCCAACTCAGAGTCGGACATGCAACATAATGTTTCAGCTTTCTCACATGCCTGTGCCAACTTTGGGCTCAATATCAATTTGGAGAAGACTGTAGTTATGTACCAGCCAGCTGCAGGAAATAATCACACTGTGCCAAATATCAAAGTGAATGGTCATAGTCTAAGTGTTGTGGACTAATTCACCTATCTTGGCAGCACTGTGTCACAAGCTGCCACAATTGATGATGAAGTGAATGCAAGAATCTCCAAGGCCAGTGTGGCCTTTGGCAGACTGTAGAAGAATGTATGGGACAGAACTGGAATAAGCCTGCAAACAAAGCTGAAAGTCTACAAAGCAGTTGTATTATCCACACTGGTATATGCTTGTGAAACCTGGGCTGTTTATCAGCGACGCTAGGAAATTAAACCACTTCCACGCAGTCTGCCTTAGGAAGTTACTGAAGATTAAATGGCAAGACAAGATCCCAGACACTGAAGTCCTAGAAAGAGTGTCCATGCCCAGTATCCAAACTCTACTAATGAAGAATCAGATTCGCTGGGCTGGTCACTTGACTCGCAAGCCAGATCACAGGCTCCCAAAATGAATTTTTTACGGTGAGTTGTGTTGTGGTAAACGCTCCCAAGGTGGCCAGAGGAAACGCTTTAAAGACACTCTGAAAATCTCACTGAATGCTTTTGGAATTCATCATGACACCTGGGAGACTGCAGCCAGAGACTGAAATTCGTGGCGTGCATCATTACGCAAGGGTGCAGTCACTTGTGAGGCAACCAGGACTGCAAGAGCTGTGAAGAAAAGACAAAACAGAAAAACCACTGCAGAAAATCCTCCTCCAGAAATGTCAAGCATTCTTTGTCCACATTGTCAAAGAACATTTCGAGCTAAAATAGGCCTTATCAGCCATCTTAGAACTCACGGCTCCATACTTTCAACCCCACTGGATGAAATGAATGGTCATCATCATTCTTGATGGACAAACAAAAACAACAACAACAGCACCATATACCCAACACACCTAACGGTGCGTCAAAGGGCCCTTGACTGACTGACTGACAACAGTTTACTATCAAGGGTTTCATGTTCTTGTATACTAATGTTCCAATCCAAGAAGTGTTTATTGCTTTAGTTTTTGCAGACTCAATCAAACAGAAACAATGGCAGAGTACTAAATACATGCATATTTCCTATGGCAACATATGGGTATTATTCTTCTTCTGCATTCATCCGAAGTGTTTTTTCAGACATAATTGCGGTGTGTCCCGTTCTGCGCCGTTAGGTCAACACATCCAACTTTGGTAAGCGTTTTTTGCCGGGTTAGCCTTACCGAGTGTTTCTCACTGTTGTGGTGCCATCCACATCTTAGCTGGTCAAGTTAGAGTGGTCGAAGACCCAGCTGACATATGGGTATGAAAACTGGATATTTAATAAATCACTGAAATGTACATAGGCACCTTTCAATACAAATGTTACAGAAGAGTGCTACAAATTCATTGGATGAAAAAAGAGAACACACAGATCAGCCCAACAAGAATTCATTATTGAAGAATACTGGTCATTAAGACAAACACAATTGAGCAAAATGTCATATTATTGTCGTGTACACAGATATGAATGTCTGAGAAAGATAATTATTAGAGGGAGCGGAAAAGAGGAAGACCACAATATACTGGAATCTAGAGTGACAGGTAACTGACAGGTGACAGCAACAGAGGCAGGACACCTGGATTATTAAAGAACAATTTCCAATGTCTGTTCGGTGATATGGATCAAAGTTCTGCTTGAGACAAACTACTGGATCATCATTTTGCAGAGCAATGTTTGTTCTTCTAATAAATGTTAATGTTATATTTCCGTCAGGTGCCATTAGTGAACCTTGATCAGATCATTGATTTGATGATATATGATATAATTACTATTACAATTATTATTTATATATTATATATAATAATAATTAATATAATGTATATATATTTATTATTTTGATCTGTAACTACTGTACTTAAGCAAGTTAAGCCTTGCCCTGTAGCCTGAGATTCCATTAAAGAGATCATGCCCCTATCTATCTTTATGTACCGTCGCTAACTAGTAGTAGTACTAGTAGTGTAGTTAATCAGTCATGATTTTCATGAATCAGTTCGAGAGACCCGTGGTGAGAGTGAGTTCAGTTGCGTGAGCCAAGTTAGTGTTGTTTAGTGTTGAGACTTGAGTCAAATAAATTGCAAATTACCAACAATGTTACAAATTAAGGTAACAATAACGCATTGACATAAAGGCGATTAAAGCAACAAATAATTTCTATATGTGTATCAAAATTACAGAAACTATTTAATTTCTTTATATCACAGCACAAATAAATAGTGGAAAGTTAGGACAGAAGCATCACCTGGTCATAGTTCAACAATTGTTGACGTCGCCATCTTAATGATAATCCGATCCAAGGGCGGCTATTCATATATAAATGTATGTGACTTGTTACATTTTGTGACTTCTCTGGCCTGCAGAATGTGACGGCGCCATCGCATCATAGCCCCATACCAGGAAACTACTTCGGGTCTTTAGGCCTGTGCAAATGCCAACTTAGACTTCACCTAAGGATCGAAGGGAAGAGACCAAGGGGAAGACCTAGAGGTAAATACCTGGATGGCTTGGCCACGTAACATGGTCGAGACAGAAACACGGAGTTGATCCACGACTCTGGTGAATGAGTGAGATGGCAAAACATGACCGCCCACGCTTATCGGCATGGCACATGATGGATGGATATTAGTTATTAATTTTATCTGTGTGCATTATCTTTGTTTTTGCTATGTTAAGATATAAGTTGTGATTTTCACTATTCTTCTGTGTTGAGGTTATTGGGGTTTCTATACCATTCTGTGATGTGGATAGTAATACTGTATCACCAGCATATCGAATCTCTGGTATTTCATGACCAACGATATTTAGTTCATCATATTGCTCCTTGTCCGCTCCGTGGCGAAGAGGTTACGGGTGCAGTTCGTAATCCCGCATGCCCGTTTTCGAAACACAGCTGCGGGCGATTTGGCAGTAGAGCGCCTTGCGTTGATTTTTTACGAAATGGTGTGGGTGCCAGTCGTTCATAAATCAATGACAAACTACTTAACGTAAACTTGCCAAGAGATCACAACAGCAAACAATTCTGGTGTTGACTGGAACGTCCTTTTAAAGGATATGCAACTAACTTTTTTATATTGCTCCTTGGTTATATCATCTCTGACATTTCTCGTTGTATTTTCGGCGTACATGTTAAACAAAGACAAAAGTGACAAACACAACATTCAGGATGTGATAAACACGAAAAAGTAGTAGGGCTACTATTTGATTAAAAATAACCCCCACCCCCTCCCCCAGCTAAATGAATTAATGCTTATTGGTTTATTGCATATAGTTATTATGGTCGATATCAAAGGCACATTAATAGATATGACTGACACCTTGTCGTCTTGGCAGACCATAGTTTGTAAAATGGAGATATATCTATCCATAGCACAAAATCGGGGCTGGATATAGAGACCATGTGTTGTTCGTGCAGCATGATCCCTCTCGTCCTGCCTAGATTACTCCAGAGGAAAGGGAACACCAATACGTCTGAAACAAAACAAGCCGCAGAAGCTGCCGGATCAGCAAAGCAATGTTCTAAATGTCCACCTGTCGGAGCTTCCATCCTAGACCCAGGACTTGGTTTGACCTACCGTGACGTAAAGTTTGCACCCTCCCAATTGCGCCACTCTACCCGAAACCGTTGCCACAATATGGGGTGTCGGGTCTTGTGAGCGCTGCCCAACATCCGGTGCTAACAGAAAGCAGGTATTACCGTTTACTGTCATACGATGGCAGCTCATTCATATCTGACTAAGACTTGACATCAAGATGGTAACAAATAACATACAAACATTATCATTAAGAAAAATGTACCGAGGTTACAACTAAAAATGGCTTATTTCTAAATGAAAGAATGAAACTCAACTGAATGCCAGAAGCACCATATTATACAACTTTATTTACATTGGTTGTTTGTTATTTCTTGGCAAGTTTACGTTCAGTAGTTTGCCATCGTTTTCTGAACGACCGGAACGCATACCATTGTATTAAAACCAGAACAAGGCGGTCTGCTTCCAAAACTCCCGTAGTTGTGTTTCAAACACGGTATGCAGGATTACGAATTGCGTTCATAACACCTACGCCACCAAGCCGGCTCTTAAGATTGAAGAACACCACACATTGAATGTACGAAGCACTGCAATAAGCCAACGACAATCTCATTCATTCATTCAGTAGTATGTCCTTTGCAGAACCTCGCTTCCATAACAACCTTCCGGAAAACTTCTCGATCATCAGCAAGGTGTCCCGCGTCCGATACACCCTTCTGGAGATCACCCGCCACATCCTGCACCCATCTTCTCTTTGACCTTCCACTTCCTCTCTTCCCAGGCATATACCCCTCCATTATTGTTCTCTCCAAACTTTCGTGACGTTTCAAGTGACCAAAATATTTCAATTTTCTTTGTTTTATCGTCTTTAATAGCCAACCTTCTTCAGTATTCAGCTCTTGAAGTATTGATGCATTTGTTCTTTTCTTTACCCAAGATATTCTTAGAACTCGTCTATAACATTTATATTTATAGGCATTTATGCGCTGTTCAGCTTGTTTATTAAGTGTCCAGGCCTTACAGGCGTATGTTGCAATGGGAAAGATGCATGCTCTTAAAAATCTAATTTTTGTAGTTCTGTCCGTCCCATTCTATAATTTATTCAGTTTTTTTTTGTCTTTGAAGACCAATTGATAGTCGTCGTTTAATTTCTTTCATTGTGTCACCGTTGTTGGTAATCAATGACCCAAGATATTCAATCTACAAAGAGTTAACAATATATATTAGTAGAAAACGGCAAGGAAAGTTTAACAATGTAAAAGTAAAAGTTGGAAAAAGTTCCATGTCTTTCACTGGTCGTCACAATCAACCCCAGCATTTACTGGCTGCTTGTGATTTTCTAAGCAATTTTATTTTTCAGTCCAGCCATCATCCATCATGTGCCATGCCGATAAGCGTGGGCTGTCATGTTTTGCCATCTCACTCGATCACCAGAGTAGTGGATCAGCTCCGTGTTTCTGTCTCGACCGTACCACGTGGCCAAGCCATTCAGGTATTTACTTCTCGGTCTTCCCCTTCGTCTCTTCTCTTCGATCTTGCCAGTTGTCACCAAGTTCTCCAATTCATTTCTTCTCATAACATGCCCAAACAATTTTGACTGTCTACGTCTAATGTTTATAATCAGTTTACGATCTTCATTTGTTTCTTAAAGGACTTGTTCATTGGTTTTTCTATCTGTCCATGATATTCTTTGCATTTTCCCCAGAAACCACATTTCCACAGCCATCAGATGTTTTTCAGCTTGTCTGCTCATTGTCCACGCTTCACATCCATACAAAAGTATAGGTTAGTTAGTTAGTCGACAGATCCTCCTCATTGCACATCGAACCATTCAGTCCATAAGTGCTCGGATCCCCTCCTCAGCAAATCCCGCAGCGTGTAGCGGCTAACGACTCCAGTTCTGTGTTGGTTTATCAATCTTCTTTGGCTTCCTGCGTAGTGTTCTTGTTTGGCCACCCCTCTTTTAATTTGCTGCTCTAGCAGTCTGGCCATTGTTGTAGATTCACAGTCATCACTTGGTTCTCGCAAAAGTCTTACTTCTCGTAGAGCATTCAGAATGTCAACCTGGTCCATGGCGCGTCCGCCCTCCACAGTAGCCTCACCTGCGAGCTTGTCAGCCCGCTCATTTCCTTGTACTCCCGCATGCCCTGGCACGAAGATGAAACTAATCTTTGCCAGCCGAGACCGCTCCAGAGGCAGCAACCATTCTCTTCGGATCGACCCCTCCTCTATCCTCTTGATCATGTTCATTGAGTCGCTAAGGAAACAAGCCCTAGTGAATGTCTGTGTCTCGAGCCATGTTATTGCTTTACTTACTGCCATGACTTCCATGGTCAGGCTACTTGTGGTTTCAGTGAAAGCACCAGAGTCCTCCTTCACAATTCTCCCTCCGGCCCGAGCTGTAAAAACCCATGAGCTTCTCACGTGTCGGACGACCGACCCATCTGTGTAGATGACCGCGTCACTGTCTAGCGAATTCTCGAAAATCAACGCTTGTACTTCAGACTCCACAGCAGCCGGATTTTCTTGTCTGCATTTCCTATCTAGTTGGATGCAAACTGAAAAGGATGTGCAGAAGTCTGTTGGCACTTGAACCCACTCCTCGCCAGGTTCTAAGTCCTCAAGTGAACACACCTGTTGAAGAATGTCTTCGGCTTGACCCATCCACGACCGTCCTCTTTTTAACCTGCTGCCCTTCACCTTCCTAATTTCACTATGCAGTGGATGTTGTGTGTTTGCGTTAACTCTGAGGTAGGCGCGTGCCCTGCAAACTTGTATTCTCTCTTCAATGGTTGGAAAATCAAGAAGGTAGCGCATCGCCCTGCATGCTGTATCTCTTGTACATCCAAGAATAATGCGCATAGCTTCATTCTGTATCCTTTCCATCCTTTCTATCTGCTTATGGCTGAGAGTCAGGATTGTCATTGCATACTCCAAAACAGACATGACCAACCCCTCGTACAGAAGACATAGATGGCGCTGCTCACAGTTTGCTGCCGCCATCACCCGCATCGCAGCCAAACCCCGCTTATAAAAAATATAGGTTCTATGTATCACTTCAACATTCTTTTTCTCGTTTCAGTTGATATAATTTTATTGGTCAGTATGTTTTTCATCTTGCAAAAGGCTACCTTCACAATGACAATTCTTATTTTAATTTCTTCAAGGCATCTCCCATCAGATGGTATGACTGTTCCGAGATAACTGTACCGATTCACTTGTCTAAGAATATGTCCATTTACTTGTATGTTACATTGTGGTATTTCCTTCTTCCCATTGACGACCATAATCTGTGTCTTCTTCCAGTTCAATTCTAACAATAGTTGTTCACTGTGTGCAATAACCGCATCTACGAAATGTTGTGGGCCCTGTTCATTGTCTGCAATCAAAACTGTATCATCTGCATATCTAATATTATTGATGCATTGTCCCCCAGCGTTACAGGGAAACAAGATCTGGTGACATTGCACATCCATGTCTCACACCTCTCTTAATAGGTTGATATTGACCTACTTCATTATCAATTCCCATGGCAGCTTGTTGTTTCCAATATATGTTTTTTTTACAAGTCTAAAGTCTTTTCCATCAATTTGTAGATCTTCAAGCATCCTTATTATGTCGACCTGCCTCACTTTATCGAAACCTTTAGTGTAGTCAATAAAGCAAAAGTGTAGGTCTTTGTTAACTTCTATAGAGCGTTCAATTACTGTTCTCAGTATATACACAGCATTTACTGTATCCTTGCCTTCTACAACCCCGCATTGTTCTTCTCCTATTTCAGGTTGTATTTTCTTCCTAACTCTTTGCATGCTAATTCTTAGCAAAATCTTCGTGATGAGACTCATTATAATTGTAATTATAATAATTATAATTGTTCGATGTTGATCACATTCCATGGCTTCTGATTTCTTTGTGATTGCAATAAATACAGAGTTACATAATTCATGAGGTATGTTTCCAGTATCATATATTGTATTCAGCAGTCTGGTAACTTTATCTATTCCATATTCTTCTAAGGCATTAATCATTTCTCTTGTGATGCTGTCTGAACTGGGGGTCTTGCCAGATTTCATATGGTTAAGAGCATTCTGAACCTCCATCTTCAAAATTTATGGTCCTTCATTATTATTGTTCTTCTTTTTATCATTATAAAGGTTATTCACATAATCTAACCATACATGTAAAATCTGATCTTTTTCTATTATGATTTTTTTTCAATTTTTTGTCTTTAGGCAGCCTGCTGATGTACGTGTTCTTTGATTAGTAAGCTCCTGAATTATTTTGTGCATTAGTTTGGTATGTTGTGTTGTTTTTCAATTGCTATGCAGTTTTTCTCGAGCCATGCTTCTTTTGCCTCCTTACATAATATTCTGACTTTTTTGTGAATGTCTTCATATTTGGCAGGATTATTTTTGTTTTGTCTTTTTGTTTCCATTAGCTGTAAAATTTCTTCAGTCATCCATGTCTTACGACCCACTTTCTTTAATTTTGGAATAGTTTTTTTCTTCAGCTTAACTGATTGAATTCTTCAGCATTTCCCACTGATCATTCACCACATCTTGAAATAGGATCTCTAGATCAGACAATATATCAAATTTGTTCTTTACTTCTATGTTAAAATTATCTTGTATTTCTTTATTAGTTTTCAATTTGCACAAATCATATTTAGGGTTTTCTGTTGTATACTTGACTTTCTTTAACTTTACCCTTAATGTGCCTGAAATTAATCTGTGATCACTGTAACAGTCTGCATTGGGGACTGTTTTTACGACTGTTAACGCATTTCAAAACCTTCTGCTAATCTATCTGGTTTTTAATCCTGCTGTCTGGACTCCTCCATGTCTATAATCTTCTAGGATGCTGTTCAAACCAGGTGTTTCCTACAACACTTTCTTGTTCTTTTGCCCATTCCACAAGTCTGATTCCTCTTTCGTTTCGCTCTCCCAAACCATGGTTGCCTACACTGCATCCATTGCCTTGATTTCCTACTTTTGCGTTGAAATCACCCATTATCATATTTATTTCAAATTTTTTTACAGTTCTTCAAGGCAGACTCCATGTCATTATAGAATTCCTCTATACTTTCTTCACTGCATTCACTTGCTGGAGCGTACACTTAAATGCCATTTATTTTTAAATGTCTTCTGTTTAATTTTACAAATAGAACTCTGTCTGACACGGCCGAATATCCTTTAACAGAATTTGATGTTCGCCGAGCCAATATAATGGCTACACCTCTTTGCCGATCTTCTCCCCCAGAATAAATAATCTTACAATCATCTCCAGTCTTGATCCCAGCCAATTTCCACATCGTTTCGCACATTCCTAACATATTAATCTTCTCTCTTTCAATTTCTTGTTTGATATTTTCTAATTGTCCATCTGCACTCATTGTTCTAACATTCCAAGTTCCTACTTTCAATGATAGTAATCGTTTGCAGCTAGTAGCTAGCTGACGGTCTGGAGTCACGAGGTGCACAGGACTATCCCTACCGGGCGAGGCTGCTACAATGGAACACCCATTTACGCCGTTTCTCTGATTATCGATGAGACTCCACAACATAATGTCCCTGGCATCTGTAAAGAAGGTAGTTTGCCATTGCTTTCCTTCTTAGCAGTGACCATACTGGTCAATGACCGCAGCCATTGTCTCTTCAAAAAAGAGATCCTCTGCCTACCGTCGTGAAGCTGGAGACCATAACCTACAACTATCTGTCGGCTGCTCTTCAGATCTATCCACCACCTGCACGCATGGCTTCACGTAACCCTGATCGAGAGGCTAAACGGGTACTTCACCTTGCCCAAGGGCGTCCCGTAGGCTAGTGGAGGGAAGAACTAAATACTAAACTAATATGGAGAAAGCAATATATGTTAATGAGGAACAATTGGAGGTGGTGAATAATTTTGAATATCTTGGGTCATTAATTACCAACAATGGTGTCACAAAGAGATAAATTAAAAGACGAATATCTATTGCTCTTCAAAAACTAACACAATTTAATAAATAGTGGCGTGGGACTGATAGACCAACAAAAAATAGATTTTTAAGAGCATGCATCTTTCCAGTTGCAACGAACGCCTATGAGACCTGTACACTTACTAAACAAGCCAAACAGCGCATAAATGCCTTTGAATATAAATGCTATGGACAGGTTCTAAGAATATTTTGGATAAAGAATAGAACAAATGAATCCACGACAAGAGCTGACTATTGAATATTGAAGAAGGTTGGCTACTAAAGACGATAAAGCAACGACAATTGTAACCTTTTGGTCACTTGAAATGTATGAAAGTTTAGAGAGAACGGACGAACGAACGAACGAACCATCTTTATTTTCAAAGGGTTAAGAATTGGGCACGCAGGCCCGTCTGATATTCTGCCCTTCTTCTCTATTTCCTCGCATACATTCTTTCATTCAATATCACTTATGAAGCTAATCTTTGACAACAAAAGAACAATAAGCATTAAAACGCTTGAAAAGTAATCAATAATACATGAACTCACTGAGTCAATGTTTAACATGGGCATTATAAATACCTAAGGAAGTTGTAGTGTGCCCACATATGGGAATGTTTATTGGCTAGCTGTCATTTGAGATAATTTGCCATTATTATTGTTTTGTTGTTGTTGTTGTTGTTGTTGTTGTTGTTGTTGCTGTTGTTGTTGTTGTTTTGTGTTTATGGGGGAATGTAGTCTGTACTGAGGTAGTTTCAAACAGGTTGCGAACGTATGTATTGGTGGTGTCCTTGATTTCTTGTGGAAGATTGTTCCATAATTGAGCGGCAGAGAATGCTAAGCTTGTTTTATATAAGTCTATCCTAGGTTTAGGGACATGAAGTATATTTAGTCGTTAGCTATGTCTTGCGTTATATTTAAACAATGGCCAAAGGTAGCTTGGAGCATTTTGAAATAGAATTTTGTTAATTAGTTTAGCCTTATTAAAATGTAGTTGTTTGTGGAGTGGCAGTATCTGAAGACGTTTATGTAGGTTAGAATTGTCAGTAAACTTTTCACCATTAATTAAACACATTGACTTTTTCTGGAGTGATTAAAGGCGTTTTGTTAAAAAATATGGAGCATCCATCCCAGATTGTGGAGCAATAATCAATATGTGTTTGTATGTGGAAAGTATAGAATATCTTTCTTGTGTTTTCGTCAAGGAAATTTTTAATTTTGGCAAGTTGGTATGCTTTTTTATTTTGGCTATTTGTTTAACGAGAGCATGAACATGGGAGTTAAAGGTTAGATTTTGATCAACGATGAGACCCAGTGCCTTGTGCTCGGTTACACTTTTTATAGGTTTCACGAGACCACTGTCGTTAACGATAAGATGATACACTAACAGAGAACCAGTCTGTATTCACAGTGGCAATTGTTTGTTACTAGTGGAGAAAAACTCAAGTCGGATCAAAGGAAACTATAAGTCTTTGAGAGTTCCCTAGGAACGAGACATTTGTCGGCATTGTTTGATGTAGTCGTTGAGAGAAAAGAGTAGAAGGGGGGATAACTCTTCTTGTGAAGTTAGGGACGGATTGTCTGCCCCTGGTGTCGTATATTTTGAAGGGACTGGCAATCACTAAAGTGCATGACCCATCTCTGTTAAAGGTAGCTGGGCCCCATCCTCTTCTTATATGTAAATAGATCAAGAATACGACCCTTGAAAGATTTACAGACTCGGATTTGGTTATTCGTCTAAGGGTGTGTGGTCCTCTTTTAATAGAAAAGTCATCACTAGGTTTGTCCCCTGTCCTTCCACCTGGTATTTAATGGTATAGCTCACGAACCCCCTTCTTCCATCTTAAGAAATTGTCTGAAAAGACTTTCTCAATAAGAATCAGGTGCAATATAACATGGATTTGGAACAGTTAAAGATGAAGAGTCTCCTGTTCTCTCTCTCCAACTAAGAATTTATCTTATGTGAATGTGTATCTGTTAATTAAACATTCAACAAACACAAGGGAGCATTGAGACATGTTCCACACACAAGATAGAGATTTTCCCACAGATAGTTTGGACTGACAAATTAAGTGGAAGAGATCTTCACATTTAAACAAATTTATTGACTGTGCCAGTTTCTTTTGGCCTATTTGACATTTTCTTTGTTCTTTCATCAGCTGTTAACATTTACAGAATGAAATAGAAAAAAAAAACTTTCATAGGACCAAGTATAGTCAGTCAATAAATAATAACATTCATTGTGTAGTGAGATATTTTAACTACCAAAATGTGTTATAGTTAACAATTTCTACATCCAACAATAATTCAAGAAAATCATTTTCTGAGAGGGTGAAGTTTGTGGGAGTGATAAGAAAACCTGGTGTGATGAGATGTGGATAAGCCTGGGTCCATGGTCTGATGGATCCACTTCAGGTTGGGCCAGTTTAGCTTCACTGAAGACTTCTCATTCTCTGCTTAAGGCTGGAGTCATCTGCCATCACAGGTGTTGATCATCTCATTCACTCCTCTTCCCTCCTTGTTGGTTAGGTGTGGCACCAAGACATCACTGTTTAAAATTCATACAGGTATGTATAATCCTTTACAGCATGTTCATAGTGTGAACACAACATAACAAAACAAAAATGATAAGATCAGAAGAAGTATTGTTGTGTTACTTTGGGGTGGGTCAGAGATTATTACACTGGATGCAGCTTCTGGTGTCTGATACCTGCTGTATGCATTTCCTCAGTGGACCTGTAGTTCAGTGAGTAGTGTACAGTCAGACACAGATAAGAGTGATAATGCGATGTTCCCTGAATCATGGTAATCAAGCTGACAGGCAAGATCAACACAAGTATGAGATGCATTTGTATAAATGGCATACATTTAAACATCCACATTACTCTATTTGTTCTACATTGTGTATATAATTGTTTATCTGTACTTTCCAAGGCAACTACTTCCTATTCTAAATCATTTCCTTGTTCCTGCTGTTGTGGTGTGGAGTTGTGTGGTGTGAAGTGTATTGTGTTGAGTTAACTTCTGTTGTGTGGGGTTCCATAGCTTGTACTAATTGTCCTCACATCTACATCAGTTAATATGAGTTTAACTCATCTAGTGTGCTTTTATTGTGGTTCATGTCCAACATACAGAATTTCTGATGTGTATTTGTTACAAAATGTAATCTATACAAGGTCATGACACAATATATTAGAAAAAAATTATTACTTAAAGTATTTTTCCCTAATACTCTCCTCCTCTCTGTCTACTTATACTTCTCCTACATCTTTTACCAGTGCATATCATGTCCATTCTGTTGGCGACACAGTTGGCTATAGACCAAGGTAATTATCACCCGTTAGTCTGAGCAGATTAAGTAGGTCGGCTATCACAAATGACGTTTGTGAACATAAACCTATTTTAAGCAATGCAGTTGATGTAGTGCGTTGTCTAAATAAAATCTGACACATGAATAAACTAATTTCTATCAAATACTATTTGTTTTCAATCCGTAAAGAGAAAAGGAAGAGTATAATTCCTGTTTCAGTTCTTTAGATTGCAAAATAGACAGAATTAAGTACATGTTTAAGCAAGGTAGTGTTTCGTTTGCACCAGCTGACTATCTCTGCAGAAACGTTTTCCTAGAAGTTTTTGATGAAAAGCATTTGAGTGCATTGGAAATTTCATCTTGTACATTATTCTGTGATAGATTATAGTCATATGCACATAGTGAAGTTGTTAGATGTAGTGTAGAAAGTCAGAGTTTTGCAGTTTTGAGAAATTATAAGATGTCGGTTTCGCCGGGGAAGTGGCGCCAGTATTGAAGTTGCGATCGGCAGTTTTTCACATTTTCAGAGATTTATTTTATCAAAAATACAATTCATTGGACGCACAACACTGGATACCTTTACGTTATACATCTTGGTACCACTTAGATCTGAGAATCACGCGCTTACCTCAGACTAGATCAAACTGCCCGTTGTAAAAGTTTGAAAGTTGGACAACACATAGCTTTGGCGACTGCTCGCTCGCTCTGAAGTCATAGAAGTGCCAGCGTCGTATTATTGAGAAAGCCAAGTGGAGAACATAGATTGTGCATCGACTATCGACAGCTCAATGCTATTACTGAATTTCAAGCAGAACCTCTGCCTGATCAGAACAAACTCTTCACAGCACTCAACCGAGCGAAGTACTTTACTAGGATTGATCTCAGTAAGGGATATTATCAGATTCCTGTAAAGGAGGAGGTTAGACCATGGTTAGCTTTCAGTACGCCTGGAGGACACTATGAGTTCAACGTACTTCCATTCGGATTAAGTAATGCTCCTAGCGTTTTTACACGTATGATGAGAAAATTACTTGACCCACTACAACATCCAGACATTAGTCACTTTATGGATGATATACTGATCGCAACTGAAACATTTGACAAGCATGTAGAAACACTACATCTTTTGTTCAGACGACTCAGAGAAACTGGATTAACGGCTAGGCCAAAGAAATGTCAAGTAGGATTCCAAGAATTGGACTTTTTAGGTCATAAGATATCTCATGGACTAATAACTCCACAGGAAGGAAACGTGGACAAACTCCAGAGAGCACCTCGTCCAAAGACAAAGAAGGATGTGAGATCATTCGTATCTTTGGGTGGATTCTATCAACGATACATTAAAGACTTCAATACTCTGTCAGCACCTTTAACGGATCTTACCAAAAAAGGGAACCCAGAGAAAGTCAATTGGTCTGCTGAATGTGAGAGAGCTTTCACAGCACTCAAACAAGCCTTAACCAATCACCCAGTTTTACATCTGCCAGATCTCAACCAACCATTTGTACTGCGTACAGACGCCAGTGACGTAGGAATTGGGGCAACGCTGTTGCAGAGAAAAGGAGATGAAACATCAGAGCTATTCCCTGTAGCTTATGCCAGCAGGAAATTGAATGCAGCGGAGAAGAATTATAGTGTTATCGAGAGAGAATGTTTAGCTCTCGTATGGAGTGTACAGAAGTTTCAGGCATACCTATATGGAAAACACTTCACTGTACAATGTGATCATCAACCACTTATGTTTCTCGCAGCATCCAAAAATTTGAATGCAAGACTTATGAGGTGGTCACTACTTCTACAACCATACTCGTTCCAGATAGAATATGTCCCTGGAAAGATGAATGTGGGAGCAGACTTTCTAAGTCGACACCCAGTGTCTGATGAACCAGGTCAATCAGATACAGGAGAGAATACATTGGAGTAAATCATATAGAAAAAGCTTGACCACTGTAAATGCTGGAAACTTAGTTCCATACCCTAGAACAATCTGGAGTGGGGCTATGTGACATATTCACCTATCCATCATTTTCAGCGCGTCAACGTTACACAGCAACCCAGAGATTATCGAAACAATTACAGCACCGTAGAACATCGAACGCACTAAGCGATACTAATGACAGTACTAATAAAGTACTTCGCTCGGTTGAGTGCTGTGAAGAGTTTGTTCTGATCAGGCAGAGGTTCTGCTTGAAATTCAGTAATAGCATTGAGCTGTCGATAGTCGATGCACAATCTATGTTCTCCACTTGGCTTTCTCAATAATACGACGCTGGCACTGTAAGGTGATTCAGATGGTGAAATTATTCCTGCGGTGAGTAGCTGTTGTATTTCTTCCTCTAAAGTCTTTTGCTTTGCATAAGGAACTGGGTAAGTCTTGACTCGCACAGGCACTGTGTCATTTAACTTCATGTCAAATTCCTCCAAATCAGTTCTTCCTGGCTTATCTGTAAGTACGTCTGCATACATAACCATAAGTTCCCGAATCTGCTCCTGCTGATCCTTTGTTAAGTTGGGATTAATTTCCACATCCTTAAAGGTTTCTTTGGCTTGCAGTGGGTACTCGACTCCCATTGTTGATCCTTCTTCGACTTCAGTAGCCACACTCATGGCCATCAGATGTGCAGGTTCGGTGGTTGAGGGTCTTTCATTATATTTCTTCAGAAGGTTTATGTGCAATACTTTCATCTTGCCTTTGACAGAAATCTTGTAGTTGGTACGTGAGATTTTCTCCGTCACTACATAAGGTCCTCTCCATCCTATTTGCAGCTTATTCTGACTGGTTGGAAGCAGCAACATCACCTTCTCTCCCACCTCTAACTCTCTATCTTTTGCCTTGCGATTGAAGTAGCTAGCAATTCTTCGTCTGGCTTTACGTAGATTGACATTCGCTTGTTTCCAACTGTGTTGTAAACGATTCTTCAACTCGGCAACATACGTAGATGCAGTCACGACTGTATCGTCTGTATGATCATCAGTCCATGTTCGTAGCAATGCCTCCAATGGCCCCTTGATTGGTCGTCCAAACAACAATGTTGCTGGAGCAAAACCTGTTGAGTGATGGGGTACCTCCCTATAAGCGAATAGTGCTGCGGGTAAATACAAGTCCCAATCCTCCGTATTCTCCTGGGCAATTTTGCGCAGAATACTAATCAAGGTCCCGTTCCACCGCTCCACAAGTCCGTTGGATTGCGGGTAATATGGTGAACTAAAGATATGGCGTGAATGAAAAAGTCTAAATGTCTCCTCCATAAGTTTACTACGAAACTGTGAACCGTTGTCCGTCAAGATTCTTTGGGGGAATCCTAGACGTGTGAATATTCCTAATAATGCTTCAGCAACGTGTTTGGAGTCACAGCTTGGCATAGGAACCGCTTCGGCCCACATGGTCGTTGTGTCCACAAGCGTTAATATGAATCGATTTCGCCTCTTCGTTGCGGAGAGGGGTCCGATTATGTCTACAGCTACCTTCTCGAACGGTATTCCTGTTATGGGCAGATCACCCAACATTGCCGGTGGTGTCCGGTGTTTTGGTGATACTTTCTGACACTGTGGGCATGATTTTACAAACCGTTGTATGTCTGCGTTCATCCCTGGCCAAAAGTAGTGAGTTGCAATGCGCTGTGTAGTGGCGTTGATACCCATATGCCCACTAAAGGGTAGACTGTGGCCCATTTCAAGAATCTGAGCCCTGTGTGGAGTTGGTACAACAAGTTGGTTGAACTCTTGTCCAGCTCTCCCTGCTTTCCTGTATAGAAGTGCTGACTTCATAAACAGCTCACCTTTACGTGGAGGTAAATGTGATTTAGGCAGTTTCCTGAAGCAGGGTTCCAAGGTGCTATCGGCTTCTTGTGCCCTCTTCAGTTCCTCCTTTCGAGGGATTGGCGTAGTTGTTTCCGGAGTCTTTTTCGTCTGGGATCGAGTTGTCATCGTCGACATCGCCACAGGTTGAACAGGTTCTCCTAGAATTATAAATCTACAGCCAAGAATTACGGGATATATAGGATCTTCTAAGACTGCAGCCTTGATTGTCCCAGTGACATATCGAGATGCTATGCTCACCTTTGCCACCGGAAGAGACATAGTCGCAGAGCTCTTCAGGGGTCCCTGTAATTCGACGATCTCCTCTGTCACCTGTTCCGGGTGAACTAAGGATGATGATACAACACAGTCGTACGATAACCCGGTATCATAGAGACAGGTCGTCTTGAATCCATTCAGCAATATGGACTCGACAACCGGAAGATGAGATGCGGTGTCTTTATGAGGTGTCTGGTTGGACGTTTCATCAGTGTTCACTCCTTTCTCTCTTCGGCTGGCCAAACAAGCAGCTGTGTGTGGAGGTGGCTTCTTCCTACAATTCTTCAATGTGTGTCCTTTAATTTTACAATTAGTGCAGAATAATTTTTCCTCCTTCGCTGTTGTTTGGGCTGTGTTCTGAGGGATGTTTTTGGTTTTCCCATTTTTCTTGGTGCCTAATTTGCCATCACCTTCCTTTGCTTTTGAAGTTTTATCCTGAGGGGGAATGTTGGCCGAACGTCCCTTACCTCCGATTTCCTTCTGAGATTTCTCAAATCTCTCGGCTAGGATGATGATGCTTTCTAGTCGGTCAGCTCCGTTCTGGGTTAAGAATGCTTTCATTTCATTCGACATCTTTCCTTTTAGTTGATCTATGATGATCATCTCTCGGAGCCCTTCGAAACTCTCATCAAACCTACCTAGACTTGCCCATCGTTGAACATAAGATTTCAGCCTTTCAACTAATTGCGCATAACTTTCGCCCGGTTCTTTCCTTGCGGTTTTGAATCGAACTTTGTAAGAGTCCCCGTCCACTTCGAATCGGCCCAAGAGTGCCTTTTTGAGTGTTTCGTAATCCTGTTGTTCTTCTCGAGTGAGTCTAGAGAACACGTCATACGAGGTAGACCTTAAAGCTTGCGATAGTTTCGTCGCCCATTTTTCCTGTTCTAGACCACAACTGACGCACATAAGTTCAAAACGTGATAAAAAAGCCTCGACATTGTCCGTCTGTTCATTAAATGGTTCTAGTGGAAATGACATCGCTCCGGAATTTTGGTACGAGACGTTGGAATGTTGTTCTGTCACTGGAAAACCTAGTGAGTTTGAGGGGGTGGGGGGAATCCCTCCCTCTAGTCTTCGGATCTCCAGATCAGTCTCCATTCTTTTCAACTCCAGTTGATGTTGACGTTCTCGTTCCCTATCCCTTATTTCATCTTCATGTTTCCTTTGTTCTAACTCATAAGCTTGTAGGCGTTGTTTCTCCTTTTCAGCGATTTCAGCTTGAAGTTTCTGTTGTTCTAATTCATATGATTGTAGGCGTTGCTTCTCCTTTTCAGCGATTTCAGCCTGTCTACAGCTACCTTCTCGAACGGTATTCCTGTTATGGGCAGATCACCCAACATTGCCGGTGGTGTCCGGTGTTTTGGTGATACTTTCTGACACTGTGGGCATGATTTTACAAACCGTTGTATGTCTGCGTTCATCCCTGGCCAAAAGTAGTGAGTTGCAATGCGCTGTGTAGTGGCGTTGATACCCATATGCCCACTAAAGGGTAGACTGTGGCCCATTTCAAGAATCTGAGCCCTGTGTGGAGTTGGTACAACAAGTTGGTTGAACTCTTGTCCAGCTCTCCCTGCTTTCCTGTATAGAAGTGCTGACTTCATAAACAGCTCACCTTTACGTGGAGGTAAATGTGATTTAGGCAGTTTCCTGAAGCAGGGTTCCAAGGTGCTATCGGCTTCTTGTGCCCTCTTCAGTTCCTCCTTTCGAGGGATTGGCGTAGTTGTTTCCGGAGTCTTTTTCGTCTGGGATCGAGTTGTCATCGTCGACATCGCCACAGGTTGAACAGGTTCTCCTAGAATTATAAATCTACAGCCAAGAATTACGGGATATATAGGATCTTCTAAGACTGCAGCCTTGATTGTCCCAGTGACATATCGAGATGCTATGCTCACCTTTGCCACCGGAAGAGACATAGTCGCAGAGCTCTTCAGGGGTCCCTGTAATTCGACGATCTCCTCTGTCACCTGTTCCGGGTGAACTAAGGATGATGATACAACACAGTCGTACGATAACCCGGTATCATAGAGACAGGTCGTCTTGAATCCATTCAGCAATATGGACTCGACAACCGGAAGATGAGATGCGGTGTCTTTATGAGGTGTCTGGTTGGACGTTTCATCAGTGTTCACTCCTTTCTCTCTTCGGCTGGCCAAACAAGCAGCTGTGTGTGGAGGTGGCTTCTTCCTACAATTCTTCAATGTGTGTCCTTTAATTTTACAATTAGTGCAGAATAATTTTTCCTCCTTCGCTGTTGTTTGGGCTGTGTTCTGAGGGATGTTTTTGGTTTTCCCATTTTTCTTGGTGCCTAATTTGCCATCACCTTCCTTTGCTTTTGAAGTTTTATCCTGAGGGGGAATGTTGGCCGAACGTCCCTTACCTCCGATTTCCTTCTGAGATTTCTCAAATCTCTCGGCTAGGATGATGATGCTTTCTAGTCGGTCAGCTCCGTTCTGGGTTAAGAATGCTTTCATTTCATTCGACATCTTTCCTTTTAGTTGATCTATGATGATCATCTCTCGGAGCCCTTCGAAACTCTCATCAAACCTACCTAGACTTGCCCATCGTTGAACATAAGATTTCAGCCTTTCAACTAATTGCGCATAACTTTCGCCCGGTTCTTTCCTTGCGGTTTTGAATCGAACTTTGTAAGAGTCCCCGTCCACTTCGAATCGGCTCAAGAGTGCCTTTTTGAGTGTTTCGTAATCCTGTTGTTCTTCTCGAGTGAGTCTAGAGAACACGTCATACGAGGTAGACCTTAAAGCTTGCGATAGTTTCGTCGCCCATTTTTCCTGTTCTAGACCACAACTGACGCACATAAGTTCAAAACGTGATAAAAAAGCCTCGACATTGTCCGTCTGTTCATTAAATGGTTCTAGTGGAAATGACATCGCTCCGGAATTTTGGTACGAGACGTTGGAATGTTGTTCTGTCACTGGAAAACCTAGTGAGTTTGAGGGGGTGGGGGGAATCCCTCCCTCTAGTCTTCGGATCTCCAGATCAGTCTCCATTCTTTTCAACTCCAGTTGATGTTGACGTTCTCGTTCCCTATCCCTTATTTCATCTTCATGTTTCCTTTGTTCTAACTCATAAGCTTGTAGGCGTTGTTTCTCCTTTTCAGCGATTTCAGCTTGAAGTTTCTGTTGTTCTAATTCATATGATTGTAGGCGTTGCTTCTCCTTTTCAGCGATTTCAGCCTGCAACTTACTCTCCTTCTCAGCTATTTCAGCTTGAAGTTTCTGTTGTTCTAATTCATATGATTGTAGGCGTTGCTTCTCCTTTTCAGCAATTTCAGCCTGCAACTTCCTCTCCTTCTCAGCTATTTCAGCCTGCAGTTTCTCCCTCCTGTCAAATTCATCTGATACAAATTTAGCCAGCTCAGGGCCGTCTAAATTGCATAGCTTGCCTATTTCAACTGTCTGGGCACGGAACTTAGCAGCCTCGGCCATGCTCTATTTTTGTCTACCCTATCTTTTTGTAAAAAAAAATAATACTGTGCAGTTTGCTCAGGTCTGGGTAAGCCTGTCACTTCCCGGATCTGAAATTATACAGCATAACATGCACAATATTAACAAGCAAAAACTAACTAATGTCCGCTGACCCAAGTAAAATAGTTCTTATACACCACGAGAATCTGACCTAAGAAATAATTGCAACTTAAATTCTTGTCTTTCTGTCAATGCTCCTCAAGCTAAAGACAGAAGCAAAGAAGTACCCAGAATGATTGCACTCTTCCCAAAAGAACCTGAAATTTTGATAGAGATTTCCCTATGGAGAAAAATTTTCCCCAGTCGGTGATGAAATTCTCTAAGTCCAAATTCCTCTATAGAAAGACATCTTCTCGAAAGAGAAATGTTGTAGATGGTAAATTCTCACTCTATTTCCTCTGGAACACCTTTTTCTGAAATATAGACCTATTTGAAAGAGGCCCTCCTTTTTTCAGAAGAAATGATCAGTCACTTGCCATATTCTATCTATAATTGTCATTCATATCATATGGAGGTCAATCAGTACCCCACATGATGTTCATTTATCATATGTGAAGTGACAAAGTTAAAAATCTTAATTTGTTTAACAACCTCTATAATTGTCAATCATATCATATGGAAGTCAATCAGTACCACACATGATGTCTATTCAACATATGTAAACATGACAAAGTTGGAAATCTAAATCTGTGTAACAATTTCTATAATTGTTCAAAACAAGTACAATGTCACCAATTCACACATGAATACTGTTCACATCTAGTGTCACTGATCTACTATAGTTTAGAATCCCTCGTCAGATATCTATCTATTCCCAGGGTTTATCATCTAGGATAATAGTTATCTAAACTGTCTGCTGGGTTTCAAAGTCCGGGACGGGCATCCAATATATGTCGTATATTTTGAAGGGACTGGCAATCACTAAAGTGCATGACCCATCTCTGTTAAAGGTAGCTGGGCCCCATCCTCTTCTTATATGTAAATAGATCAAGAATACGACCCTTGAAAGATTTACAGACTCGGATTTGGTTATTCGTCTAAGGGTGTGTGGTCCTCTTTTAATAGAAAAGTCATCACTAGGTTTGTCCCCTGTCCTTCCACCTGGTATTTAATGGTATAGCTCACGAACCCCCTTCTTCCATCTTAAGAAATTGTCTGAAAAGACTTTCTCAATAAGAATCAGGTGCAATATAACATGGATTTGGAACAGTTAAAGATGAAGAGTCTCCTGTTCTCTCTCTCCAACTAAGAATTTATCTTATGTGAATGTGTATCTGTTAATTAAACATTCAACAAACACAAGGGAGCATTGAGACATGTTCCACACACAAGATAGAGATTTTCCCACAGATAGTTTGGACTGACAAAGTGGAAGAGATCTTCACATTTAAACAAATTTATTGACTGTGCCAGTTTCTTTTGGCCTATTTGACATTTTCTTTGTTCTTTCATCAGCTGTTAACATTTACAGAATGAAATAGAAAAAAAAAACTTTCATAGGACCAAGTATAGTCAGTCAATAAATAATAACATTCATTGTGTAGTGAGATATTTTAACTACCAAAATGTGTTATAGTTAACAATTTCTACATCCAACAATAATTCAAGAAAATCATTTTCTGAGAGGGTGAAGTTTGTGGGAGTGATAAGAAAACCTGGTGTGATGAGATGTGGATAAGCCTGGGTCCATGGTCTGATGGATCCACTTCAGGTTGGGCCAGTTTAGCTTCACTGAAGACTTCTCATTCTCTGCTTAAGGCTGGAGTCATCTGCCATCACAGGTGTTGATCATCTCATTCACTCCTCTTCCCTCCTTGTTGGTTAGGTGTGGCACCAAGACATCACTGTTTAAAATTCATACAGGTATGTATAATCCTTTACAGCATGTTCATAGTGTGAACACAACATAACAAAACAAAAATGATAAGATCAGAAGAAGTATTGTTGTGTTACTTTGGGGTGGGTCAGAGATTATTACACTGGATGCAGCTTCTGTTGTCTGGTACCTGCTGTATGCATTTCCTCAGTGGACCTGTAGTTCAGTGAGTAGTGTACAGTCAGACACAAATAAGAGTGATAATGCGATGTTCCCTGAATCATGGTAATCAAGCTGACAGGCAAGATCAACACAAGTATGAGATGCATTTGTATAAATGGCATACATTTAAACATCCACATTACTCTATTTGTTCTACATTGTGTATATAATTGTTTATCTGTACTTTCCAAGGCAACTACTTCCTATTCTAAATCATTTCCTTGTTCCTGCTGTTGTGGTGTGGAGTTGTGTGGTGTGAAGTGTATTGTGTTGAGTTAACTTCTGTTGTGTGGGGTTCCATAGCTTGTACTAATTGTCCTCACATCTACATCAGTTAATATGAGTTTAACTCATCTAGTGTGCTTTTATTGTGGTTCATGTCCAACATACAGAATTTCTGATGTGTATTTGTTACAAAATGTAATCTATACAAGGTCATGACACAATATATTAGAAAAAAATTATTACTTAAAGTATTTTTCCCTAATACTCTCCTCCTCTCTGTCTACTTATACTTCTCCTACATCTTTTACCAGTGCATATCATGTCCATTCTGTTGGCGACACAGTTGGCTATAGACCAAGGTAATTATCACCCGTTAGTCTGAGCAGATTAAGTAGGTCGGCTATCACAAATGACGTTTGTGAACATAAACCTATTTTAAGCAATGCAGTTGATGTAGTGCGTTGTCTAAATAAAATCTGACACATGAATAAACTAATTTCTATCAAATACTATTTGTTTTCAATCCGTAAAGAGAAAAGGAAGAGTATAATTCCTGTTTCAGTTCTTTAGATTGCAAAATAGACAGAATTAAGTACATGTTTAAGCAAGGTAGTGTTTCGTTTGCACCAGCTGACTATCTCTGCAGAAACGTTTTCCTAGAAGTTTTTGATGAAAAGCATTTGAGTGCATTGGAAATTTCATCTTGTACATTATTCTGTGATAGATTATAGTCATATGCACATAGTGAAGTTGTTAGATGTAGTGTAGAAAGTCAGAGTTTTGCAGTTTTGAGAAATTATAAGATGTCGGTTTCGCCGGGGAAGTGGCGCCAGTATTGAAGTTGCGATCGGCAGTTTTTCACATTTTCAGAGATTTATTTTATCAAAAATACAATTCATTGGACGCACAACACTGGATACCTTTACGTTATACATCTTGGTACCACTTAGATCTGAGAATCACGCGCTTACCTCAGACTAGATCAAACTGCCCGTTGTAAAAGTTTGAAAGTTGGACAACACATAGCTTTGGCGACTGCTCGCTCGCTCTGAAGTCATAGAAGTGCGCGGTTTTATTAAAGCGGCGCCCAAGCTGGGGGACGCTATATCCACGTGATGTGTCTCTACCAGTCACATTCTATTCTGTTGACGCTAACCCTTCTATTCTTATCCTGGCATCTGTCTGTCATTAGTATCGCTTAGTGCGTTCGATGTTCTACGGTGCTGTAATTGTTTCGATAATCTCTGGGTTGCTGTGTAACGTTGACGCGCTGAAAATGATGGATAGGTGAATATGTCACACCTGGGGACACCTGTTGTTGACAGGAGAAATGAATTCTCTAGATCACAGGCGAGAGGGACTTTTGATGTACGGGAAAATAGTCCCGACAGGGAGGCAACTTGGTGTTTACCTCGAATGACGTCACAAGGACAAATCCCCGACTGTATGCAAAACAGAATTTGTTACCGTTAGTTTGCACAAGAGAGTTGGCCTAGGTGGAAGTGTCTCGACTCGCTCTATTTTAGTTTAGAAAAGAATCTAGCGTGTTCGATATCAATTAATGTTGAGGAACATGTGTCTTTTATGGCAAGCATAGATTCGATGTAGGATAGAGCTGAGTGTTTATAAGGTATTTACAAAAAATCGTTTAGATGTAAATAATGTAGAATAATCTAGTGTTTAATAGAACTAGAGCTTAAACATAGTGTTGTTGAGTTGTGGTTAGGTATTCAAGGAGTGTCGGCGACAGTGGGCAGTCGCATTGTTAAAATTAACTAATGTGAGACGTCAATTAGCTCAGCTAGTTGGAAATAGTGAAGTGGGATGATATTTAGAAGGATTGAGGATGTTGGGGGTTAGGGGAAATGTCCAATGGTGGGATCTTCCAGTTGGGGTCTACTGGGGTTCTGCACTTTACATTTTGGTCTTTCCTTGTCTTTCCCTAATTCAGACCGATGTGATGAGCTCCTCTGCACCATGATAGAGTATCGTTCACTGTCATTTATCTGAGTGAGGCCGTCGGCCTACACTCATCTAATGGGAGTCAGTGTCCGGTTGCTCTCACCGGTGTGTTCTCTCTCTTTCACAGGTTCCCTCAGGTTACTCAAAGTACTCAAGTTACTCAGGTTACTCAAAGTACTCAAGTTACTCAGGTTACTCAGTGAAGCTGAAACATCATTGCTTACTAGAATGGAGACCTTAGTGCAGGCAGAGTTATTCAGCAGCTTTTGCACTGGGCCCATGATGAAAGGGGTCTGAAGGAACATGGCTCAGTTGAGCTGAAACATATGTTTGTTTTGTTTTGTTGTTTGTCCATTAAGAATGATGATGACCATTCATTTCATCCAGTGGGGTTGAAGGTATGGAGCCGTGGGTTCTAAGATGGCTGATAAGGCCTATTTTGGCTCGAAATGCTCTTTGACATTGTGGGCAAAGAATGCTTGACGTCTCTGGAGGAGGATTTCCTGCAGTGGTTTTTCTGTCCTGACTTTTCTTCACAGTTCTTGCAGTCCTGGTTGCCTCGCATATGACTGCACCTTTGCGTAATGATGCACGCCACGAATTTCGGTCTCTGGCTGCAGCCTCCCAGGTGTCATGATGAATTCCAAAAGCATTCAGTGAAATTTTCAGAGTGTCTTTAAAGCGTTTCCTCTGGCCACTTTGGGAGCGTTTATCACAACGCAGTTCGCTGTAAAAAATTCGTTTAGGGAGCCTGTGATCTGGCATGCAAGTCAAGTGACCAGCCCAACGAATCTGATTCTTCATCAGTATAGTGTGGATACTGGGCATGGACGCTCTTTCTAGGACTTCAGTGTCTGGAATCTTGTCTTGCCATTTAATCTTCAGTAGCTTCCTTAGGCAGACTGTGTGGAAGTGGTTTAATTTCCTAGCATGTCGCTGATAAACAGTCCAGGTTTCACAAGCATATAGCAGTGTGGATAATACCACTGCTTTGTAGACTTTTAGCTTTGTTTGCAGGCTTATTCCTGTTCTGTCCCATACATTCTTGTACAGTCTGCCAAAGGCCGCACTGGCCTTGGAGATTCTTGCATTCACTTCGTCATCAATTGTGGCAGCTTGTACCACAGTGCTGCCAAGATAGGTGAATTTGTCCACAACACTTAGTCTATGATCATTCACTTTGATATTCGGCACAGTGTGATTATTCCCTGGAGCTGGCTGGTACATAACTACAGTCTTCTCCAAGTTGATATTGAGCCCAAAGTTGGCACAGGCATGTGAGAAAGCTGTAACATTATGTTGCATGTCCGCCTCAGAGTTGGCGTATAGAGCGCAATCATCAGCAAACAGGAGCTCTCTGACGGTGTCGCTGTTAATTTTGGTTTTAGCTTTCAGCCTTCTGAGATTGAATAACTTTCCATCCATACGGTAGTTGATGTCTATTCCAATGTTGTTGTTCTCGAAGGCATTCATCAACATGGCTGAAAACATGAGGCTGAACAGTGTTGGTGCCAGGACGTATCCTTGCTTCATTCCATTGGTGACAGGAAAGGGTTCAGACAGTTCACCATTTTCCTGTACTCTTGCCTGCATGCCGTCATGAAATAGCTGCACTATTTGGACAAACGTTCTTGGACATCCATATTTTGCCATAATCTTCCACAGTCCTTCTCTGCTGACTGTATCAAAAGCCTTGGTAATGCTTTTGGTAAGGCTAATCCAACGGATGACTTCTTAGTGATGGGTATCATGGAAGTCAATAGTGAAATTATTTATCAAAACCACATGTGAGCAGAACACTAGAGATTGTTTTTCCACATCATTTGGAGAAGGAACAATCGTGAGATTAATGTTTCAAAACATCACACGTGAACAGAACAATAGTATTTGTTTTTCCACATCATATGGGAAAAGAACAATAAGGAGTATTTAGGAAATCAGTATATTCCTATGAGACCATGTACAATAACTGTGTAAGGGTGAAAACTTTAGGACTTTTGGAACAAGAATCATGTTATGTCAAGGGACAGTGTTCAGGGTTTTCACAATACAAGGATGTTTTAAGTCTCAGAACATTAGGGGCATTTAATAACATGCTGTGTGATCGATTCAGGATCAGTATCTGACTATATCTGTGATTGATGACCAAGTATCTGGGTTATCCAAAAACCATCGGACGAAGTCAACATCTAGCAGGAGGGACACATCGTTTGGTGAGGTCATTTTGTGCTGACTCTAATGATGTGGTGTAATCCTTACCGGGATGATAGGATCTGGCTCCTGAGATGTTCGGTCTGATTCTGCAGACACACTAGAGTATACGACATACATTCTACACATACACTTCTCACATACATACACTTTTCTTTATTAAATGAAACTGTTATTAATTTTTTGAAGCTAGAGTTGTTAAGTATGTTGTTTTGGGGAAGTGTGAGAGGTGGCATGAGCAAGTGGTGAAAGAGAGAGAGAAAGAGGTATCCATTGACTGAGGGAGTGTGGTGGACGGAATCTGGTGGATTCTCCAGAATAATTATATGGGGTTAAAAATAATGTGGGGGTTGATTCCCCTCACTCCAGGGACGACACAATAAAGAAAATCCACGACAATAGGCGTGCTGTCAATGTTCAGCTGAAGAGCTCTCTGCGAGTTTAGAGTGTGAAGTATTTGCCTGGTTGCAATTAACATAGATTTCGTTTTAGAAATATTAATTTGCATGCGGTTTGCATGACTCCAATTAACTACACTATATATTTCCTGTTGCAAGGATGATTCTAGCATATTACAATCAATAGCGTTTGTATATACTGTGCAGTCGTCTGCAAATAGATCGCAGGACGACGAAAGATATAAGGGAAGATCATTTATATAAATGGCAAATAACAGAGGGCCAAGTATAGACCCCTGCGGTACTCCAATATTAATGGTAAGGGCATGCGATAAAGATTTATTGTGTGATATTACTTGTTTTCTGTCTAATATAAATGATTTTATTAATGTCACTATATTAAAGCTTACTTTAATTGTTTCTAGTTTTTTAATTACAATAGTATGATCTATGATATCGAATGCTTTTCTAAAGTCTATAAACACCGTTCCACATAGAGTATTGTTGTTAATATTTTGATGCCAGTTTTCTATCATGTTTGCTAGGGCCATATGACAAGAATATTTTGGCCGAAACCCTGACTGACTGTCAACTATTAGTTTGCGGCGAACTAAGTGTTCTAGTGTTGTTTTGTGAATGTGCCGTTCTAGTGGTTTGGATAGTGAGGATAATATTTAAATTGGCCTATAGTTACTCATGAGATGATTGCCTAATGAACCAGTTTTTAGATGAGGATACACTTTGGCGGTTTTAATGGCTGATTGGAAGTGACCTTTGGTGAGACATTGATTATATATAAATTATGGAGAGGTATATGCCCAGGAAGAGAGAAAGAGGAAGGCCAAAGAGAAGATGGATGCAGGATGTGGCAGATGATCTCCACATCCGTGTATCGGGCGCTGGACATCTTGCTTATGACAGAGAAGTTTTGTGGATGGTTGTTATGGGAGCGAGGCTCTGCAAAGGACATGCTACTGAATGAATTAATACAATTATCTGTCCAGGTTGCATCTACTCGTACACCTGATTTCCTGTGGTCTATGAATCCGTCACTATATATTCGATAAGTGCGCTATGAAAAGGTCTTTGACAGCACTGGAAGCGAATCTGTACGGAAACTGATGAGGCTTAACATGACCCTAAAGTGGATAATTAACTTAACAAAGGCAGCATATGGGAACACGAAATGCAGAGTTCTTCTTATGAGTAAAGTGACTAAAAATTTTGAAATAAGAATAATAGCGCGGCATGGATATCTTTTTTTCACCCTTGTTATTGGCTATAGAATGAAGCGTGAATACCGCGATAGCTACCACGAGAAATGGAACTCAGTCGTCTCAGACAGAGCAGCCTAGTGATCTGGACTTGGCTGGCGAAACACACGAAATCATATGCAAGATAAATTAAACCCAATTGATGGGAGACCACAACAATTAAGTCTAAAATTGCATATGGGAAAGACACAGATCATCATGACTGTCACTATCATCATTATGTACCTTACCAAGGGAGAAGGCGTCCAAGTCTCTCCGCAGATCTCTGTCTTTGATGTTCAGGATACATTCTTTTAATGATATTCCTCCGTGCCGCTGTCTTCAGCCAACCAGGTTTTTTTTCTCTCGGTTCACCCCTGTCTCTTATACCTTTGTTGGTTTCCAGTGCATCATTTTCCAAGACAAAGAAAATTGAATAAATCACACAAATGAAACTCGATTTTGCTTTGTAAAATCTCACTTGAAGAATTGGAATCATACATATATATATATTTAGGTTGCGATGTAAACAGAGTTGGAGAAACGGATAGTTAGTTGCATATCCTCTACAGCTGGGGTGTTAAACTCAATCGCTCAGCGGGCCAAAACTCAAATCACACGTCAGGTTTCGGGCCGGACAGGAAAAACATTCAATAAGCCGAAAATTAAACCTTTTTTAAACATTAATATCAATTAAAACAGAAAAAAAGTTTTAATAATAAAACATCATTGGTATACACATTTTCACTCCTATGTCAGTTTGTCAGAGCACGGTGTTTGGCATCTTTTCTTGGCTACAAGTTCGTTTATGTTATGAGTAATGTTTTGTGTAATTGAGATTCTCATGATAGACTGCAAGTGTTCATCAGTGAGACGACTCCTGTGTGATGTTTTGTTAAGCTTCATCACAGAAAACAGCTGCTCACACAGATATGTGCTACCAAACATGCTCAAGTTTCGAGCCGCATGTAGACGAAGCTGGGACATCTCTTCAGGAATGAAACGAGTGAACTGTGCAGGCCCCACGGTATTGTACTTTACTTTTAGTGTCCCATTACACTACAGCTCCATTAACTCCATCTGCAAATTTACAGGTGCAGTTTCCACATCTATGGCAAGTGGATTACGAAACTGCTCGAAATTACCTTTCTGTGCTTCAAAGTCACTAAAGCGCCGTGCGAACTCGGCGCGAAGTAAGTTAAGTTTTTCAGCAAAGTGTGCATTGAGAAACACCATAGCGTTGACTTGGTTTAACATTGTCTGGCAACAAGAAAAGTGAGACATGTTGCATAGGTGCATCTGTGTCTCCCATAAGCGCAGTTCGCTTGAAATGCCTTCACTGCATCATACATATCAGTTGAGATGAGTGGTTATATCAGTCAGAAACGCCAACTCACATTTCCACTTTTTATCCCGAAAACCTGTGGAATCTTTTCCTTTACTGTCCATGGATTGACAGATTTCCTTGATCAGCTGGAAAAATCTACTGATAACTTTTCCTCGACTTAGCCACAGCACCTCTGTATGATAAGGCATGTCACGGAACGCCGACTCTCTTTCTTGCTAAAAAGACTGAAATTGGCGGTGATTTAAACCTTTGGCTCTGATAAAGTTGACGGTTTGTGTTACAATGTTCATCACATCTTCCATGTTTAGGACTTTACCACACAGCGACCCTTGGTGTATGATGCAGTGATATGCTATCAATTCACCAGTACAGTTCTCCTGCATCTTTAACCGCATCCTCCCAACTAGTCCACTTTTTTCGCCACTCATCGCCGGTGCTCCATCTGTTGTCAGTCTAACGGGTTTGTCCCAAGGCAGGTTCATGTTGGTTAAACTTTGACATACATTGTCAAAAATGTCTTTTCCTGTCGTTGTCCCATGCATGTATTTCATGTCCAATATTTCTTCTGTAAAATTCAAACTGGAGTCCACTCCACGGATGAAGATGGTGAGCTGTGCAGTGTCAGTCGTGTCATTACTTTCATCGAAAGTAAGGTAGAATGCAATAAAGTCTTTGCCTTTTTCAATCAGCTGTGTTTTCACATCAGTGGCCATCTCACAAATCCGATCAACAACCATATTTCTGCTAAGGCTTACCTTTGCAAACATCTTCTGTTTGTCTGAACACAAGACGTCACACACTTTCATCATGCAGCGCTTCAGAAACTCTCCTTCTGTATATGGTCGGCATGATTTTGCGATCTCATCTAACACAATAAAACTTGCTTTGACTGCAGCATCAGTTTGTGATTTTGCTTTGGTGAAAAACATATGCTGTCATGTTAGATGCCTCTTCACTTCTTTTACATTCTGTAGCTTCTGCTCTGCATTCAGGCTGTTTAACTTGTCTTGATATTTAGTCTTGTAGTGCCGTTTCAGATTATATTCTTTGATCACAGCCACATTATCTCCTCAAATTAGACACACAGGTTTACCGCCAATATCAGTAAACCTATATTCAGCCTCCCAGCGGCTTTGAAAGGTTCTATTTTCAGAATCAACTTTTCTCTTGGCCATTTTAAAGGCTAGCTTTGATTTTAAAAGATTGTGCATCTACCATCAGACGCTTGATTCATATCAGGTTAGCCGTAGCGGGAAAAGGTGATGTAATATCCGGGCATTACACACTTTCATTTTTCATGCGCCAATCCAAAATGAGCATCTGAACTTTACTAGGTAACTATAACAACGAACACTAACTCACTACACAACTTTTATTTTCGCTTATTCTGATCAAAGCGAGAACGCTCTCAGGTAGTCCATCATTCGGATGGGTGCTAATTAGTGAATTTGATTTGCACTTTATATCGTGACCATAAAAAAAATATTGTTGCCTAAAATTCTCTCTTGGGCCGAATATATTTATACGTCGTTTGAGAACTCTCGGGCCTGATATGATTGTACGGCGGGCCAGATGTGGCCCGCGGGCCTTGAGATTGAAACATGTGCTCTACAGGATGTCGCAGTCAACCCCAACACCTTTTTTTTTTACTGTTAATGATTTCTTGGAAAGTTTACGTTCAGTAGTTTGCATTTCTTTCTGAACGACGGGCACTCATACCATTGTATGAAAATCAGCACAAGGTGGTCTGCTTCCAAATCGTCCGTAGTTGTGCTGTATTTCTAAACGAATTGCGTTTTGTTTGTTTGTAATCCCTGCGTCACAGCGCCGGCATAACAGACAGAGATTTTAAAATTTTACATTTAAAAAAAAAGGCAAGAGGAGCTTTCATAGCACTAGCAAATGCGTGGAAGTCAAAATAAGTAACATCTGGAACCACAGTCGAAAATATCGATTTCATTGCACCGGTATTATCCCTTATGGCTCGGTCTCTTTCCGCAGGGTGGCGTGTCGAAAGCGTCACACAAAACACGAACTCCGTAGCTCCAGCGACGATGCCCAGGAGTCTCCGAGAAAATTGCACTCGTGAACTGAAAGATGTAGCCCGGAATCGAATCCACAACCCTCGGAGAGCGATTATGCGATTTGTAAACATGCCATCTAAGAATTCTAGTGATTTTACAGCAATGTGAGCAGTTGCATCATCATGTTGAAACCAGGCGTGTTTAATTTCCGCTAAGAAATTTGGGCTACGATAGGTTCCAGAATGTTAGTCCAATATCTTTCAGAATATACAGTGTTGTTAAAGAGAATTGAACCGACTATGCGCATACGATTCATTGCACACAAGACTCCTACTTTCTGAACGTGGAGAGGCACAGGGTGCAACGCATAGAGAGTTTTATCACTCCAAAGATGATCATTATGACTGTTCACGTACCCAGAAGGATGAAACCATGCTTCGCCTGCGAAGAAAGTGACATCGAGAATTTCATCACCTTCTTGAGGAAGAAAATTATCAAATCACACGCAATAGTTAACTCTGCATTGATGATCTAATTCTTTTAGTTGAGGTACAACGTTAAGCTTGTTGTATGGATATAACTTCAATTTCTTCTTAATGATTTTGTGGACAGTACTGCTAGCCGGTCTCTCTGGCTGAGGGGTTACAACACTTTCTCCGTAATCCCGTTTGTCACGCAGAGTCTCGTAGCGGGAGCGAGCTGGGAGCGGTTCGTCCCCCGCTGGTGACTTGCGGGTCACTGAGCCGGCCGCTCAGAAAGCAATGTCAAACTACTGAGCGTAATCTTGCCAAGAAATCAACAGACAGCTGAAAGATGCTGCTGTTGACAGCGATGTCCTGTAAAGGATATGCGAATAAAAAAAAATTTAAAAAAACTGCTAGGCTAGACTTGTGTACTTGTTGGGCCAACTTTCATATTGATTTACCTGGACTCATTAGCATGATGGTCTGGATATTGAGGGATGTTTCCGATGGTCTACCAGAGCGACGCACATCATGAACACTGCCAGTGCTGCGAACATTCAAATTGAATTCATCATCATAATCATCATCATGCGCCATGCCAATAAGCATGAGCGGTCATATTTCGCCATCTCACTCGGTCACCAGAAACGTTAATCAGCTCAGTGTTTTTAACTCGACCATGCCAACCAGGTATTTACCTCTATGCTTTTCCCTTTTTCTCTTTCCCTCGATTTTGCCAGTTGACACCGAGTTTTCCGATTTATTTCTTCTCATAAAGTGAAATTGATTGGATTGGAGAATTTAGTGTCAACTGGCAAGATCGAAGGGAACAGACCAAGAGGAAGACCGAGAGGAAAATACCTGGATGGCGTGGCCACATGGCATGGACGAGACAGGAACACTGAGCTGATCCAAGACTCTGGTGATTGAGTGAAATGGCGAGTCATGACCGCCCAAGCTTTCCGGCATAGCACATGATTGATTGATTGATAACGTGAAAAAAATTGTGACTGTCTAAATCAAATTTCTCTAATCAGTGTACGATTTTCATTTGTTTCTTGCAGGGTTTGGTCATTGGTTTTTCTGTCTGTCCGTGGTATTCTTTACATTTTCCTCCGAAAGCATATTTCCATCGCCATCTGATGTTTTTCAGCCTATTTTCTCATTGTCCACGCTTTACATCCATACCCGGCCGGTGGTCATGGGTTCGATCCACATAGGGGCAGATGTGAATGTTAAAAATTAACCTGGAATCCCAGGTTGACCCAGCCTAAAATTAGTACCAGAAAGGTCTTGGGAAGTAAAGACGGTGAGCGTCATACTGGCCACATCACCCACCAGGTGTCGAATGGTTTATTCAAGTAATGGTTGAGCACCACATGCCCAATGCACTTGAATGCGTGTAAAGGGGACTTTTACTTACTGACGTTCACTTTATATTATATATATCTTGTACCGGCGACTGCGGTCTAGAGGTTAGTGAAAGGCAGCTTCACAATTCCCTGGCATACCGAGTTGAGGGTTTGAAATCAACAGCGGGAGATTGGAAGCAAGCAGATTGCTTTGCGTTGATTGAAATGGTATGAGGCGTCTACAGAAACTACAGAACATAAAATTGCCTAGTAAATCACAATAGCTATTAAATGCTCGGATTGAATGCAACGTCCTGTAAAGGACACGCAGTTAACTTTATATTTCTTGTATTGCCGCACAGTGGCGTTTTTGTACACCAAATATGTAACTGTTAATTTCATATTATGACGCGTTATGTACCTAAAATATGCAGCTGTAGTTGTCATGTTATACGCATGTTGTACACCACGTACGTAACTGATATTGCCATGTTAATGTGCATCTTCTTGTACAACACATAATTCAAGCGCATCGTGTACATTGCATTTTTCAAACTGTTAAATGGCACACTGCTCGCTTCTTTCACATTCTGCATGTCTAAGCGCGTGACCTCATAACAAGCTAGAAAATCAAATTCATCATAACCTGCTGCTGTGGAGTAGCGAGTCAAGTACACTCTAAACATGCCACATACATTGTTGGGCCTAGCAGACAAGAGTAATGAAACCCTTGTTGGTAATTTGTTCTTGCCACTTCCGGGAAACAGGCGAACTGTCGCGTTACAGCGGAGAGTCTGAAAGCATGTTTGCGTGTAACAAAAGCTACAGTCGTCAAAATGACTAAAACCTACATTCAGGCGGGAAAGCATATTAATGCTAAATTACAAAACCTTATAGGTTGAAAAAATATATAACACAGCAGACTGAACATTAAAAACGGCAGGAACACAATACAATAATACAAACTTAGTGTTTTATTTAAGCCCGCTGCTTAAGTTAGTTGTCGTTAGCTTAACATAAAACAAATGGATAAAAACAGCCAATTAATTCCATGGATGGCAACTCTTTGCGTTTGACAAGGTTAAGAACAGCGGATAAAAGAGCTGAGCCCTGAGATCATGCTCAACAAGGTTGCAGGGGTCATCTGTTCATGTCTATCCCGTTAAGAATATTTCAGGAAACCACATCAACACCAGGACAATATTAAGTTACACGTACATTTTAAACTGGCCAAGTAGGTCTATTTTAAGACTCTGAAATAGTAACTCTAGGTCAATATTTTAAAATTAAAATATTGGAGAATCAACATTCGGCCACTTTTCCCAAACTGTATTTACTGTATTTTACTGTATATAAATAATTTACTGTATTTTATAATTATATATTTATTATTATTAAATTTACGGTATGTTACTGTATTTAAACTGTTTTATACATTTTAAAAACAATTTTATTTATTTATTTATTTTTTATTTTACATTCGCTAGCTTTGAACTCATGCACAGTCCACACACGTGTTACTACTTCTACTGCACTGGACTGCAGTTTGCGTGTGGATTAGCTTTCCTTGTTACTAGTGTCCCTTGCAATAAGACGAACCCACTCCGACTTCTGACGCACCTGTAATTTACGTCCTCACGTCAAGGACGAGAAGTCAACATTTTAGTCCAACTGACCGGTGTAGGAGTTGGACCAGCTACCTAAGCACAAGCACACCGGAAGTTTAAGAGCGAGCGCTCTGATCTATTCGGCCATGCTGACCTCTGTATACGTTGTAATATGCTGCGGGAGTTTGAAATGGTGGGCATTGGAGAACATGGTGACGACTGGGAAGATGGAGGGGAAGAGAGGCATTGGAGAACATTGTGACGACTGGGAAGATGGCGGGGAAGGGAGGCATTGGAGAACATGGTGACGACTGGGAAGATGGAGGGGAAGAGAGGCATTGGAGAACATTGTGACGACTGGGAAGATGGAGGGGAAGAGAGGCATTGGAGAACATGGTGACGACTGGGAAGATGGAGGGGAAGAGAGGCATTGGAGAACATGGTGACGACTGGAAAGATGGCGGGGAAGAGAGGCATTGGAGAACATTATGACGACTGGAAAGATGGCGGGGAAGAGAGGCATTGGAGAACATGGTGACGACTGGGAAAATGGAGGGGAAGAGAGGCATTGGAGAACATGGTGACGACTTGGAAGATGGAGGGGAAGAGAGGCATTGAAGAACATTGTGACGACTGGGATGATGGAGGGAAAGAGAGGCATTGGGAGAACATCGTGACGACTGGAAAGATCGAGGGAAAGAGTGGCAGATTCAGACCAAGAGAAATGATACTGGATGGATTGAGACGGTGGCATGGAGGAATATCAGCAGCAGAGTTGATCCAGAACACCAAATAACAAGATGAGTGGAGAGATAAGAACGCCTACGCCTTTTGGCATAGCCCTTAATGATGATGATGATGATGACGATGAGACATTTCGAATCTGCTAAACGGGTGAGCATATAACATATGTCAGCATCCGAGGCTTAGTGGTAGTGAACGCAGTTTCACACGCAATTTTGTTCGTGGGTTCGAATTCAGTCGCACGCGATTCGAGAGCAGATCGCTTTGCGTTGACTTCCAAAGTGATATGATCGTCGGCGGTTCAGAAAGCAATGACAAACTACCGAACGTAAACTTGCCTAGAATATCACAAACATCTAATAAATGATGGGGTTGATAGCAACACATTGTAAGTGGAATGCAACTAACTAACATAAAATACAACATTCAAGCTATAATGTAAAAGCTGTTTCTTCTGATTCCTGTCCTACCAAAATGGCAGCTTTAACAAATACATAAGTAACAGATCAGTCTTGGTGTCTTCACAGAAAACAACACACCGCGTGGTCATTACAGGCGCCTTTCTCGTCCCTTGTTGGCTAAAGATCACACCGCCTTGTTATCTCACATTGTTTTCCCCCCGCGTTTCCACCCTGTTTCAGGATATTGCGGTCAACACCAGCATCTTTCAGCTGTATGTTGATTCCTAGGCTAGATTACGCACATCAGCACGCCACGACTTTCTGAGCGACCTGCTCCATACTCTCGTAAGTCACTGCGCGTCTCGAACCCCTTCAAATTTTCGTGCGCTCACGTCAACCACGAGAGTATTCGGGGTTACGGAGAAAGCTGCTAACGCCTCAGCCAGGGAGACGATGCTCTGTTAATAATACAATAATTGTCCTAAAGTATTTCGCTGCTGAGGATCTGTGATGTGATAAGGCCATCATACTGTGTAGGCATATACGTACGGAAGAATAGGCGACCAATCTTTCCCCCAATTTCGCAGGCGACGAGCCAGGACGTCGAAGCGGCGTCCGATCGTGCTCATGACATTATTAAACCATTCAGCTATCTACTTGCCAGCTCCACGGCGAAGGTGTTAAGGACACAGTTCATAATCCCGCATACCCGCGTTCGAAACACGGCTTGTTTTTTTTTTTTTTTTTAAGAAATGGTATGGGTGCCGGTCGTTCAGAAAGCAATGACAAACTATGAACGTAAACTTGACCAGGAATCACGAACTGCCAATAAATGCGGGGGTTGACTGCTACGTCATGTATAGGACATTCAATAACTTAACTATCTACTTCGCACTCTCTAGATTGCCCTGTTAGTGCTAAAAATTGACTATAATCTCAGCTTGTCCTTTTAGTGCTTCTTATTGTCTATAATTTCAGATTGCCCTGCAAGTACCACAAATTGCACTGTCAGTCAGTGTCTTAGATTACCATTTCAGTACCTCAAATTGATCCGTCTCCGTGGCCTAAAGGCTTGCGAACGCGATTTATGAGCCGTTTACTACGCATTCGAAACGCCGCGGCGACCGATTTGGCAGCAGACCGTGTCGCGCTGGGATTTTATCGTGTTGGTATGGGAGCCGGTCGTTCAGAAAGCAATTGTAAACTAGTGAACGTAAAACTTGCCAAGACACCAACAACAGCAGTAAAATGCTGGTGTTGACAGCGATGTTCTGTAAATAAGATATGAAAAAATAAAAAAAACCTCATATTGATTTGTGTCTCATATTACGATTTCAGCACCTGAGAGTATTCAATCTGCTCCCAGAGTAACATCTGTCTTATCTTAAAAATGAAGACAAGCATGCTTCAGGCAGAGTGGCAGACTTCCATTGAACGATCAAAAATAGAGAATAACTTTTGAATGTTCCCCCAGGACATGCTGGTGTGGTGGGGAACGAACAGGCGGACAGATTGATTGGGTCTGCAATCTTTGGTGGGGTATTGGTGCATGCTAAGACAGATGTGGTCAGATTTAATCAGATATAATCAGATTGCTGCTGGTATCGTAAGTATTGGGACTCTTCACTGGCTGGTGAAGATGAGGACGGGGCACCTGTTGGAATGTCCCGAGTACGATGATGTCGGTTCCTTACACAACTCAACGCTTGTCTTAAAGTGTGAACAATGTTAGCACAGTGGTTAGTTAGTGCGCTTTCTGTCTTGTCTTAAAGTGTGAACAATGTTAGCACAGTGGTTAGTTAGTGCGCTTTCTGTCTTGTCTTAAAGTGTGAACAATGTTAGCACAGTGGTTATTAATGTGAGTGGCACCTTGCAGTCTTGACAGACCAAGGTTATTAATAAAGCCCATAGAAACCATATATATATATATATATACTAGCTGACCCGGCCTGAATTCGCCCAGCCCCTGGCGGGCATCTATCTATCTATCTATCTATCTATCTATCTATCTATCTATCTATCTATCTATCTATCTATCTATCTATCTATCTATCTATCTATCTATCTATCTATCTATCTATCTAGCTAGCTATCTATCTATCTATCTGTCTGTCTGTCTGTCTGTCTGTCTGTCTGTCTGTCTGTCTGTCTGACCCGGCCTGTCTGTCTGTCTGACCCGGCCCGGCTTCACCCAGTCCCTGGGGGCGGGGGGGGGAAGCATCTCATTTAATTCATATAAGTAGTCATATAAGCTCCCGTTCCCGACTATTTGTCTGTCTGTCTGTCTGTCTATCTGTCTGTCCGACCCGGCCCGACTTCGCCCAGGTCCTGGTGGGGAGCATCTCATTTAATTCGTATAAGTAGTCATATAAGCTTCCGTTCCCGTCTGTCTGTCTGTCTGTCTGTCTGTCTGTCTGTCTGTCTGTCTGTCTGTCTGACCCGGCTCGGCCCGACTTCGCCCAGACCCTGGCGGGGAGCATCTCATTTAATTCATATAAGTAGCCATATAAGCTCCCTTTCCCGACTATCTGTCTGTCTGTTTGTCTATCTATCTGACCCGGCGCGGCTTCGCCCAGCTCCTGGCGGAGAGCGTCTCATTTAATTCATATAACAAAAAAAAAAAATTAACTTAAGAATGTCCTTCCACACACCATCCATTATTTTTAATGAAAACCGATTTTAATCACCTACATGACTGTAGATAACGTCTTTAAACATAAAAAGATGAGTTAGAAAATTTTCACTATTTAAATAGATGCGTTATTTTTATGAAAAATTTGAAAATGCCTTAAAGATTATATCATTATTTATTATAACACATATGCCTGTAAATAACTGTAGAAAAAGAGTTTATAAACCTTTGAAAACAATGCAACAATCTATATATAAAATATATAGCAATGCTATTAAAAGTTATGCCCCTTGAAATAACTTTTCTTAAGTTAAATCCCCTCGCTATATATAAATGATAATGTAAATTAAAATATTAAATTTTAGTAAGTAAATAGCTGATTGTACACTAACAAACTATGACATGTTGCTGCACGGGAATGAAAAGAAAACATGTAGAAAATTTCATCTCAATCGGATCAAATACATCCCTACATACATTGTCTTTATATATATATATATGGGACAAGGAAACAGAACAGATGGTGTCACTATTTTATTAATATCATATGATTTGAATCCATGAAAGATTTAATAATGTTAGTTAGTTGCATATCCTTTACATGATGTCACAGTCAACACCAGCATATTTTGCTATTGTGATCTCTTGGCAAGTTTACATTCAATAGTTTGTCATTGCTTTCTGAATGACCGTCCCCCATACCATTTTACAAAAAACCGACGCAAGGCAGTCTGCTGCCAAATCGCCCACAGCTGTGTTTCGAACGCGGGTATGCGGGGTTACGACCAGCGTCCATTACCTCTTTGCGAATGAGCTGGCTTTAATAATGTAGTTGATTAATAACAATTACTCAATTAATATAACTCAGAATAATATTTTTGTGTATGCAGACTGCCAACTCCGTGGTGAAGGGGTTACAGAGACGATTCGTAATCCTGTATACCCGGGTTCAAAACACAGCGGTGCTAGTTTTTTTTCCGAAAAAGGTATAGGTGCCAGTCATTCAGAAAGTAATGGCAAACTATTGTCTATAAGATTTGCCTAGGAGTCACGAACAGCCAAAAATGCTGCGGTTGACTGCTACGTCCAGTGAAAGACATGCAACTAAAAAATATGCAGACTAAATAACTCATGGTTTTGTTATTTACGTTTTCTAAAGTGCATGATTTGGCATTTTATAAAAGTTGAAAGTCACCATAAATCTTAAGGCTTATTACATTATTCACAATTTTTATTATTACATGACAGTCGTACAATTAGAGCATCTAAAGATGAATTCTGGAGAATATACGGTGAACAGATGGCGACCCTTAGCAAAGACTGCCCAAGAGAATTTTATAAACGTGTCACCACAATGAGAAACAGAGATGCATGTTACAACCCAACCACCATCATAAACAGCAAAAGAGGTATACCAATATTTAATCCACAACAAAGACTAGCAAGATGGGCAGAATACTTTCAAGAACTACTTAACCCCACACATAACATAGGAAACCTCACTTTTGTGCCTAAACGCCAGGGACAGCAAGAACCAAATTTCATACCTGCAGAAGTCAAAGCAGTTATACAGAAAAGTCCTAAAAACAAATCACCAGGTCCAGATGGAATAACCACAGAAGCTATTCAGGCCTGTGGGGAAACAGGAGTTAAATGGCTAACAAGACGTTTTAATATAGCATGGGAAGAAAGAAAAGTCCCAGATGATTGGCAACAGGCAATAATAGTACCAATATGGAAAAAGAAAGGCAATATGAGAGAGTGCGAAACATACAGAGGTATATCACTCCTAAGCCATATAGGGAAAATGTATGCAAAACTATTGGAACAAAGAGCTGGACCCATACTTTAACAACAGATAAGCAAAGCACAATTCGGTTTTCGGAAAGGTAAAAGTTGCACTGATGCATTATTTACACTTAGACAAATTTGTGAAAAAACTATTGAATATAGTGACCAGCAGAATATTGTGTTTGTAGATCAGGAAAAGGCTTTTGATAGAGTAGACAGATACAAATTATGGACCATCCTTGAAGACTATGGGATAGAAGGGCAACTGCTAGAAAATATCATAGCCATGTACCACTCGAGCCAAAGTGCAGTAAGAACACAGGAAGGTATATCAGATATGTTCACAGTCAATACAGGAGTGAGGCAGGGATGTGTGCTCTCTCCCCTGCTATTCAATATCTACATGGACAGAATTTCCAAAGAAGCAAGTCTCGACAGACCAGATTCAGAAAATTTAGAACTCTTTACTCCAGATGAAACAACTGACCCACAGGGAATAAATGAACTTCTATTTGCAGATGATCAGTGCCTGTTTTACAGCGATGAGGGCAGACTACAAAATCATATTACTAATCTGAGTTCAACCTGCAGCAGATACAATATGAGTATAAACACAGCCAAAACCGAAGTAATGCAAGTTAGCAGATCGCCAGGCCCACTAAATATACAGATAAATAACACACCTCTGAAACAAGTTAAAGAATTCAAATACCTTGGAAGTATGATCACAGAAGATGGCAGATTGGACAGAGAAATTGACATCAGATGTCAAAAAGCTAGTGCACTTACATATCAACTATCACCCTTACTGAAACATCCAAACATACCCATGTCCGCAAAACGACAGATAATAAACAGCATATTCACACCAACCCTATGCTACCAATCTCAAACCTGGACTTTATCCAAATTACACCTTCGCAAAATCAACACCTGCGAAATGAGATGCCTGAGGAGAGCTGCCAACTTAACAATCCGAGACGGAGTAAGAAATGCTACTATCAGACAGACTGTGGGATCAACACCTTGTGCCACATTTATTGACAGACAGAAGATCAAGTGGTTTGGCCATGTCATTAGAATGCAACATCAACAACTACCATCACTGGCCTTACATCAAAGATCATCTGCGACGAGACCACGAGGATGTTCAAGAAGAAAATGAATTGACGACATCAAAGACATTGTACAACCTCACGGAATGACACTATCCAGTGCCGCCCACCGGGCGCTGGAACGCAAATTATTCCTCCCCACGACGCTTGACGGCAGAAGTGGAAGATGATGATGATGATGATGATGAGTCGTGGTGCATATTTTTGCGTTTGCAAAAATGTGCCATATTATTAAAATGGCTTTAGGAGGAAGGAGGAGGAGGAAGAATTAGAAGGAGTAGGCGGAGGAGGGGTTGGAGTGGAGAAAGAGGCAGGAGGAAGAGGGAGTTTAAGGTTTTCATTTGAATTTTGCGTTCTAACGGTGGCCCTCAAAATAACAACACGAGTTATCCCCCTTAGCGAGAAAAAAACCTAGAGCAGTTATCTGCCCTTAGCTTATGTGTTTTGGGCACACTTTTCCAAAGGGGATTTAGACAGTTTTCCTCTTTGCCTATATTACATGATAAACTGACCCACAAACATTAATATCTCAGCTTAGAATTGACCCAAAGACTTGAATAAGGTATCGTTGGATTTGTTTTTTCAAGAGGTATCAAAATATGCAGCTTATATAATTAAAAAGCAATTTAGAAAATGTTACTAAAGTGGCTAGGTTAGTTAGTGCGCTTTCTATCTGTCTTGTCTTAAAGGTAAAATAATGTTAGTACAATAGTTAGCACACCTTCTTATCAACGTAGCAGCACATCTTCTTATCAACGTAGCAGCTCAAAGTTCAGCAGAAGTGTCAAAGTTATTTTTGTTTACTGGGAAATTACCGCTCTGTTTGGCCCAGACCTATCACGTGGGTGCCAGAGATTTAACTGGGAGCAAGAACAGCAAGAAGGAAGCTAATGGCCTCCCTTCATTTGTCGTATAATTTAAGACAGAGCTTCTCAAAAACTGTCCCCGCCTCTAACCCACATGTTTGATCTGAGTACTGAATTAAGTCAGTTGCATATCCTTTACAAGACGTCGCTGCCAACACCAGCATGCTTTGCTGTTGTGATCTCATGGCAAGTTTACGTTCTGTAGATTGCCATTGTTTTCTGAACTAACGGCATCATACCATTTCGTAAATAAAAAACAAAACAAAAACAAACAACTGCCTCGCCCAACCTGTATAAACAGGACTATGGCAACAACGCAAGGCGGTCTGCTGCCAAATCTCCCGCAGCTGTGTTTCAAACGCGAGTATTCGGGATTACAAACTGTGTCGGTAAAATCCTTCGCCACGGAGCAGGCTCTGAGTACTGTGACGTCTGAGACTGCATGAACATTACGTTCAAAATTGCAGATGTACTCCTGTCTTATGTTTTTGTTTTGTTTCCTGTTACATACATTCTGCTTTAAGAAGATATGACCTAATATATGTGAGGGTCTAACAACTAACACCCCTTACAGCACCATCTGCCAATGGTATTGACCAAAGATCAAAATGTCCTCTAGCAAGAACTTGCTGTAGGTATATGACGTCTTGGGACCATCACAATTTTAGGCCTGAGTGCATGAGAAATCGGTGGTTAGTCCTCCCTCCCTCCTAGAGAACGATTTGTTCATGGATGGAGAGGTGAAAATTTCTGTCCACATAGCGAACGGTGAGTGCATGTATGGAACCTTCGTTCGACCGCGTACATGCTATTGTCAGCGTAACCTCCTCACGGTTACACAAACACGCCCGCCATTGCCTTCCTTAAAAGTAGACTGAAATGAAATATTGGTTTCTTTCATATTTATTTCGTATAGGTGGCGCATATCTTGATTGTACATAGGCCTGGCATTTGTGAACACGGCAAAGGGGAAGGTAGTTTATTTCAGACACTGTTGTTGGGTTGTGAAGCAATAGGCCTTCATATATTCTAGGAAATGGCATAGTTAGGCCGGGTCCCTTGTCTTCTTCTTCTTCTTCTTCTTCTTCTTCTTCTTCTTCTTCTTCTTCTTCTTCTTCTTCTTCTTCTTCTTCTTCTTCTTCTTCTTCTTCTTCTTCTTCTTCTTCTTCTTCTTCTTCTTCTTCTTCTTCTTCTTCTTCTTCTTCTTCTTCTTCTTCTTCTTCTTCTTCTTCTTCTTCTTCTTCTTCTTCTTCTTCTTCTTCTTCTTCTTCTTCTTCTTCTTCTTCTTCTTCTTCTTCTTCTTCTTCTTCTTCTTCTTCTTCTTCTTCTTCTTCTTCTTCTTCTTCTTCTTCTTCTTCTTCTTCTTCTTCTTCTTCTTCTTCTTCTTCTTCTTCTTCTTCTTCTTCTTCTTCTTCTTCTTCTTCTTCTTCTTCTTCTTCTTCTTCTTCTTCTTCTTCTTCTTCTTCTTCTTCTTCTTCTTCTTCTTCTTCTTCTTCTTCAGCGTTCCGAGCCATTAAGGTTCTTTGCTGCAGTTACAAGCCGTCTCCATTCGTCTCTCTGGTTGACCTTCTCTTGCCAGTCGTTGATTCCAAGTGCTTGTAGGTCTGTATATATATTATCTCTCCACCGTCTTCATGGTCTACCTCGGGGTCTACGGCCATTTATTTCCTGAGTGTAAGCGAGTTTTGTTTCCCTATTATCTTCCATTCTTTCTATATGCTCCAGCCATTGTGGGTCCATTGTCGCTTTCTGAAAATTAACCGCTACGGGTTTTATGAATTTATGAAGCTCTGTCTACCCTAGTTAGCTAGTTAAATGTCCTTTACAGGACGTTGTATGGGCCTTAGGTTCATACCAGAATTCGATCAGCATTGCCAGTAGTGGGTTGTGCTCAATATTTAAATTTCAAATCCCGAAACAACCAAATAATCAACCACTGCATTGTTAATGTTTGTGATTAATTAGATAATGTTTACGTTTAGTAGTTTGCCACTGCTTTCTGAACGACCGATGCCCATACCATCGAAATCAACACAAGGCGGTCTGCTTCCAAGTCGTCTGCAGCTGGTTTCGAATCATCTTGGACTCGGTGTGTCGGGGAAAGGTGAAACGCGCTCACTGTCCATAGTCACACCTCTGGCAGGCTAACACAGAGCCGTTTTGTGTTTCTAAAAGTCAATGTAGGCCCGTATATAGGCCTTCAAGGCGTCTTGATTATATGGTATCAACTCTACATGTCATAGACCAGCTGGCGGGCACTCGACTGGTGATGTGGTCAGAATCACGTCGCCCGTCTGTACTTCCCATGATATTTTCTAGAACCCATTGTAGGATGGCTCGACCTGTGAGCTCATGTCAGATGTAAAACATCCCCGCCTCGATTGGGATTTGAACACATGCCCACAGGGAGTGCAGACGAACTTGATAGACTCTGCACAGCTGCGGCTGTACTTCTGTTTATTTATTTCATTTTGATGACGTTACCATTTCGCTTTTTAAATATGAATGTACCTCAGAATTTGTTAATGTTGTGGTCTCTCTTAGAAAGATTAAATACAGTTAGCATATAAAACAACTTCACAGTATTCATGGGCACGCATGGAAAGAAAGGAACGAATTATAAATTATCTTATATGTTTACTGTTGTTGTTTGTCCAACAAGAATGATGATAACTATTCATTTCATCCAGTGGGGTTGAGAGTATGGAGCCGAGAGTTCTAAGATGGCTGATAAGGCCTATTTTGGCTCGAAATGTTCTTTGACAATGTGGGCCAAGAATACTTGACGTTCCTGGTGCAAGATTTCCTGCAGTGGTTTTTCTGTCCAGCCTTATCTTCACAGCTCTTGCAGTCCTGGCTGATTCACAAGAGACTGCACCCTTGCGTAATGATGTACGCCACGAATTTCCGTCTTTGGCAGCAGTCTCTTAGGTGTCATGATGAATTCCAAAAGCTTTAAGTGAGATTTTCAGAGTGTCTTTAAAGGTTTCCTCTAGCCGCTCTGTGAGCGTTTACCACAACGTAGCTCGCCATAAAAATTCGTTTAAGGAACCTGTGATATGGCATGTAAGTTAAGTGACCAGCCCAGCGAATCTGATTCTTCATTAGTCGAATGTGGAACTGGGCATGGACGCTCTTTATGGGACTTCAGTCTCTGGTATCTTGCCTTGCCATTTAATCTTTAATAGCTTCCTAAGGCAGACTGTGTGGAAGTGGTTTAATTTAAGTGTCGCTGATAAACAGTCCATGTTTCACAAGCATAAAGCAGTGTGGATAATACAAATGGTTTGTAGACTTTCATCTTTGATTGCAAGCTTATTCCATTTCTGCCCCATACATTCTTGTACAGTCTGCCAAAGGCCTCGCTGGCCTTGGAGATTCTTGCATTCACTTCGTCATCAATTGTGGCAGCTTGTGACACGGTGCTGCCAAGATAGGTAAATTTGTCCACAACACTTAGTTTATGACCATTCACTTTGATATTCGGCACGGTGTGATTATTCCCTGTAACTGGCTGATAAATAACTACAGTCTTCTCCAAGTTGATATTGAGCCCAAAGTTGGCACAGGCATATGAGAAAGCTGAAACATTGTGTAGCATGTTTGCCTCTGAGTTGGCATATAGAGCGCAATCATCAGCAAACAGGAGCTCTCTGACGGCGTCACTGTTAGTTTTGCATTTAGCTTTCAGCCTTCTGAGATTTAACAACTTTCCATCCGTGCAAATTATAGGGCGCTTTAGACAATATACAGTTTAAAGTTATAGTATGACCACAGCATGATTCCAACCTGTCTCCTCTAATTGACGACAGAGCCTTCAAAAAGGAGATAGTGTACTAAAGTACTACGTCTAGAGGTTCGACTTTGTTGCACTGGGCTGTATCCCATTTGGCTCGGTCTCTCTCGGCAGTACGGCAAGGCGCTTCAAGCGAGCATCACACAAAGCACGAACTCAGATGTCCCCCAGGAGTCTCCGGGAAAATTTCACTCCTGGTCTGAATGAAGTGGGCTGAGGAACGAACCCACGCCTTCATAACTAGAAGCATACAACTTAACCATTTCGCCACAGAGTCCTCCAGTGAAACAGTGTACTATGACGCAAGGCCAAACAGAAACCTCAGAAAAAAGGTGTCTTCACCGTCCAGGTTCATCATCCACCTCTAACCCATAACTGTAGAATATTGCCAGAATGTGTCTCCAATCATTGATACAGCACAATCGGTTTCAGAAATGTGTCCTCAATCATTGAAACAGCACAATCGGTTTCAGAAATGTGTCCCCAATCATTGAAACAGCACAATCGGTTTCAGAAATGTGTCCCCAATCATTGAAACAGCACAATCGGTTTCAGAAATGTGTCCCCAATCATTGATACAGCACCATCGGTTTCAGAAATGTGTCCCCAATCATTGATACATCACCATCGGTTTCAGAAATGTGTCCCCAATAATTGATACAGCACAATCGGTTTCAGAAATGTGTCCCCAATCATTGATACAGCACCATCGGTTTCAGAAATGTGTCCCCAATCATTGAAACAGCACAATCGGTTTCAGAAATGTGTCCCCAATCATTGATACAGCACCATCGGTTTCAGAAATGTGTCCCCAATCATTGAAACAGCACAATCAGTTTCAGAAATGTGTCCCCAATCATTGAAACAGCACAATCGGTTTCAGAAATGTGTCCCCAATCATTGAAACAGCACAATCGGTTTCAGAAATGTGTCCCCAATAATTGATACAGCAACATCGGTTTCAGAAATGTGTCCCCAATAATTGATACAGCAACATCGGTTTCATAAATGTGTCCCCAATAATTTAAACAGCACCATCGGTTTCAGAAATATGTACCTAATCATTGAAACAGCACCATCGGTTTCAGAAATGTGTCCCCAATCATTGAAACAGCACAATCGGTTTCAGAAATGTGTCCCCAATAATTGATACAGCAACATCGGTTTCAGAAATGTGTCCCCAATAATTGATACAGCAACATCGGTTTCATAAATGTGTCCCCAATAATTTAAACAGCACCATCGGTTTCAGAAATATGTACCTAATCATTGAAACAGCACCATCGGTTTCAGAAATATGTCCCCAATCATTGAAACAGCACAATCGGTTTCAGAAATATGTACCTAATCATTGAAACAGCACCATCGGTTTCAGAAATATGTACCTAATCATTGAAACAGCACCATCGGTTTCAGAAATGTGTACCTAATCATTGAAACAGCACCATCGGTTTCAGAAATATGTACCTAATCATTGAAACAGCACCATCGGTTTCAAAAATGTGTACCTAATCATTGAAACAGCACCATCGGTTTCAGAAATATGTACCTAATCATTGAAACAGCACCATCGGTTTCAGAAATATGTACCTAATCATTGAAACAGCACCATCGGTTTCAGAAATATGTACCTAATCATTGAAACAGCACCATCGGTTTCAGAAATGTGTACCTAATCATTGAAACAGCACCATCGGTTTCAGAAATATGTACCTAATCATTGAAACAGCACCATCGGTTTCAGAAATATGTACCTAATCATTGAAACAGCACCATCGGTTTCAAAAATGTGTACCTAATCATTGAAACAGCACCATCGGTTTCAAAAATATGTACCTAATCATTGAAACAGCACCATCGGTTTCAGAAATGTGTACCTAATCATTGAAACAGCACCATCGGTTTCAAAAATGTGTACCTAATCATTGAAACAGCACCATCGGTTTCAGAAATATGTACCTAATCATTGAAACAACACCATCGGTTTCAGAAATATGTACCTAATCATTGAAACAGCACCATCGGTTTCAAAAATGCATATTAAACAAGCATATGTCAAATGGGAGCAGCGGCATCGTTTATGTGTATATGTGTGTGTGTGAGTGTGTGGTGGGGGGGGGGGGATCTAGAAGCTCGTCAGCTGGCCTGGTGGTCATTGGATCGATCCGCATCGGGACTGATTGACATTGTTAAGATTGACCTGGGCTGTCCGGTCGACCCAGCATAGACCGAGTACCAGGAATTGTCATGTGAAGTAAAGACGTGATAATGACCCCATCACCCACCGCTTGATGATTGCCTATACAAATATGGGTTTAGCACCATATGCCCATTTACAGCGTGAACAAGTACCGTTCGCTGTTTTGCTCGCTCGTTTGAAGACAAGGCGTTCAGGGCCCGTTCAACTATCAATATGTCACGTGTTATAACGGGTTCTTTTTGTGTTTCGTTTCTGCATCTGCTTGCTGAGATAGAGTTGCCTATTTTAAATAACAGTGCCTTTTACTTTTACAGTTTTATAGGTCAAATAACACACACTCACACACGCGCGCGCACGCACATACACACACTCCGCAATTATAGGTCTAGTAACATGGTCATCATTATCCAGTGTCTTGTCGGCTGGCGTGGTAGATCATACTTCTTCACAAATTACCATCTTCGGCGGCATGGATCAATTCGTGTGTTGACTCATTTCCGTGCCCTGCAAAGTACATTTAAAGAAAAGACTTTATTGTTTGATTATATTGTGTTTTACGTAATACACAAGTACAATTGATACTACACTTTGCATAGTGTAGTGAGTAATAATTTACATGAATTCTTAGTTGTTCTGTAAGTTTTGCCGAATAAAAACGAACGCAGTGGGAAAAATACTACAGCACTCAAAACGTTACTATTTCTTTCAATCCTATCTATGATGTTGACTGACACTGAGCAATTTGCACTGTCTTCAGAAGAAAAATGGTGAGATCGTCAGTCACGTTGTGACATTTATCATGTCTGGAACGCCACACATTCACACACAACACACACACACACACACCTACATACACCATCCATACACACACGCACAGAGGCTGTCAGCTTTGTGGGAAATGCTGAAGTGAGGTTCTAAAAATATATCCTTTATGCTTAACCCAGGTAAGAAGTTACTTTTTCTGTCGTCTTTTGCACAATAGCTGGCAACTTTCATTTCCGTGGTATCTTTTCCACAGGTAGTTTTCTCTGTGTGTCGACTGGTTTCAATATTTTGTTTTAATTCTCAAATCTTTGAAAAGATACAGATATGGGAAGGGTTTCTTGAATAGTCTACACAATGTCATTTTATGTGTCCCGTTTATCTCTCTAGATTTCACCAATATCTGCCCTGTTTTCAAAACAAAAACATGGCCATGTCTGCATTATTGTCAGCGCCACAGCCCAGCCAGATTCTTTATTTTCTGTCAGAGCTGTATTGGCTAATGTCCACTTTCTTCTTTCGTCTTCCAGTTTTGCAAATTTTCTTATTCCATTTTTTGGATGAAATTTCGGTTTGCTTAATCTCGGTGTCAAATATTTCTTTCTTTCTTTCTTTCTTTCTTTCTTTCTTCTTTCTTTCTTTCTTTCTTTCTTTCTTTCTTTCTTTCTTTCTTTCTTTCTTTCTTTCTTTCTTTCTTTCTTTCTTTCTTTCTTTCTTCCTTTCTTTCTTTCTTTCTTTCTTTCTTTCTTTCTTTCTTTCTTTCTTTCTTATTGAAGTTTGTGGTGTTTATACGATTATATATTGTCCAGCTGTTTAAGGTTCCTGCATGTATATTTCTATGTCTTTCCCTGCCTTTCACTATCAGCTTCGCTGACGCACCAGCTGGAGTTGCTGGCCTGGTGGATGAAGCTTCTTTTCAACCGCCCCTTAGCTAGGTTTTCAAATCTGACTTCACAGAGTGGCCTCGCATGCTGAGAAGCTTTACTGCTTGTATTAGTGCCTTCGTATCTCAATGTTTGTGCCCTCCACATCCTCTCAATCTCCACTGTGGGGGGTTGATATCATATACACCATGGTGACTCTAAGTATTTGATTTTTGCGCTTTGCCTAACTATTGTAGTATGAAATTTGTTGCTTAATACCAGGTAGTTGACCCATATTCCATACCCATATCTGTTGGTAAACTTTGCCAGGTAATTACCAACTGGCTCAACACGGGGTTCCACTTAGTTTCTCCAGGTTTAATATCTTCTTCCTGGCTTTTATTGCTTCTGTGTTTATGTGTTTTCTCCGTGTCAGCCTGTCAAGTTTTGTGTATTCTGTCTATTTTCTTAGGGGTACTCGATGTACATCAGTGCAATTATCTCGGAACAGTCATAACATCTGATGGGAGATGCCTTGAAGAGATTACAACAAGAATCGCCATGGCGAAAGTAGCCTTTAGCAAGATGAAAAACATACTGACCAATAAAAAGATGTCAATTGAAACAAGAAAAAGAGTGTTGAGGTGCTACTTATAGTCTGTACTTTTGTATGGATAAGAAACTTCGACAATGAGCAGTCAAGCTGAAAAACATCTGATGACTGTGGAAATGTGGTTTCTGAGGAGAATGCAAAGAACACCATAGACAGACAGAAAAATCAATGACCAAGTACTACAGGAAACATATGAAAATTGTAAACTAATTAGAGACATTAGACGTAGACAGTCAAAATTTGTTGGGCATGTTATGAGAAGAAATGAATTGGAGAACTTAGTGACAACTGGCAAGATAGAAGAGAACAGACCAAGGGGAAGACCGAGAAGTAAATACCTTGATGGCTTGGCCACATGGCATGGTCGAGACAAGAACACTGAGCTGATCCACGACTCTGGTGATCGAGTAAAATGGCGAATCATGACCGCCCACGCTTTTCGGTATGGCACATGATGGATGGACTCTGTGTATCTGGATGACACCTGCCTATTGTTTTGGAGAGAGTGTAAAGAAAGTGGTGCCGTACTTATCAATATTTATGTGGACACACCATAAATTTGTCCATGGCACAAACGCTTCTATAGCTTTTTGTAGCAGTCTGGTGGCCCTTGTTGCGTGTTCATCTGTACCCTTTCCTAATGTTTAACCTTTTGAAAATAAAGATCGTTCGTTCATCTATATCTCTTTGTAGCAGTCTGGTGGCCCTTGTTGCGTGTTCATCTGTACCCTTTCCTAATGTTTAACCCTTTGAAAATAAAGTTCGTTCGTTCATCTATATTTCTTTGTAGCAGTCTGGTGGCACTTGCTACATGTTCATGTGTACTTAATAGGACTAGGTTACATTGCTAGTATTAATTCCATATGGTTGTTCGTCAACTAGGTCGTCGATGTATGTTAGGAAATGTTTGAGGGACACGACTCCACCTTGAGGGACACCATAGCCTTGCAGAACTTTTTGGCTCTGTCTCCGTCTATTTGTACTCGGACTCTTCTGTTGTGCAAGTATGCTCTTACCCATTTGTACATTCTTCATTCACTTTATAACTTCCTAGTTTCTTCATTATAAATATTTCTAGATGTCGTGGAAAACTTTCTTTAAATATATCCACACTGCAAACACCACTTTTCTAAATATTTTAAAGCATCCTCAATTTTTCTATCGAGGTAAATTGTCTGATTGTCCGTAGAGTAATATTCTTTAAGGCCTGTCTGCTGTGGCGTAAGAATGTTTTCACTTGCAGTATACCATTGCAGTCTGTACATAATGATGCGCTCCATTGTTTTGCATAAACAGCTGGTAAGATTAATTAGCCTGTAGCTGGGGGAAATGAAATTATATCCTTCCCCAGTTTTTGGAGAGGTATCATGAGCACTTCTCGCCAGGTTTGTGGAACTCTGTCTGAAGTCCAGCGATTCTTAAAGATCTGCAGCAGCTTTGTTTTGGCTATCGTAACGAGGTCTTGATCATTTCATTGAATATTCAGCTGACTGTGGTTACATTCTCATTTTCAGTTTTGATATTGCTATCTCCAATTCACTGAGGCCGGTCTCCATGGCGAAGGAGTTAAGGACGCTGTTCGTAATCCCGTATACTTATGTATGGAATACAGCTGCGCGAGATTCGGCAGCGGATCGCGTCGCGTTGGTTTCTTGCGGAAATGTATGTGAGCCGGTCGTTCAGAAAGTAATGGCAAACTACTGAACGTAAAACTTGCTGTAAAATGCTGGTGTTGACTGTAATAGGACTGCGCGTGAACTGTACATACGCTGCCTCAGGTACTAATTCATTATTTCCTGTATGTTGTCGTTTTACTCGAATCTCTTACTGTTTCTCTGGGTTGATTTCAATGTTGTTGTTTTGAGCAAATAAGACTGCAAAAAGGTCAGCTTCTTGTTTTCCTGTTAAGGTGTTTCCATCTTTGAGGTGTCTTTTCCTTGCCTTCGCTGTTAAGCTGTTTTACTAGCTTCTACAACTTCCTTGTGTCTCTTTAAAAAAAGCAAAGAATGTTTTCTCCTGCCAGGTTTTCCGTCCAGTCTGCACTTGGCTCTTTGAAATATGGCTTTTCTGTGCTGGTATTTATTGTGGTGCATGTGGTATAATGAAATAGAAATGGGAGATAGATATCCCCAAATAGTAGTTGTCAACTATTATAGGAAAACCAGGAACTGGCTCATAAGACTCCCTGGTGATAAAACAGGTATATTTTATAAGATTCTACTAGGTATAAGTCACGTTTTCTAATAGTAGGCCAAGAGAACACCCGGAAGTCACTGCTTTTCAGAAACGATAAAGATAAATATGGTCAGAGTCTAAGCGAGTTGTATCCCGTCCACCAGCTCTCTGGATTTAGTTGTCAAATGAGGAAAACACTATTACCTGTGCAGTAAACACAGTGAATGCAGTGAATGCACCCAGAACGTACACTTCTCTGATCACAAAACTGAATAACACAATCTAATAATAGTATAATCCTGTATTGAAATAAAGGAGGAAAAGTATATGCTCCGTAGGCATCACAATGTCACTCAATAATTAATACACAAATGACATATTTGTCCTTATATAAATGATATCTAGCTAACATAAAGTTTTGGTGGAGTCTAATGATTATTAATATCCTCATGTCTTCGCTAATCTAAATGCTGGGGTTATTGTTCAGATAAAATACCCTTGTGGAAGAATAACGGTAGGGGTTAGTTGAGTCTAAAATGGTTTCTCAGTTGTTTAGTTGTTTGGTAGTTGGCCGTTCGTCTAATATGATTGTTGAGGTTACATGTGATTTTCATGGCACTTAGCTTCATTCCGGTGTGGCAATGGCAGTCTGGAGTGGCAAATATAAAGACGAAGATTTTCCCAATTCACTGAGGAATTGCACCACTCTGGCCAGGGATGTTCCCTGTCTTGGGAGCATCACGTGCACCAACTGACCACCTCCCATCGTCATCTGCCGTTACAATACGCACAAACCATTATTTTCATCCTCCAAATAATATCTGGAAAGCGGGATTCAAGAGCACAACAGCCCCACAACAGGTCTACACCTCCTCTGCTGTGTTTTGTCCCTCCTATGACTAGCTACGTCCCTCACCCACACACATATACACATGACATAGACATTTCTTATCATGTCTGCAAGGCACGTCTCATCCCTTTTCGTGCACCGAGTCTCATACTCAGTAGTAGAATCAACCACCGATTAGTTCAGTCCACTACTATACCTCCACTAAGAGTGCCATCGTTACAAAATTATTGTCCATCACTCCCCCAGGGCAGAAGACTGTAAAAACCATGACACTTTTTGTATTCACACACACATATACACCACACACACACACACACACACACACATACACACACACACACACACACACACACATATATATATATATATATATATATATATATATATATATATATATATCACATAAAAGCAGGCACCTAATATATGAAATAATATACTGAAGTCACTGTTATTATTCCTGACAGAAAATCACTGTCTTACCAAGATAGATTTCCTATAGATTTTCTCAGTAGTAGTCAACGAAAAAAATAATCTATTATTTCGTGTTTCAGCAAAAGAGAAATCATCAGTACATTTCCAGAACAAGTTATTTCGTTATCCAGCAGTCACTAGCCCCATTAGACAGAGAAAGACTATTAACTGCAAGAGTTCAAATCAATTCTACACCATCGGGTTAGTACTGCAAACTGTTCTTACCTTGTGTTACCTGTGAAACAGAGCTTGTCTGTACAATCTTCACTAAATCACCATGTTGTCTGAATAGACTTTATTTCTGTTCACTATCCCATTACTAACTGCTCTGGGATAGCCTTGTTTTCAGCATATATGAACTAGCAAGACCCCCCTCTACGCTCCCCAGGGAGATGAATCAGCCTTCTCTTGTAAAGTAATGTTTAGTCTGCCGAATATCCTTTTACCCTAACATTCCATGAGTGTACCGATGACTCTCCGTAGGTATAATAATCCCATAGGAATGTCTGACCTAATGGATTCCGGGTAAAGCAAATACCCACATAAACTCTTTATGTGACAGCATAAATAAATAAATAAATAAATAAATAAATAAAGGGAAGTTTATATTGCAAAAACCAGTCGAGTGGTTGTTCATGAGTTGTATCCCTGGAAAATTGACGTCACATAGAGCTATAAAAGGAACTATTTTGCCGGATCCATTTTTCACCGGATCGTGTGACGTCACATAGAGGTGTGTAAGGAAATATTCCGGATCTGAATCATCCGGAAATTGGGGGGGGGGGGGGGTAAACCTCCTGACATACTACTCATGTCTACACTGAAGGTCCGGCAATGAATTCAACTGGAAGTGACCTGCATATAACATCAAATAATCGCAACCACTGGGCATCAATAACCACCTGCATATTTTTGTAATAATTTCATCGGTGAAGTATAAATCTTAAAACGAGTAGCAGAAACATTTAATCGGTTGGGGCGAGGGAGGGGGGATTCTAAGAGACAAATGGTGATAATTACTTTCACCCTTTTGATAATAATATCAATGGGGGAAACAAAAGAGAACCAGAGGACTAAACAATATGATTCTCCCATTAAAACCTTCACCAAAATGTATGATAAATTGCGATTCAGTGGATAAAAGCTCTCTGCCACATATCAGACAACGAAAAGGCAAATCCACTTGAAGACTTGGATGGATCTATGCAACAGGACTATTTACGCACACCTTAACAAACAGTAAAACTTCTATAGAAACTTTGTTCACGTGGCAACATGGCCAAAGAACCACACTAACCAATTAATTTTTTCAAATGCAATTCTTATAACTAACTTCAAAAGCAAGATCATGCAATGAGTTTAGATTACACGCAAAAACGAAGACGAAATATCATATATATTACAAGTTTAAGATAATTTCGCCGAATCACTGAGTTTGTGGCATTAGCCCTATGGCGGACATATATATTCTACAGTCCTGTCTAACTTGCATCAATGAAAATTAAATAAATATGGTACCTGTCAACTTCATTCCAAAACTTTCACTGGAAGATGATGAACGTGAAACTACTGCCGTGGTTCCCCGAAATTAAGACCTACCCCTAAAATAAGCCCCAGTTCGATTTTTCAGGATGCTTTTGATATAAAACCTGCCCCTAAAATAAGTCCTTGTAAATTAGAATGAAGTTATTAAACGTGCACGTGCATTCAAGTAAGTTGTTTATGGCTTCGTCTTTTCTAAATACCAACTCTCCAACACGATTGCCATTAATGAAACTGCAATTTTTATGGGCCTAGGGTCTCAAACGACAATTGATGAGACGGAATTCGGGATTTGGAGAGTTATGACGATGTTCCAGAAAAAGATGACATGACTGTATTTGAATAAATGGTGAATCTGTCAATGAGTAAATGTAGATTTCTGTTTCTGAAAAAAAAATACATCCCCCGGAAATAAGCCCTAGTGTATTATTTGAAGCTAAGATTAATATAAAACCTGGTCTTATTTTCTGAGAAACACAGTACTTGTTTGCAAGACACATCAATGTCGAGGATTGAGTATAAATAAGGAAGATGAAGAAGAAGAAGAATTCAGACAATTCACGAAAATATAAGCATTTTACAGACCGCCTCCTGATTTTAGGAATCCCGTGGTTTGGACGGGAATACTTTTCTTTGCATCGCAACCGCATACATTAATCTGCGTTGTGAAAGAGGAACCCTGCAAACTGTGAACATGACTATTAAATATAAGCTACGCCTTTAAAAGCATTTGGAAGGACGCGTCGTGTTTTGAATCTCAAATGCAGCGCTATATACATTCCGGTGTATTGTGTGTGTATATTCCTATGTACAATGAAGACGCAACACCTGTATCAGTGGTTCCTATACTGCGCGGTGTCGCTGCCATCGTTGAAGTGGTCAGGTTGTGGGGACAATGAGGTATTTTGAATGTGCAGGAAGCTCAGTTCCAAGAAAATGGAATGTATTTGTTATGTCTGCATTTATCCCTGTCGGATGTTTCGGGAAAATCTCAAAGAGATAGAGAGCAACTAGAGTTCCTCTTTCCCAATGTGATCCTGGACTGTTATAATTTTAATAGCCTTCTCTGGCTCAATTGCTTGAGTCCATAAATAGAGTCCAGGAGAGCCAAGGAAATCCTCAAAGTAAACAAGGAAAAGATTTCCTCGAACAATAATACTATTCTTGTGGAGGTTCCCCCTCTGCTCTCAGCTAAATAATTAATATTTAGGGTATATTAATTAATAACAACAACAACGTAATCACTAAACGAATTCTTGTAACACCCAAGAGTGGAAATGACATCTCTTTTATGTTTAATAAACACACAACAAACTGGGGTATTGGTCATTCTGTTAACAAAATTAATAATCCATTCCAAAGGCATGAGATATAAAAACATTAATGCCGCAAACATTCACTTTAAGTAAAAACACCAACATAAACCTCAATTCCCCAGTTGGTTAATTGATCTATATGTCAGTTGAGTTATATAAAGTATAAGGATTTGTCATAAACTCAAGTCTATCCACTCCAGGGTCCGCGGAACCCATTTGTAAAAAAAAAAGGTTAAGTAAAACTAAATATATTGAGTTCTCAGAGTGAGTGTTGATCAGGTCCAGGTAGGACGATAGTCGATTAGCCTCTTAGTTCACAGGTCCAAGTAAAGGTCCCCTGTTTTATCTATGTTGATACAGGTTAACCTGTCCTATGTGGTTAGATGAAACTCTAGTTGGTACGTTCTTTCAGAATAGTCTTCTTCATCTCTCCAGCCAGGTTCCCCCATCAAGAGTCATATTTGGACAATGATGGATCTAAACACTACCTGCAATTTCAGTATCAAAACATATATCTATTGATATCATCAATACATTTATATGATCATTAGAAATGGAAGAAGGTAACTACCCCAAAGAAAACAGGAAAATAAAGAAAGGGAATTTTGACCTCAAGGAAAATTAAACAAGGAGGGGGGGGGGGGGGAGAGAAGAGGGTCTTAGGGTCCCCCAAGAGTTATCAACCTCAAAGCTGGTTCCTCTCCATCGAATCCTCCACTACAGGTCGCTCAAGGTACTACCAGATAAGCAGTGTCATCTTCACCCCTGCCTGTCACCCATGGTCTCCAGGTTGAGTAATATCATGATCGATTCGGAATGTGATAACCATGCTCACCATTTCCCTTTGTACATAATTATTTTCCCTAGTTATCCTTCCATTTAAAAGAAAAAGCCTCACACATTAAGTGTCTTAATTCCTTCACTAAATGCAATGAGTATTTACTTATAAACAATGTAAGTACATTATGGCATCATCTCCTGTATGACATTCAAGTGGGTTCATCTCAATCAAATGCTTTGAGGAGGAGCATCCTCCCTCCTCTTCAACATGTAGGTATATGTCTTTACCTTACTCATCCATAAGATTCATCATCATCAAACATTAAACATTATTCATGAAACAAACCCATGTAATTGTAACACGAGTGATATGGAATACAGAGTGGCGTCATGCGTAGAGGCACCTAAATTATCAATTAGTGCATGGGTAACACTATCATCTTCTCCTCTGATAAAATTGGCAGTATGCATCAAATTACATACTATCAGGTGATTGATTGATTGATCATACTCATCCTCGGTATGCCACTTCTCCTCACCCAATCTACAATAATTTAACGTAAATCATAACCCTACTCGCATGAATAATGAATAGGCATAATTAGGTGACTCACAATCAATAATTTAAAAGATAAATTCATACATTTAATACCGAAGAAGTCACAACTGAATCACGACAGGAATGCTTCCATAGAACACACAGGATTTCATGATAATACATAGGGAACAATTTAACATTTAATGTGCCCATGTACTGTTTCTATGATGAAGAAAAAAAAATCAGTCATTTTCTGCCTATAGTACCTTGCGGTGTAGGACAGGGGGTCTTGAGCCTGAGGAATTAAGGCCGCATGGTTAGTGCTGTCGCCGCGAACTGTGAAGGTTAGAGTTTAATTTTTGCCCCGAAAAAAACTCCACACCTTACCGAGGATTCTAACCCGTATCTGCCGAAGGAGAGCCCGGCATTCTAGCCACTCGGCCAGCCGCTCAACGTTTCTATGATGAATTACACTAATTCCTCCTACTTAGTGAATGCACATTAAGATAGTTCCTTACTACTGACTAATACCTAAGTTAATCACTAACTCCTAAATCACTACTGACTTAGCTTAACTGCTTAAAGGGTAAAATGCACAACCCAGGCAGAATGCTTATGCTCACATAGAAGCTGCATTAAAAAACCTCACTATGGGTTAACCTAGTGCACAGATCATCTATGAACTACGACATCTGAATATAGTGCTTAGTCTCCACTAAAATAAGTTCTTAAGGACTAATCACATTTTTACAGCACACCAAAGTACCATTTTCTGGGAAAGGAGCATAACTAATTTAATATTACAGTGTGCTTACCTTCAACATAGTTGAATGTCTTCTTCGAGCACAACGTCGTCAGGTTACAGGCTCCAGACTAGGTTTTTTCTGTCCTAGTTCGCTGGCTGCTTAATAGGCTGGTACTTCTCTCTCTTCTTCTATTGGAGTTAGCTGATTAGAGGACACCGCGCCGTCAGTTCCAGTGGACCTTCTCCTGTTGAGCGATTGCTGAAATTTTTTTTCGTTTTACACACACTGCACTTCTGTCGGTCTTCACTCCATTTTTAAAGACTCAGTTGTTGTTTTTTCTGCCCTTCCTCGACTGGGCTCTGATGTCATTCCGGGTCGTGACTAATGGCTGAGCTCCTTTTCGGCTATATTTAAACTATTGTCGTTGCCTTTTCGAATCAGCGCTCTTTTTCAAATTAAGATGATGTAAATTTCATCTTTCTTCTTAAACTATAGGCGCTACCTCCATCATTTCTAAATTTGAATTTAACTCTGATGGTGGTGGTAGTTGGCACTGTTGCTAACTTGGAGGGTATTGAGGGGAAATTCAAACAGCGATGTGGCGGCTTGCAAGATGTATACTACAATCCCTCTGGAGATGATGGTAGAGTCTGGTGACAATTAAATGCCTAAAAATCGCAGAGAAAATATTACTTACTCAGATTAATCCTCATGATACTCGTGACATATTTTTAGTACAAAGAAACGGCCTTAAAATAAAAGACACAGCATAAACACCCGAGAAGGTACGATAAGTAATATAAAGGAGGCGATTACCTTAGTTTACGCAATACATCTCATGAGTGTGATGGAAAATGTGAAAAGTCTTTCAGTGTTGTTATGATGGAACAAAACGACACCGTTGTTCTTAACTCTTCCGGCAGATCCATCTCTGACATGACAATAAAAGGAAATCGAGGACCAGAGTTCTTCGACATATCCATATAGTAAAGGACAGCGCTGTTAGAGGCACAGAAAACATACATTAACCGTAACAGTTAATTTGTGTGTTGTGTACTTTCAAACACATACATTTAACGACGTCTGCGAATATGGGGTAAATAAAATGTTAAGTCAAATAAGATAATTCATGAAGTCTAACTTCTGATTATTTCTTATGTCAAGCATACGCTCTCGGAAGCAGAGGTATTATCATATGCTTTCCATTTCCCCACAAAACGCATCGCTATCAATGTTATACTTGGGCCTCATGAATATCCCACCAGAGTAAATTCGTCGTTTGTGAGGCTGAAAGCTTTAGAACGACTGTCGTGATTTCCATACGAGACAGTCGGCTAAATGACAACATTAGACATACAATATACAAGACACTGTGTACACAATCCATAGAGACAACAAATAAAGTGTTTAGGACATCTTTTGAGAATGAAACTCGAACATCTACCAATACGTGCATGCCTCGAAGAGGTCTAGATATAGAGTCAGAAAAAAGAGAAAGAAAACGATGGATAAACATAATGAAGGGTACATTTAACACGGGATATTGCGCACCCAGGCAACACATTTGGCATTGAAACGCAAGGTCAGTCTCCTCACATATTTACGCTTAACAGCAACTGTGAAATAGCGAATGGGAAACCAGTCACCTAAGGCTAAACACACACACACACACACACATACACACACACACACACACACACACACAAACACACACACACACACACACACGCACATACACACACACACATACACACTCACACACACACACACACACACACACACACACACACACACACACACACACACACACACGAGGGTAAGTTAACAAGTAAGTCACAAATGGCTGTTGAAAAATAACGAACTATGATAACGACTTTAAACCGGTTTATTTGTATACATACATTGTTCCATTATTTCTCAACATAATTTCCCCCAACATTGATGCACTTATCCGACAGTTTTATCAGTCCTCCCAAACCGGCTGCATAGAACTGCGTGCCCTATTTTCTAAACGACGTTTTCACTTTACATTCAACTTCGGCGTCATTCGCGAAATGTCTCCCGCCAAGTGAGTTTTCAGTGGAATTAGCCTCTAGCGATTTCCTGTAAAGCGGTGCATAGTTGGGTAGAAAAAGTTACGAGCGCGAGTCAATAAGTAAGTCACACAGTTCTGTGGAATGAAAGGTAAATTAAAATAGATAGTTATTTTACTACAGCCATTTGTGACTTACTTATTAACTTACCACACACACACACACACACACACGCGCGCGCGCGCACGCACGCACGCACACACACACACACACACACACACGAGAGAGGAAGTCATTCAGTAACAGGAATTTTAGGAATAACTTTGTTACAATAGTGCGAACCAGAAACTGTGTCTCTTATTCATAAACAAGGCTACCTTGCCTTGTCCACCTGTCCACAAGCGTGATGATGCCTTTTAGGAAAACGGTTTTTGGGTGTGGCCTTACACGAATTATTCACTGTCTCCATTATCTCGTTGTCATCTGCAGACCTCTGACCCCTCACACGTTCTTTCAAGGACCCAAACAAGTGAATGTCAGGCCGAAGGCTCCTTGTTTGGACTGTGTGTTGGATGTTTCTAGAGTGTATCCACTGTCTGCGCAGCCTTATGAGATCTGGCATTGTCGTGCAGTAACAATATTCTTTTTGAGACAAGCCTCCTGCGTTTCGATCGTACTGCGGTTTTTCCCCTGTATCTAGCACTAGTAACAGTTTCACCCCTTTCCTAGAAATACATCAATATACGGCCCCTGATATCGCTAAAGACGATCATCATAATTTACCCAGCGGATTCATGCGTTTTAAATTTTTTCTTAACCAGAAACTATGGGTGCTTTCACTGCATCGACTACCTCTTACATTCAGGTATGTAATCTTCAAGCAACTGTCTCAATACCGAAGCATCATTCTTCTGTAGAGTGCACACCCTCTAACTACGAGAAGATAAATAACTCTCGTTTTTCTGTCACAGTGCAAGTCGATAGTGGGACAGCCATTTGTTAATCGCTATTGAGCATGCTCAAATTGTTTCATCCTCAAGACCCCTACTTGTTTATATGTAATGACTTTCCCTCGTGTGTGTGTGTGTGTGTGTGTGTGTGTGTGTGTGTGTGTGTGTGTTGTAAACTTCCGGTGAGTTGCCGGCTGGGTAAACGAGTCATCACCGGTCAGGCAGACTTCAACGTTGGTTTCTTGTTCAGAAAGCAATGGCAAACTATTGACAATAACATTCTCTAGAACATCAATCTGGGATTGGGGTTGACCTCATCATCCTGCAAAGGACATGCAACATCACACACACACACACACACACACACACACACACACACACACAAACACACACACACACAGACACACACACAGACACACACACACACACACACGCGCACGCACACGCACACGCACACGCACACACACACATATATGACATTCTATATCCCACCATTTTATAACTGTCCGTTATCTCCGTACCATCATACCTACATACCTACCTACCTACCTACCTACCTACCTACCTACCTACCTACCGACCTTCTCTTCTTTGTCTGTTTGTCCATCTGGTGTCTGTCTGTATCTGTCTGTTTCCGTCTGTCCGTCCGTCCGTCCGTCCGTCCGTCCGTCCGTCCGTCCGTCTGCCTGCCCGCCCACCCGCCTGTCTGTCTGTCTGTCTGTCTGTCTGTCTGTCTGTCTGTCTGTCTGTCTGTCTGTCTGTCTGTCTGTCTGTCTGTCTGTATGTCTGTCGTTGCTTATGCACAAATATTGTATAATATTTAATTAAAGATAGTTGTAAATCCTTTACATGACGTTGCAGTCAACACCAGCATGTTTTGCTGGTGCAATGAACTGGCAAGTTTACGTTCAATAGTTTGCCTTTGCTTTCTGAACGACCAGCACCCATACCATTTCGTAAAAATCCAACGCATCGCGATCTGCTGCCAAATCGCGCGCATCTGTGTTTCGAACACTCGTATGTGGGATCACGAACCGAGTTCGCAACCACTTTGCCACGACGTCGGCTGTATTATATACATGTAAAAAAAAAAAACATGGGATCTGGCATGTACAAATAAATAAGAGGTAACTTTGCTAAGCTTCTACACATCTATACAAGAGTGAGGTAGGGGAGTGACAAGAGGGAAAGACATGGCCACGAACTGAATATGAAATGAGAATGCTAGTTAGAAAAAGGTGACGGACGCCAGTCAACAGCCAGTCAGTGGGACCAGCCAGCTAGCACAGCACGGAGACATGATTTGCTACCGTCTGAAGTGTGTGACATCCATAGGGACGCAGGTTTTCCTGTCCTGCTAATCCTGTTGGATTTTTCCCATCGTAAGTTGCTCACAATCTTTTATGTAGTTAACTTTACACTTGACATATAATTGCAGATAATACAGTTCTTGTAAGGTAAATGTATTTCTACTTACTTGTTACTTGGAATAAAAAGAGCATGCATGTTTACTTTGGTGACATATTGGCGTGAAACTTTCATAGCCAACAAATCAGCTAAAAAAGCATCTTAACCGTGTTTGGATATACATGTTTCAGAAGTTTTAATAATTCGTTGTAAGGAAAGGACAACAAACAGATCTACTCAGCAAGAACTCAACATTGAAGAAGAGTTGAGTCCAACTGAGTTGAGCTGTGTCAAGAACCGACATCACTTCACTCGGGACATTCCCATACGTGCGTCGTCCTCATCTTCAATAGCTAGCGAAGAGTCCCAATCGTAATAGTACCAGTTGCAATCTGATTATGTGTCCACCTGGCTTTTCCTCAGAGTAAACAAATTAATTGAAGAAAATTGTTTGTTAAAGCAGGCAGAAAATAAGGACACATCTATCGTCTATTGGCGATATTGATTTGGAGCGTGCGAAGATCAAACTGTGTGACGCTGTGTGGGTTTTGTGTTTAAACCATTTATATATTTATGAGCTGTGTGTTTATTACCATAATTTCAACTAACTAACGGTAGCGTTTGCTCATCTGTAAATTGGGCACACCAATTAGCTCATCTCTAAGTTGTTACTATCAGGTTTCTTTAGTTAGTTAGTTAGTTAGTTAGTTAGTCGTGGTCCAACTTCACAGTAACGGGTCGTCCCCATTATGCTCCGTTCCTGTGCCAGTGAATATCACAGAAAATGCTCCTCACTGCCCCATGTGAAAAAAGGAAAAGACAAGAGTATCGGCAAGCCAACAGCCCGCGCAGGTACGCTGTGCATAATGCCGCCGCCAGAATGCCAACACAAAAGTCCTCCACGAAAAATACAGTTCATTGTCGATGGAAACGACAGTCACCAGAAAGACTTTATTGACCCGGGTTTTATCCCATATGGCTCAGTCTCTTTCCGCAGAGGACCCGCCGAAAGCGCTGCACAAAGCACGAACTCCGTAGCTCCTGAAAAATCCACTCGTGAACCAAAAAGGCAAACCAGTCAATCCAGCAACAGCCGGCCGCCATCGTTCCGAACATGCAGCTCATGCTACAAACTGCAAACAGATGTAAAAGCATTCCACGCAAAATTCACAGCTCACAGTGTCGAGCTACGCACTCAAACTGCCAACAGATGTAAAAGCATTCCACGCGAAATTCACAGCTCACAGTGTCGCGCCACGCACTCACTCAGTAGCAGGGCGACTGAACCACAGCCTCCTTAGTTGCCTCTTACGACGTGCATGGTAGGCAACAATGTTACTATTCTTTGCTCCCCGGTACGGGCCCCGGCAACACGCGGGCGTATCAGGTTTCTTTAGAGGCAGATAACCGCAAAGTTAGCTCATCTCTAAGTTGTTACTTTCAGGTTACTTTAGAGATAATTAACCGCACAGTTAGCTCATCTCTAATTTGTTACCATCAGATTACTTTAGAGATAATTAATCGCACAGTTGGCTCATCTATAATTTGTTTTAACCGCACTGTTGGCTCATCTCTAATTTGTTACCATCAGGTTACTTTAGAGATAATTAACCGTACAGTTGGCTCATCTTTAAGTTGTTACCATCAGGTTACTTTAGAGACAATTAACCGCACAGTTAGCTCATCTCTAATTTGTTACCATCAGGTTACTTTAGAGACAATTAACCGCACAGTTAACTCTTCTCTAATTTGTTACCATCAGGTTACTTTAGAGATAATTAACCGCACAGTTAGCTCATCTCTAATTTGTTACCATCAGGTTACTGTAGAGATAATTAATCGTACAGTTGGCTCATCTCTAAGTTGTTACCATTATGTTATTATATTAGCTTTCTTTCCATACTTGACCCCCCCCCCCTTCCCCACCCCACCCACAAGTGTAGCATGTATTCTGGCCTTAATGCAAGATCTGTCTGTCCGAGTCTTCTGGCTTATAAAATGTCTGAGGTTCAGTCCCTTCATAGGGAAAAGGGTAGACAACTAACGTTTTTTCTGGCCATTGTATTCTTGTTTTGTGATTTCCCTGTTTGTAGTAGGAATGTTTCTTTCAGACTAGCAATTGGTCTACAGTTGTCAAGCAGCCATTGACGTGGGTGTTCCGATGTGAACATTGGCAGTTTTCAATTCTCCCACAGCCATAACAACATATATCCGCTGTATACGCATTTATTTTACAATCAATTACCGATATTTGACGTAGACGGTGATATGCATTTGTGTGTTCCGTTCTGTTTTTTCCCCCCATTACCCCACCCCATTCCAAATTCAAAAATAAAGTTATAATTACTGTCTATCCCAGTCTCAGATTAATAATCCTGTGACTATATCGGTCATATTTCGTATATTAATTTGATAGGGATTGTTGTCTATGGGGATAATGACAATTGTTATGTAAGGGTCTTTTCTTCTTATAGTACATGCCGTGTGACGTTGGTAATCGTGTCTGTCCACAGTCCTCTGTCTCGTGTGCTGCCAATAATTTCTGATAGTGTTTTTCTCCACGCCATGATGTCGAACTGTCTAGCACCTTCCCTCTTGGTCTAACGCGGCCACTCATCTAATCCAGCTATTCTGTTGTGACGGCATGCTCCGGTTTTCTTTTCTTTTCTTTTTTTTTGTTTTTCATGACACGCTTAAAGAACGGAGATTTTGTTCTTATAATTCTTCTTTATAATGACATCTCTGTAACTTCCACATAATTCTCGTCTTGTCTGCTAATTGTCCATGATTCGCGTCTGTAAATAAGGATTGACTAAATATAGCTCCTATGAAATCTTTTTCCTTACATTGATTGACGCAGATAAATTACAGAGAATATTCTTTAGCTTGTGAAACGCTCTTGTTTGGTCAATTCTACACTTGACGTCCGTAATACATCTTGCACCTGCTGTGACTAAAGTAGCCAGTGTCAGAATATTCCAGCAGTCGGCTGCAGTGAGATTGTTGTCCACAGTCTATAGGATCTATTCCAAAGGCAGAGACGTCTGATATGTTTTAACCGGACCCCAGCCGGTCATCATCATGATCATGAGGTTTGTCAGCTGCCGCAGGCGGTTATGTCCACATATCTTGGTTCTTGGTGTTCTGGGTGAATTCTGCTGATGATATTTCTCTAGGCCATTGTCTCAGTCCATCCGGCAGATTTTCTCTCTTTCTACCGGTGCCAGTTCTACGACTGATCTTTCCAGTGGTCGCGGTGTTTATCAATTTATTACATGGCCAAAGAACGATGTTTATCGCTTTCTAATTATTGTAGTTTTTATGATGAAAATGCAAAGTATACCATGGACATACAGAAAAAAAAAAACAATGTCCAAGTTCTACAAGAAGCAAATGAAAATCGTAAACTGATTAGAGAAATTAGACGTAGACAGTCAATATTTTTTGGTCATTCTATGAGAAGAAATAAATTGGAGAACTTGGTGACAACTGGTAAGATCAAGAGAAAGAGAATAATGGGAAGACAGAGAAGTAAATACTCGGATGGCTTGGCCACGTGGTATGGTCGAGACAAGAACACTGAGCTGATCCACGACTCTGGTGATTGAGTGGGATGGCGAAATATGACTTACTTAGACACGCTTATCGGCATGGTACATGATGATGATGCTGATGATTGTTGTAGTTAATGTTCTACTTAAAATATGTCATTAGCATCTTCCTGGTAATCTTTGTTATAGTTACCCTTGCATTCCAAGGTATTCGGAATATTCGTCTCAGTAACCACATCTCATTTGCTTCCCAGCTCTTCCTAATTTGTGCATTAATATTCCATGATTGACTGCCATACATAAAAAGCACGTTTTATATTAGGTCAACTGGTAATCATAAGTAGTTTGCCAGACTTAGACAATAGCTACTCTTTCCCGCTATTTTGTGTCTTCAGTGTTACTAGGTATTAACTATCTGTCAAGTCCCGATCTCGGTTATTTAACATTACTCTACACAGCTCGGCGCGTGCGCACACACACACATACCTGTGAGTAGGTTTTCATTCCTGGTAAGACTATAGGCCATGACCGTACAGCTCACCCTTTGCGATATTCAACTGTTGTGGGATTTATAACGTCCCCAACCTTCACGCGGGAGCTCCTGTTTGTCGCCCTTCTCTACTTAGGCTAGTCTAGGTATCCTATCTCTCTACCTAAGAGACCAGGGGAATGTGTGATATCAGATACCAAAGTCTCTTGGACAAATGCCTAGCCCTATGCTTGGAACGAAATCCGGTACCATCTGAGCCAAGGCGGACACCGTAAGCTCTCAGCCACGACTCCCAGAGTTCTCAGTTCCACTGGCAGACTCAAAATAACCGCCTGGGCTGTCTTCTGGCTACTGCCCGCTGAGACACTTTGTGTTGAGTTTTGGGATTTCTCTCGGCAGACGGCTTTGCAGTTCCGCAGTTTCAAATTTATGGAGTAAACCCAATGCAATGCAACCGATCTTTCCGCCTTTTATATTTCTGGAGGAAAGAAAACTCATGAACATGCAACTGCCAAAACATAGTAGAAAAATGGGAATGGATAAGCGTGAATAGTTAGTTAGTTAGTTAGTTAGTTAGTCGCGGTTCCAACTTCACGGCAACGGGTTGTCCCCATATTGCTCCGTTCCTGTGCCAGTGAATATCACAAAATGCTCCTCACTGCCCGATGTGAACAATGGAATAGACAGGAGTGTCGGCAAGCCAACAGCCCGCACAGGTACACTGTGCATAATTCCGCCGCCAGAATGCCAACACAAAAGTCCTCCACGAAAAATACAGCGTGAATACAGCGTGAATAGTGCAACTACCAACAAGAGGAGGATACTGGAGGTCAATAGCTTTAGTATGTAAGTACCAATATGTAGTTGGAAAATAGGAAAGGAAAAGCATGAGCGTGCAACTACCATCTCTCAGTAGGAAAATGGGAAAGAAAATTAGAAAAAAAAACCGGTGCAATTAAGTCGATCCTTTCGCGGGTAAACCTTTTTAGGAAGGCAACATCATGAACATACAACTACCAACAACGTAGTAGGAACATGGGAAGGGAACAGCATGAATATAAACTAACAGCAACGTAGTCGGAACATGGGAAGGGAACAGCAAGCATATACAACTACCAACAACGTAGTAGGAACATGGGAAGGGAACAGCATGAATATAAACTATCAGCAACGTAGTAGGAACATGGGAAGGGAACAGCATGCATATACAACTACCAACAACGTAGTAGGAACATGGGAAGGGAACAGCATGAATATAAACTAACAGCAACGTAGTAGGAACATGGGAAGGGAACAGCATGCATATACAACTACCAACAACGTAGTAGGAACATGGGAAGGGAACAGCATGAATATAAACTAACAGCAACGTAGTCGGAACATGAGAAGGGAACAACATTAATATACAACTAACAGCAACGTAGTCGGAACATGAGAAGGGAACAACATTAATATATAACTACCAACAACGTAGTCGGAACATGAGAAGGGAACATCATGAATATACAACTACCAGCAACGTAGTCGGAACATGAGAAGGGAACATCATGAATATACAACTAACAGCAACGTAGTCGGAACATGAGAAGGGAACATCATGAATATACAACTACCAGCAACGTAGTCGGAACATGAGAAGGGAACAGCGTGGACATACAACTACCAGCAACGTAGTAGGAACATGGGAAGGGAACAGCGTGAATATAAACTACCAGCAACGTAGTCGGAACATGGGAAGGGAACAGCATGAACATAGAACTAACAGCAACGTAGTAAGAACATGAGAAGGAAACAGCATGAATATACAACTACCAGCAACGTAGTAGGAACATGAGAAGGGAACAGCATGAATATACAACTAACAGCAACGTAGTAGGAACATGAGAAGGGAACCACTAGAATATGCAGCTAGAACAGACACTGTGACAGTGGACACAGAACAAAAACACAAACACGTGACAAGGAAATTACAATGGAAGAGCGAGAAGCCGGACAATCATATGCATCAATCAACACGGGTTTTAACACTTTTAACATGCAGGAAGCCTCGTGTTTATAAACCCGTGTTAGTTATTTTTCTGGTCTGTTGTGACGCTTGCAATGATTTATACACCTTGCATGCTGTTGTAGCTGCATCTTTGCTTGTAGAAAACATGAAATGGGTGGCCGTGGCGTCTCAGAGTGCAAAGAATGTATATTTACATACGTTATATTTTAGAGCTAGATGCAGTAATGCAGTGGCTAGACGCTTGCCTGCCAGCCTCATGGTTATGGGTTTACATTTGCATCAAGGCGGATATTTTAAAATTGGCCTGGACTCGTATGTCGACCCAGACTAAATACGTGTCAGGAATTGTTTTGGAAAGTGAAGGCAGCCGGTATAATATTAAGAATATTACAATACGAGCGACGAATCTTCTATTAAAATATGGGTATTGCATCATAATCCCCATGCTCCTTTAGGCGATTACCATACTTTAGAGGAGTTAGGGCAGTTGTTATGCTGTTGGCATAAGTAGGACATCTCCATTATTCGTAAGTATATATTAGAGAAGTTTGCGCAGTTGTTATGTAGTTGCTTTGATTTATTTGTCACTTGCTAACTAACGTGTTGTTTCAAGAGACAATGTCATATAGTCCCTATTGACTTCACAAGCACATCCCTGGCTAGTGAGCTCTACCGTGTGACAGTAATTTACGGCTATCATGACACGTGAGTTCGTGAAGTCGTCCGGTCAAGATGGCTGCGGACGGTAGTGTTCTTTAATGACCGTTCCTTTTTTCGCACAGAAGATGGATATTTTCATCTCCTGCATGTAATTTGTGTGCCAGGATGTAAAACCAGGAGTTTCTTCTCAATATCTTCGCCGATGCTAAGGAGTTCGTGCATTGAGTGAAACAACCCTGAATGAATTTTCGCATCGTGAGTGCGTCTGTGGTGTTCGGTTTTTCAACATGGCGGAACAACGTTTAACAAGGCGAAGGGGAGACGCGAGCGACAAGGTAGGCGTGGTGGAGCAAAGCGTTTTAGACTCAAATGTAACTGTCTGGGCCTCAGGAATACTCGTATTCTATATTGGAACTGTGCCAGCGTAAAATAACGAGGCCCTATTCTAGACAACCTGGTATACAGAAACGACATTGTAGCGCTTCAGGAGACGAGACTGGGTGATCAGTTACTCGAAATTGCCGGCTTCAAATGTTTATACAACAGGCGACTTCTGGGAATGGCGATTCTCATTCGCGACAGAATGGTGGCTTCAGAGCTAGACATGTCCAGTTGGGATAGTGACGACACACAAATACAGGCGGTTAGAGTTCAATCCGGTTTACCATTCGTGTTGGTTAATGTTTATGCCCGCAACGCGAGTGTGGATTCCCAGAAGTGGCAGTGCTTAACTGACATATTAGGTCACGAGAGAAATGTTATTTTTTGTGGCGATTTCCTCGCTACAGGCAGTTCATGGGCGAAATATTTCCTCTAACACACGGGGGAAGAGCACGAGACTGCACCTGAAACCATTGACCTGGTTTGTATCAACAGTGGCTGTGTCACCAGAACAGCAAGTCGTCCAGGTGATGAGGACAGTGTTATTGATCTGGCGCTGGCTTCTCTTTCACTCACTACAGTGTGTAGATTTGGTGTCCTAGGGTACCACGGCAGCGACCACCATCCTTGCAGCATATTGGTGGAGAACGACAGAACCAGGCAGCACAAGTCAACGGTCAAGACTTTCCAGTATGACAGTACAGGGCAAGATGTGGTGAGTAAAATAAAGCGCGAAAAGCACAGAAAGCTTCATGACAGGAAACAAATCTGGGAGCAGCTACCTTGGTGGAATGTTGAGGTGGAAAAGGCCTGGGTGGATAAGCATAGTGCTGTAAGGAAATAACAAAACGCCAAAAAGAACAGAGTTGCCCATCCTAGTCCCTACATGCACTTAGAAAGAGAGATGCACACAAAAGTAAGCTACTTTTAAAAAAAAATGGTTATGGTGGTTAAAAGTGAAAAATGGGCAGAGGTGTGTCAAAGAGTAAGCACAGCAAGTCACTGAAATTATTCTGGCGACTACATAAAAGCATGAGTGGGGTAATCAAGAATAAGAGTATTCCTGACTTCCAAGGTGCTGACCTCATCTGGCAGAGGACGGATGAGAACAAGGGCAAAGCCCTCTTGGAACGCTATCTAGAGCAGAGCAACCAGACAAACATGAGAGGCCGAAATCTTGCCAAGGAGATTACTATACCTCAGATAGGTGCAAGGCCCAGAATTTTTCAGATGAAGACACAGTGACAGTGAAAGAAATCAAGGCTGTGCTTCGACGATCAAAAAACAGTGCTCCAGGTCCTGATGGCATAAGATACGACGACATAAATAGGTGTACCGACAACGAGCTAGAGGAACTAGCAGACATGTACAACAACAGTATAGGGAGTGCTATAATCAAGGAGCAGTGGTTACACAGCTATCCGATTTCCTTGCCGAAACCTGGCAAAGACCACACAAAAATTCAGGGATATCGAGTAATAACCATGCAGAACACAATAGGCAAGCTGCTGGAGACGTTAATTGTCAGAAAAATATCAAGCCAGCTTGAGAGACAAGGTGTTTTCCCACCTACCGTCCAGAAAGAGAAACCTGGACCGATGCAGCAGTTTTTGCCCATGATGTCTATGAAGGTTTCCACTCAGCATTGTAACATTTGCTGCAGTGACTGATCTTGAGGACGCGTACAACAGAGTAGCAGTGGATTTCTTAATGCTTCAGCTTCTTGAACTCAAGATAAGTACTTTCCTCCATAGCTGCATCGCTGCTGCCCTCTTCCAACGGAAAGTAGTCTTTAGATGTGGCAGCTGGACTTTAGAACTAACAACAATATATCCTGGCCTAACACAGGTATCACCATTATCTCCGGTGCTGTTCAACGCCTACACTGTGAAAATCACCAGCGAGAAAATCATAGGGCCGGGAGGACATTGTCGCATGCAGACGATGTTTTAGTGTATCGTCAGGGTAAGGCTGTAGAACTACAAACCGAACTCAATCGCATAAGCACTTGGTGTGTTGAAGCTGGGGCAATGGTCAACCCAACAAAGGCAACAGTGACATGGTTCTCTTTAAATAACCGTATTGTCAACAACCCAACGCCAACTGTGAATCTGGGTTCAGAGACGGTGGAAAGAACGTAGGCAATTAATTACCTGGGGATACGAATTGATCGAAGCCTAGCTTATACTGAGCACGTAGACCAGGTGATAACAAAGGCCAAGCGGGGTTTGGCTGCGATGCGAGTGATGGCGGCGGCAAACTGTGAGCAGCGCCATCTATGTCTTATTTACGAGTGGCTGGTCCTTTCCGTTCTGGAGTATGCGATGGCAATCCTGACTCTCAGCCATAAGCAGATAGAAAGGATGGAAAGGATACAGAACGAAGCCATGCGCATCATTCTTGGATGTACAAGAGATACAACATGCAGGGCGATGCGCTACCTTCTTGATTTTCCAACCATGAGGGACAGAATGCAAATTTGCCAAGCACGTGCCTATCTCAGAGCTAACGCAAACACACAACATCCACTGCATAGCGAGATTAAGAGGGTAAAGGGCAGCAGGTAGGGCTACTGTGGAAGGCGGACGAGCCATAGACCAGGCAGACATACTGAATGCTCTACAAGAAGTAAGTCGTTTACGAGAACCAAGCGATGACAGGGAATCTACAACCATGGTCAGGCTGCGAGAACAGCAGTTAAAAGAGGCGTGGCCAAACAAGACCACTAATCAGGAAGCCAAAGAAGAGTAATAAACCAACACAGAACTGGTGTCGTGAGCCGCTACACGCTGCGGGATTTGCTATGGAGGGGATCCGAGCACTTATGGACTGATTGGTTCGATGTACAGTGAGGATGATCTGTCGATTAACTAACTAACTAAATAACTAACTAACTATGAAACTTGAGCGTCCTCCTCTGCTCAGTTGCGGAGTTATTCAGTTGTTCGTGTGGATACTCAAAAGTAGGTGGCCGCTTAGGATTGGAATGTCCGTGTTCACATCGTGGTGCTCGAGTTTGGTCCACGGTAAAGTTCGATGATTTTTAAAAAAAGAAAAAGTTTTGTTTGCATTTTACGTCATAAGCAATATATGACGATGCTTGCATGTGCAGTCTTTATTTACTAGTCTGGAAACAAACAAAAATATCTACCGTTATACACTAGCAATGGTGCTTATACTGCAATCATTACAACGTGAATGCAGATGCTCAGACTTCTGAACTGCAATTGCTACCCTCTTGTGCGCTGCCCATTCTTGGACCGCAAGAACCAATCATGACTGCAGATTACCTTTATCAAGCTGATACATTTATGACAACGCTTATACTCTCCATGAAGGGAACGATTAAAGACTGTTTCGCATTTGCTGAAAAAGAACATATGGCCTTTTGAGCTTGGACGTTGAAGTGAGTTCTTAGAATGTCGTGGGTCGGGACGAGGCTGCGGGATCTGCGCATCAACAAAAGCTGGCTTGTAGACAGCATCGAGAAGGGCTGGCTCGTAGACAGCATCGAGAAGGACTGGCTCGTAGGCAGCATCGAGAAAGGCTGGCTCATAGACAGCATCGAGAAAGGCTGGCTCGTAGACAGCATCGAGAAGGGCTGGCTCGTAGACAGCATCGAGAAGGGCTGGCTCGTAGACAGCGGAATGACTCGCAGACTAGAATACTTTGGTAGTGTTAATAAACATCGTAGTAGTTATAAGGCAGCAGAGATTGAGATCATGGTTCCTAGAGATTGAGGCAATGATCGATCAGCACGAAGCTGGTCACATGACACTTCAGATGGCTTGAGCAACAACGTTCATGGAACAGGAGACCCGACAAAGGGTGGAGAATCATTTCAGAAAAAGTGCTGGGGGAGGGGGGCGGCTTGATGAGAACAGAATTTTGTAAAGGATCTGCTACATAATTATGACGCTAAGACTCTCCAGTACAGTGGTTCTCAACCTTTTTTGGCCCGTTCCCCCCTTCACCATATTTTTAGGACGTCATTCTCCCCCCCCCCCTTCACCATATTTTAGAACGTCATTCCCCCCCCCCCCTTTTCGTATTTCCTCCCTAAAAATTTCCCCCTGCCCCTACACAGCATACGTAATAATTGAAGCTAAATTTAATAGCACATACTAAAACAAGTCTAGACGTCCACATAAAACGTGATTTGTGGGTCTATTTACTTTATAAAATGAATTTTAGAAGGGTGAGACGTACAGAACCGTAAAGTAGGAAGGGAAAAACATGATCAAGTAATCGGTTTTTGTATTAACGCAATCTTGAAATAATCTTCATTCCCCCCCTGGAAACCCCAAAATTCCCCCCTTGGGGGGAATTCCCCACCGGTTGAGAACCACTGCTCCAGTACATTAAAGGATTTTCACTGTATTGTAATAATAATTGGTGATATGATGATAATAATTTGGGAAAACATGTGTCATACATAATGAAAACAAAATTATTAGATTGTAAACTTGACAGGTATAATAGATTATCCTTAAAGGGCATTGCTTTAAAATGTTTTAAAATGTTAACTGAAAGTATTAGCCATGAAATATTATTTTATCAGATAAGATTTTAACTGATCAAACGAAATAATACCAGAAATAAAGAAGACTGCGAAGAAGAAATGGACGACAGAGGAAATTCTAGAATTGATGGACATTAGGCAAAAACAAAAAGAATCACGATGCATGTAAAAGAATACATATAGACATAGTTTGTTGTTGTTGTTGTTTTTGTTGTTTTTTGCGCTTGCTTGCTCGCTTTGAACACAAGCGTAGTCCATACATACTTCTTCTATTAGTATTAGACTAAATTTCGCGTGTGGATAAGTTTCCCCTGTTACCAGTTTCCCTCGCGATCAGGCGAACCAACTCCGACTTCAGACGTACTTGTAACTTACGTCCACAAGTCAAGGACGAGTAGTCAACATTTTAGTTCAACTGTCCGGTGTAGGGGACAGAAGAAGAAGAAGAAGAAGAAGAAGAAGAAGAAGAAGAAGAAGAAGAAGAAGAAGAAGAAGAAGAAGAAGAAGAAGAAGAAGAAGAAGAAGAAGAAGAAGAAGAAGAAGAAGAAGAAGAAGCAGAAGAGGAAGAAGAAGAAGAAGAAGAAGAAGAAGAAGAAGAAGAAGAAGAAGAAGAAGAAGAAGAAGAAGAAGAAGAAGAAGAAGAAGAAGAAGAAGAAGAAGAAGAAGAAGAAGCGGAAGAAGAAGAAGAAGAAGAAGAAGAAGAAGAAGAAGAAGAAGAAGAAGAAGAAGAAGAAGAAGAAGAAGAAGAAGAAGAAGAAGAAGAAGAAGAAGCAGAAGAGGAAGAAGAAGAAGAAGAAGAAGAAGAAGAAGAAGAAGAAGAAGAAGAAGAAGAAGAAGAAGAAGAAGAAGAAGAAGAAGAAGAAGAAGAAGAAGCAGAAGAAGACGAAGAAGAAGAAGAAGAAGAAGAAGAAGAAGAAGAAGAAGAAGAAGAAGAAGAAGAAGAAGAAGAAGAAGAAGAAGAAGAAGAAGAAGAAGAAGCAGAAGCAGCAGCAGAAGCAGAAGCAGAAAAAGAAGAAGAAGAAAAGAAGAAGAAGAAGAAGAAGAAGAAGAAGAAGAAGAAGAAGAAGAAGAAGAAGAAGAAGAAGAAGAAGAAGAAGAAGAAGAAGAAAAAGAAGAAGAAGGAAGAGGAGGAGGAAGAGGAGGAGGAGGAGGAGGAGTTTCACGGAGTTTTTCACGTTGCACAAAAGACCCTACCCCCTATACAAGTTGCACAGTATATCAAAACACCCCTATACCCACTTTGGAATCACCCTAATGTCACGTAATTTCCCGGAAACCCCTCTTATCAACTTTGTTTGCGGTGAATTAAAAATGAAGTACCTTTAAGTGTTCCAGTCTCGTCCCATATTATCACATTAGAAAAATCGTATCACAGTGCACGACATCTACTGCACCACCAAATAAGACTGTCTTTCTTTACGAGTAGTTGTAATTGATCTGTTACTTCCATTAGCCCCTCCCAGGCAATCATTAGTTACTCTGGCAGTCAAAGGTAATCGCAACATTCTTATCAAATACCTATCTAAGCCGCTTCCAAGCTCATCCAAATTTCTACGTTCACGTTCCAAAATGCACTGCGATACAGCAGAAATGGTTCAATATAACGTTTCATGGCTCTCTTTCTGACATATAGGCAGGGGAGAGATAGGGAGCAAACAGCCCGGGAGTTACAGGCGACAGTAGATAAAGTGATTGACTGGTGCACAGAAATGAGTGCTGTCATCCACCCGGAAAAGGCGGCTGTTTTGTGGTGCTCTCTGGACAACAGCATTGTAAGAGCTGATGTCCCAAGCCTCGCGATAGATGGTAGAAATGTCAGCAGAGAGAACAAACTGAAGTATATGGGGATCACATTTGACAGGAGACTATCCTTCAAGGACCATGTGGAGACGGTTGTGACAAGATCTCAAAAGGGACTCAGTGCACTTAAAACTATGGCTGCAATGGACACAGAGCAGAGAATGCTTTTCACACTATACCAGCACTTGATCCTCTCTGTAATTGATTATGGATTAGGTCTGCTCACTGTCTCAGAGAGTCAGCTGGTGAAGTTAGAGCGCATACAGAACGAAGCTATGCGGGTCATTCTGGGATGCACTAGAGACACCCCAGTGTGTGTATACGTTACATCCTTGGTCTGCCGACTGTTGCTGGTAGGCTCAAGGTGATGCAGGCGAAGGCATACCTCAGAGTAGCTGCAGACACAGACCACCCATTGCATGAGGCGCTGGATGCAGTTAAGGGTCAGCGACTGATAAGAGGGAAATCATGGATGGCTCTGGCGGAGGATACGATCAGACAGGTGTACATCTTGGAGAAGATTAGGAGAGGAGAGGAGTGGGTCAGAGTGCCAGCGGAGCAGTCAGACTTGTGCAGAGTTATAATCACATTAAGCCGGGAGTGCTGGGAGTGGCCAGCAGGGGCCACGGAAGTGGAAATCCAGCAACTAATTCAGGACAATGCTCACTCGGGTGATGTGATTATCTACACAGATGGTTCGGTGTCAAGAGTTGAGAGAAGAGGCTGGGGGTTCATAGCCAAAGCTAATGGTCGACGTCTGGGACAGGAGAGCCTGGCATATGATACCACAACATCCAGCTTAAGAATGGAGGTGGAGGCAGTCACTGCGGCTCTCCGCTGGATGGAGAATACGACACACACACATCGTGATTGTAACTGACTCAGAAAGCATGCTGACGAGAGTGAGGACGGGCAGGCTTCGTGCGGAGTGGCTTCCTTCGCTTCGGAGGTCACGGGTGACAAGCATCGCCTGGATCTTTTCTCAGGGGCATGCCGGTGAGCTGGGAAATGAACAGGTGGATAGATTGGCTGGCTCTGCAGAACTTGGTGGAGTATTGATACATGACAAGCCAGACGTGGTTGCGGCCTTGTGGGAGCACGTGCACACCTCGGAGGAGCAAATGGATTACCATGGTCTGGCAAGAATGAGACAGCTTTATGTTTCTACCGACTCCATGTGAGACTCTGACAATCAGATTGCTACTGGTACTATTAGTGTTGGAACTCTTCGCTGGCTGCTGAGGATGGGGACGGAGCGCTTATGGGAATGCCCCGAATGCTGTGATGTCGATTCCTAAATCAATCAATCAATCATCAATCAATCAATCTTTCTGACATTCTGTTAAAGGAACTTAGTACATAAACTTTTAGAATACAGCGTTCTCTGGGAGGTAACACGATCAACGATTGTCTGGAGAAGTCTGATTTGTCCGCCGAAAGGTGCAAATTTCGCAGTTTTGCTGTAAACAGGCACAACGCAATTACGTCCAAAACAACATTCCGGACGAATGCAGAAGAAGATTAATACAGAGTTTGCTTGGTCCTTTCTGCTTTTAATCTCTGTTACACATGTTCCATCTGATGTTATGATTGTCCAACATATTTGAATTTATTGACTTGGTTAAGCATGTTTCCTTCTATTGTAATATCACATATTTGTGTTATCGTTTTCTTTGATATAATCATTGATTATAGTTTATTGATATCAGGAACGTTTTTATTTTGTTGATCTCTCTGTTACTACAAAGACCAACAGTTGTTGCAGATCTTTTGGGTTTTCGGCATTCAATGCTGTGTCATTTGCATAACACAGACTGTTTATAATATAACTTCCAACTCTGGTCTAAATGTGTTAGTCAGGTCTTAGTCAGATGTGACTGAGCCACTGTATGACAGTAGATTGTACTACCTGCTTTCCGTTAGAGCCTAATGTTACGCGGCGCTCACCAAACCTAACTCCCCACATTGTGCCAACGGCTTCGGGCGGAGGGCGCAACTGGGAGAGTGCGTGATTTTCCTGGTGCGAGAAATGCAACACAAAGACTAAATGTCACAGCAGCGCAGAGGCCTTGGTCAGCAACTGGTTTAGGATCGAAGCTCTGACTAGCGGGCAGTTTGAGCATTGCTTGACTGATCCGGGAGCTTCTAGAGCTTGTCTTGTTTCAGATTTACTGCTGTTACCTGTCCTTTGAAGTAATCTAGTCAGGTCGAGAGGAGCATATTATGCCTTTCTCTTTGACACAATAACTGTCGTCTGTCAAGACTTCAAGGTGCCAGTACAGTACAGTAGGTCCAAATTTACTCTTGTGTAATTTAAAACATACTCGTAAAACGTATACATTTAAACATACTAGTAGACTGTGAAAGTTAACAGAGACAATAAACTTCTCATTTTCAGACATATGCACCGAACATATTGCAATGAATAATCTGCCCATATTTCGTGTCCAACAGACATTATCTCTGGGCGGCTGTCTGACATGTCCTACTGCCTGTACTGTGTCTACAGACAGAGAGATTGACGCGCGATTAACTTAAGATGGATTGCTCAACTCGTCTTGAACTTAGCTGCCGAGATAAGCCTCGTGGATAAAATCACATATATACCTGGCTCTTACACTAGCTGCCGAAGATAAACAAATATAAGCTAAGATAGCATACCTCTACAGGTGGTCACATTGTTGAAAAATGTGTGAAAGGTGCGTGTGAAAGATGTGTGTGTGTGTGTGTGTGTTTTTTTTTTTTTTTTTTCTTTTTTTTTTCTTATGCTTACTTTAGCAGTTTCAAAGAAATAACTGACTTGACCAATGATTACACCTGTTTTAGTATTGGCTGGCTGGTTTGCTGGCTCATATGTTTGCTGGTTGGTTGGCTGGTTGGCTGGCTGGTTGGTTGATTGATTGGCTGGCTAGTTGGTTAGTTGACCGGTCGCTTAAAAGTCGCTTAAAAGTCATCAGAGTCGACTTCATTGCACCGGGTTTTATCCCATATGGCTCGGTCTCTTTCCGCAGCACGGAAAGCTTCGCACAAAGCACGAACTCCGTAGCAATTAGCGACGACCCTCAGGAGTCTCCGAAATATTCAACTCGTAAACCGAAGGACGCGGCCCGGAATCGAACCCACAACCTTCGGAGCAGGAGTCAAACGGCTTGACCACTTCGCCACAGAGACTCTTTTGTTGGTCTATTGTATGGTTGGTTCGCGGGCGGGTTAATTGACTGGGTAGTTTGTTGGTAGGGGTAAAATATTCTAAAACTCAGTCAGAGATCTTAAATCCGTTGCAATGACGTCTTGCTAGTCCCCGCAATGAAAAGGGCTTGCATTTTTGATTGTCACTTCGAACAGAATTATGAAATCGTATAACCCAAGGTGATTTTAATATGAGGGTCATTTGCTGCATTACGAAATCGTCTTGGGAAACTGGATTGCAGTTGTCTTATATGAACGTAAGTATATTCTTAACATAATTCCTGGAACTCTGCGTCACATATTATTGCAACAAACTAGCTACGACGGGGATCTACAATTTCACCAGTAATCTTCAAATCGTTCGTCATGCACTAACATAGGGCGACATTGGCCACCTACTCCTCCGAGTGATTAGGTCTAGATCATGTGATGACCCTACCACATTAGAAATCCATAGCGGGAAACGGCTTCGATTTGTGTTGTTTCAACGCCTACACAAGTAGGACAGCGGCAACAGAGACATCGGGTGTTTTGGAAGATGGAGATGTGGTTTTATAGAAGAATGTTGGAAATTAATTGAACAGCCAAAATGAGCAATCTGGCTATTTTGAGGGAAGCTAAGCCGCAAAGACAACTTATAACAAACACCAGAAATAAGCATTTTTGGCCAAATTATGAGAAGACAAAAACTGGAACATGTGACCACAGGAAATATTTGGGGAAAGAGCGATAGAGGAACACGGCATTAGAAAATTCTTGACAGTTTTGTTTCATGGCACGGAAGGGAGTCACCACACAAATTGATCTATGCCGTTGGAGATCGTAATTTGTGGAGAAACATGATTGCTCACGCCAGCCGACAAGATACTGGATGATGATGATTAAAACTTGCTGATGACACCCTTGTATATAGACAGGGGATAGACTGGGCAGAAATATCTATAGAACTGCAGGCTGCTGTAGAGAAAGGAGATGGGCGGTGTACGGAAGCGGGCTCTGTCATCAACCCAGGCAAGGCATCCATACTATTTTTGTTGTTGTTCGCATATCCTTTACAGGACATCGCTGTCAACATCAGCATCTTTCAGCTGATTGTTGATTTCTTGGCAAGATTACGCACAGTAGTTTGCCATTGCTTTCTGAGCGGCGGCTCACATACCCCGTAAGTTACCGACGCGTAGAGAACCGCTAACGATTCTCACGCAACGTCACGTTACTCACGAGAGTATACTCGATTACGGAGAAAGTCGTGTAACCCCTAGACCAGAGAGACCGGTATCCGTACTATAGCGTTCATTAAAACAATAGAATTGTCAAGGAGGAGGTACCAGATATAGCAACCAGCGTCAGCCTTGTCAACAGAGAGAACACATACAGGTTGGGAATAAGCGTTGACAGAAGCGTCCTTCAAGGATCATGAAGATAGGTTTAGTACGAAGAGGTGACTCGATGATTCGAGTGATGGCAGTGGCGGATATGGAACAAAGATTGTTGTAAACATTGTACCTGTCAGTACGTGAACTCCTCGGTGATTGAGTGTAATTGGTGATGCTCACAACTTCTCCTAATTAACTGGCGGAGAACTCTTACATAATGAGACCATGGGAATTATTCAAAGAGGATACACGTATCATATATATGCCGAATATAATGGCCTTGTCATCAAATTATTGCAGGTATACGGTGCTCCAGGTCAAAATGTACCTTAAGATAAGAGCAGACAAGGATCATCTTGTGGGAAGCTTTGACTATACCAAAGGACATTGGGTGAAAAGAGAGAGAGAGAGAGAGAGAGAGAGAGAGAGAGAGAGAGAGAGAGAGAGAGAGAGAGAGAGAGAGAGAGAGAGAGAGAGAGAGAGAGAGAGAGGGAGCACAATCATTCAGATGTGTGGAGTGGGTAGGATTGCGCATCGAGAAGAATGGGTCACGGTGTCCCCTAATATAGAAGCATTGCAGAGAGTTAGTTATAGCTACATTTGGTAGACGATGCCCAGAAAGAACAGCGGGTGTTATAGAAGTGTCCGTGCAACACTTCATGGGAAAAAAGCCACACCATGGCGATGTAATAATACACACTCTTGGTATGTGGTAAGAAGTAACCATGGAACTTGTGTTTTACTGCAAGGACAAATGGCCGCTGTTTAAAAAGTGGAGTTTGGCACACGCTGCTGCAACATCTAGCCTGCAAATGGAAGTTGAGGTTGTAACAAAAGTCTTGCGATAGTTGGAGGCAATACAGCCAGACATGGCGTGTTTGTAATGGACTCGCAGAGTATGCTTCGGAAAGTGGGATCTGACGTGTTCCGGATCAAGTGGCTAGAATGGCTAGGCGGAACTGGGATTACGAGCATATGATGCAATTTATACCCTGGGCATGCAAGTGTGCGGGGCAATGAACGGGCTGATGGATTAGCTGTTGTTGCACTTGGTGGAGAGCTAATTTATGATAAAGTGATGTTGTCAAGATGATCTGAGATGGAATGAGAAGTGCAACTTAACGGACGGAGTATCCTTATCTGGGAAGACTGGCTCAGAAAATAGTAAATAGATGGTCTGTATGATACTCAAAGTGTTGAGGATGTGCCAGGTGTACTAAGTCAAATTACTACTGGAGAAATGACCATGGAAAATCTTCTATGGCTCGTAAATAGGGAATGTGTGGGAATGTCCCGAGGGCACTGATGCCGATTCTTAAATTAAGTATTAAGTATTCATAAAGTTCATCAACGTTTACATAGATACTACATCAATATTACTGTAGTCGCTGTAGGTACATGGTACTTTTGTTAGGCCAGACAAAAGTGGTATGGCGCTCATCAATATGTACGGGCTATGTGCAATCGTATATCTGAAAGTTTATAATTGTCTTTGATTCGGATACCAGAATATCTTCTTATAGTTTGTTTATCCAGGTGTGTGTGTGGGACACATGTACACCATATATGAACACGCTGGTTCTCAATATATATAAATACACTAATGATAGACCTAACAAACCTTCATAAAAACAGGATCAATGACGGACGTACAAAATCACAGATCTATGTAGCCTTCACCAGTGCCACACAACAGAACAGGATCATATCCCCAAGTAGCCTTCATCAGTGGCACCCAACAAAATAGGATCATAGCCCTAAGTAGCCTTCATCAGTGTCACACAACATAGCAGGGTCTCAGACTTATGTAACCTTCATCAGTGTCACACACCAGAGCAGAATCACAGACCTAAGTAGCTTTCAGCAGTGCCACACAACAAAGTAGTATCACAGAACTAAGTAGCCTTAATCAGTGCCACACAACATAGCAGGGTCTCAGACTTATGTAACCTTCATCAGTGGCACACAACAGAGCAGAATCACAGACCTAAGTAGCCTTCATCAGAACAGGATCACAGACGGACGTACACAATCACAGACCCAAGTAGCCTTCATCAGTGGCACATAACAGAGCAAGATCACATACCTAATTAGCCTTTAATCAGTGGCACACAACAGAGCAAGATTACATACCTAATTAGCCTTTAATCAGTGGCACATAACAGAGCAAGATCACAGACGAACGTACCCCAACGACATACCTATGTGGCCTTTATCAGAGTCAAAGAAACCACAGAACAAGGCACAGTGATAGCCTTCATTTACTTATTCAGCACTGCAGATACCTTTTTTTTCGCTTCTCGTTCAAGTGTAGGCATGATAGTTTCTGTATTTTTCTGTGACATTTCAGTTAACATCTCTTGAAGTCTGTCAAGTGTTTTAGTTAATTTAGCGACAAACTGGCTAGATATTCATTATAAATAAATAGTAAGTAAACGTAAGGGACCCTTTTACGTACCTTAAGACTCATGGGGCGTAAGGAACTAGACCTATATTTATTAATACCAATCGGCACTCGATGTGGTCAGTATCAAGTCGGAGTGTAATTGCTCATCATTAACCAGCTTGATTATTCTGTTGCTCTTTTGTTATACCAATTGAAAAGCATTGATTGAGCTCTCATTCCAGTGATAATCAAAGCAGCTGGCCATTATGAGAAAACCACACAATCAATTTGCTTGTTATCACTGAATATAAATTATTCTAAGGCCGTAATCAAACTTTATGATTGGTAACTGTTTATGATTCGTCGTTTGGACTACAACAGCCTGCAAGATGATTGGCTGGGCTATACAAATCTGGTATGGTAATTATGGGTCTATATCCAAAGGATATTTTGTAAACCAACTGATCTGTATGTTGGAGAAGGAACCATGTTTAATTTTCAAGTGATGAAGATTCTAAAGTAGTTGTCCTGCCTGTTATTTATTTTACAGCTGTACTTTATAATAAATATGATTGTCTGAAATAAATATGGGAGCAACAGTATTACTTTCTATTAATATTAGATGAATATTAAATTAACATTGTTATCAATGAGAAAATAAATATTCTTTACAGGAATGTTATTATTAGCGTCATCTTCATAATCATCATAAATTTCATCACCATTGGTTTTCAAGATATCTCTATTGTGAGTCACACTAATGTGTTCCACACACACATTTCAACATTCACGTCTACAGGCCCCAAGATTTGCCCCACTTTGATCATTCTGTAGACGATAGACGAGGACACACACAATGTTGGCGCTGACTAGTCTTCTGCTCTTCGTCACAATTCCGCGCCTGCTAGCGGTAAAACTCACAGCGGTCAAATTTGAGTAAGTTCACATATTTGTGAATTGTTTTGTTGTTTGTCCAATCTGGTCTTCTGTCACACATGGAATATGGTGGTTTAGATAAATAAGTTAAATAAAGTAAAGAAGTCTGTTCTTCTCGCTGGGTATATGGTGCCAGCCTCACAGCTATAAAGATCTACTGGCACTCGAATGGCCATGTGCTCACTGTCATTCCTTTACTTCACTGATAGCTAGTTTGTGCAGAGTGGACCTGGTAGCCCAGATCATGTTTACAAAAATATCTCGTTAAGACTAATAAAAGTCTAAAATATGTTTGTGACAACGACGACATGAGGATGTCGACTGTCGATCAAACAGGGAGTGACTCCAATTTTGATTTTCGTTTGACCCAACTCCGTCCGGCTTCCTTGATTATTGGCTGGTTCAAAGTCGCAGCTCGCTGTGGGTTCGCTTGCCTGAGTCGATATTTGCCATTATAATTTTTTTTCCCGCGTTTCCATCCTGCTTCAGGATATTGTGGTCAACACCAGCATCTTTCAGCTGTATGTTGATTCCTATAGTATGTCCACATTTGTTTGCCTCAATATAAACATCCATATCTCAGTAACCAACTGAGGGAAAATTATGAGATTTAGTATATAACCTTATCATTATGTCCACCCAACAAAAATTTTTTTTGTTCTGCAGATTTTACAGCAGATTTCAAAGTTTGTTTATATGCGGTATATAATTTACGAGTCTGAGATGAAATTCATAATTTTAAATGTATTAAAGCGTAGCCAGACAATCAGCACCCAATGTTGAATATTTTCACGGGATTGGCCTTATGCCAACTCCCCGCGTTGTTTTAAACTAGGACTGTTCAGAGGTGTCTCAAAATGTGGGTTATTTCATGAAACCTGATTAATATTTTGTTGTATTTTAACATCTTACTACTTATCGCTAACATTGAAATGTATGAATATTTTTCAATGGGATTGAATGCGAAATTGTGTATACTATTACAAATTCCGAAAAAAGAACAGTACATGCATTGGGTTTGAGTAAACGGTAATTTCGTCGATGGGTGCAAGAATCTGGAATTAAACCACCACGCATTAACCAAAAGGCAGGTAGAAAGATTATTGTAGACAGCTTTGACAAAGATGTCATAAGGCGAGCTATTATAAAAATGCTTTGAAAAGTCGCTTAAAATTCGACAGGGTCGACTTCATTGCACCGGGTTCTATCTCATATGGCTCGGTCTCTTTCCGCAGCGCGGAAAGCATCGCACAAAGCACGAACTCCGCAGCTCTAGCGACGACCCACAGAAGTCTCCGAAAAATTTAACTCGTGAACCGAAGGATTCGGCCCGGAATCGAACCCACGACCTTTGGAGCCAGAGTCAAAAGGCTTGACCACTTAGCCACGGAGAATCCTAAAATTATAAAAATTTTGGACTTTATATCCAGGATTATCCAGCATTATAAAAATGCTGGATGCCAAAGAAACAGTGACTGTAAGAAAACTTAGGGTTTGGTTGAGAAAGAACAATAACACAGAGCTATCCAAAACAACTTTTTGGAAAATTATAAGGACATTATCTTCACTGTTTGAAAGTACAAGGGCGGTAAAAATATTCTTTGCGAGCAACCGCATTTAGGAGCCTTGAAAAGCAGATACCTACGTGAAATAAGGGAAATACGCAAAGAAAATTATGACATAGTGTATTTGGATGAGACTTGGAAAAGGAATGGCAATCAATGGATGGAAAGATAAAGCGTTATGTGCCCAGTAGTAAAGGACAGCGTTTGGTCATAGCCTATGCTGGTAGTACTCATAATGGCTTACTACAGAATGCTGGGCTCGTGTTCGTATCAAAGCATACAGACAATAGGGATTATCATAATGAGATGAATGGTAATGTATTTAGAGATTGGCTCGAGAATACAGTACTTCTATCCCTTGATAGACCGTCTTGTCTAATCATGGACAATGCATCATATCACAATGTTGTTGCCCAAGAAGACAAAATACCTACGGCATCGAGCACAAAGGAAGCAATAAAGATATGGCTCCGAAGGGAAAACATATTTCAAGCTACAGTTGTTGTTCCTTGTAAAACAGGCGCAAAAAAGCAAGAAATATCAAATCGAGAAGTTGATAGAAGAGCATGGCCATAGGTGCTTGAAACTTCCGCCGTATCATTCTCATTTAAACCCTATAGAAATTGTGTGGGCTAAAATTAAAGGATAAGTGGCAGCTGCCAATACTACATTCAAATTGTCTGACGTCAAGATACTAATCCAGTCCGCGCTATTAAATATTGATAAAAGTTACTGGAAAATATGTGAGGACCATGTGGTGAAAGAGGAAGAGGACTATTGGAGAAAGGATGGATTGAATTTTATGCAACCGAGAGTAATCATCAACCTACTGGAATCGTCCGACACAGATTAAGGTCTGGGCAGATCGCAGACCTTAATCTACGTACACACTTACTGGGATATTTTTCTCCAACTATTCAGACGAATTGCAGGCCCTAAACATTACAGCATCAGCATAATGTCAATGGCAACAGTTTGTATTCCACAGTGATGAATTTTCAATTCCGCAAGCCCTCAGCCGTGACAAACAACTGCATTGAAACAAAAGCACACACACACTAAACGCATTGAATACCAACAGAAGAGTAATATTGCGGTGGAAACTGACATATTGTGGCATAACAAGAAACGTGAGAGCAAACACGTTGTCAAATTAGGGGACAACAAACGTGCATACGAATCAATCTATAAACTTCAATGAAAAGAGGACCAACATCTTGGTCGTTAAGAAGAAAGCCCACTACAGAGACACTGACAACTATTTTCATAGTGCAAAACAGGTAATCATGTTCCGTCTCTGAACGGTAAACAGCAGAGTAGACAATCTTTCACGAAGACTCAAAGCGGGTCTGTCACCCATGTATACGTGTGAACAAACTACACAGACAGCTGAACAGATCCTTAAAAATGGAAACATGATGACTAAATTGCGGTATCATTTCTGGTCACTCCATACGCACATTAACGCACAGCTATTTGGAAGCTTTCACGAACTCAATATAAAAAGCTAGCACGAATACTTGTGTACACATTATTAACCAGCAGCTGAAGAAACAAGAAGGAAATGAAAAATAAGGTAAGAAATATATTCCTTCTACTTTCCTGTCCTTTTACAAATTATTTACCCCATTCCTCTGTAAATTGTCTGTCTTTACTAATATTACACATTGCACCCTTTTCGGGATTCTCCGTGGTGAAGTGGTCAAGCCGTCTGACTCGGGCTCCGAAGGTTGTGTGTTCGATTCCGGGCCGCGTCCTTCATTTCACGAGTGCGTTTTTTCGGAGACTCCCGAGTGTCGTCGCTGGAGGTACGGAGTTCGCGCTTTGTGCGACGCTTTCCGCGCTGTGGAAAGAAACTGAGCCATATGGGATAAAAACCCGGTGCAATGCAGCCGACCCTGTCGATTTTAAGCTACTTCTTTCATTGCACCCACTCCCAAACGAATCCGGATACGCCTTGTGTGTCATTTGAATTGGCGGGGCTTTCATTACTGTAAACATAAATTTGTTAGCGAGAAATCACTAGTTTTTCAGCAAAGCATCAAAGAAATATCGCCGCTTTCGATGATTTAAGTTGTTTTTGGACCTATCAAAGACATATTTCTTGGGTGGGGGTAAATATAAGACGGCTGGAAAAATTGCATAACGATGCAACAGACAGTTTTCAAAATAATTGATCGTGAATGAAGGCTTTCTTTTCGGGACATACTATAGGCTAGATTACGCTCATCAGCACGCCACGACTTTCTGAGCGACCGGCTCCATACTCTCATAAGTCACTGGCGCGACTCGAATCACTTCTAATTCTCGTGCGCTCACATTAACCACGAGAGTATTCGGGATTAACGGAGAAAGCTGCTAACCCCCTCGGCAGCCATTATAATACAATTGCTTAATGTACAAATCAGTGAGGGAACTTCTGTGTTCAAGAATTTCATTAGACAGGCTAAAGGAAGCTATTACGTCACATGTCGGCTATACACTAACCAACATGCATATAGAAGAGATTGTAGAAAACTACACAAACAAACTTGTTGTGACACACGAAGATCTAATACATTTTCCACGTCTGGAAAAACAACGACCAGCACACCGAACGAATAAATGAAACGAACAACACGGAAAACAAGATGAACAACAGCTAAAACAACAAGAACAGCAACAAATAGACATACCAAAAGACAACCAAGAAGACAACATTCTGGAAACACAAGCAGAAAAACAGTTACAACTGTTATTAACTCCCCCCCCCCCCCCCCCCCCAAAAAAAAAAAAAAAAAAAAAAGAGAGAGAGAGAAAAAAAAACGAAAAACAAAGAACCTTAAGCCCAAACTCAACAAGCAGTGCCAAGAAAGAAGAAGAAAAAACCTATCGACAAAATCAACGCCAAAAAAGATGGAAAGACAAACAGAAAATATTGACGAAACCATCAACAATGACACCTTAGATGATAACACTGAAACAGGATTGATATGAGAAGACACTACTGACACTGACACCGACACTGACACCAAAGAAGATGACATACTGGTTTAAAACATCTGCAATCAGATCAAGTCTGCATCAAGATAAACAAGAAAACATAACGACTATCTCAACTAGGCAATATCGTTTGTGCAGATCTCTGGTTTTAATATTACTGTTAGTCAGCTATATCATTTGCTTGTTTTGATTATGTAATGATGAGTAAGTGGCACCTTGCCGTCTTGACAGACGAAAGTATGTGGATTGGAATTTGGCCAAAATCCAATCTCGCTATGCATGGGCATGGGTTCAGAGAACATGTGTTGCCCATGCAGCATGCCCCATCTCTCTGCCTTCCCTTGTTTACTCCAGAGGAAAGGATAACCAGTACTTTTGGAACAAGGTTGGCTGCAGATGCTGGTGGCTCAACATCAAACCTCCAGGAGCTGGAGGTGAGTCTCACCTCCAAGAGCAGGAGGTTAGTGGTGGCCAGAACCTCACATTCGCGGGACATGGCTTAGAGGTGTTCAGCGTTATCCCGCAGTAGAGGACCTTTAGGCAAGTGTCTGGATCTGTATGAGCATGTACACCTCTCAATCGTAAGTGTCCGGAAAAATGTAAGCGTGTACTACAGTCAGACTCTCTGCTTGACTCTGCGGATCCCGCGACCATCGAGAATAGGCCCGCCGGAGATATTGCTCGTCTTTTGCTAACAAATCTCCCAACTTGACACCGTGTGGATCCCGCGACCATCGAGAATAGGTCCGCCGGAGATATCGTTCGTCTGTTGCCACTAAATCTCCAAGACTGAATAAGTAAAGAAATGATAAAAGTAGTGGTATTTCAATTGCGCTTGCGCTCCCACCTATGCTACACCCTTCATGTGTCTTCACAAAGTCGGACTAGAGTCAAGCTCAACAGGGTCTTCTTTCCCCGCTGATTCTACCAAGCCCGTTCCCTTGGCTGTGGTTTCGCTAGATAGTAGATAGGGACAGTGGGAATCTTGTTAATCCATTCATGCGCGTCACTAATTAGATGATGAGTAATGATATTATTATTATTAGTCTGACTTTACGACCACAATCACTAGCCATATTATTTTTTGTTTTTTGTTTGGAGAAAGATATTCCTTTCAAGATTTTATTTCTACTGGATAACGCGCCTGGACACCCACCACATCTAGGCGATCTCCATCCAGATGTAAAATTTGTTTTTCTTACGCCAAACACGACTCCACTCATCCAGCATTTGGACCAAGGTTTGATTGCGACCGTAAAGGCCAACTACCTCCGAACCACCTTCGTTCAAGCAATATCCGCAATAGATGATGACTCAGAACTAACAGTGCGAGATTTTTGGAAACACTACATTTTAATGTGTATCAAGAATATCGCTACCCCCTGGGAGGCTGTGACGACAAAGTGCATGAATGGCATCTGGAAACATTGTGTTAAGCGCTATGTTAATGATTTTCGTGGATTTGACAGTGAACATGAACTTGAAACGATTCGGGAAAAAATAGTAAACTCGCCAAAGGCCTTTTTTGGAGTGTGAAATTGAAGATGTCGAAGAGTTGCTAGACAAAGAATCCGGAGAACTTATAAATGAAGAGTTAATCGAACTGGAAGAAGAAAGAGTGGCGGAAGAAGAAAGAAGAGAAGCCTAGAAAGAAAAGGATGAGCCAGAAAGAAAGTTCACCACTAAGGGATTATCAGAAGGTTTATCTTTACTGAATAAACTTCTTATACATTTCGAAACAATGGACCCAAACATCGAACGATTTACAAGGATTGAACGGATGGCGCACAATGTGTTTCGTCCGTATCGTGAAATTTATGATGAAAAAAAAGAAAAGAAACATACAATTCAGACAAAGCTCACCATGTTTATGAAAAAACCAACTCCGGTACCCCCAACTGCTGCCTTAGATGACGACATTAATGATCTGCAGCCAAGCACAAGTGGCCAATAAAATGTTTCGTACATGTTTATATATTTTGATGTTAATGACAATTTGATGTGTTTTGCGATTGAGAAAATGTTTCCTATAGTATTTTCCACACCTGTATTTTGTATGTTTTGCAAATATTAAACCAGTTGTACAGTTAATGCAGTGTTTTTCTTAAACCTGACGATGTAAAAATAAGAAACAAAATGGTGTAGAGATGATACAAATGGCACAAAATGGACATCGAAAATTATGATTTATAACAATAATAAAAGAAACATGATATAATTTAACTTAAATATTTTTATAACATCACTTCACATTACTGTACACATAGCGTACTCAACTTACGACCAAATCGAGTTACGACCGGTCTGTCGGAACCGATCGTGGTCGTAAGTCGAGCATAGCTGTACATTCATTGTGCTTGCGATACAGTTATTACCCAATGCAGTTAAATTCACAATCCTTGTCTTTTTGGGTTTTGTTATCTTTCCCTCATCTCTCCCACTCTCTATCTCTCTCTTATTCTCTCTCACTATCTCTCTCTCTCTCTCTCTCTCTCTCTCTCTCTCTCTCTCTCTCTCTCTCTCTGTCTCTGTCTCTGTCTCCCTCTCTTTCTCTATCGCGCACGCGCCGCAAACGCCACACGTCCCTGTTTTTAAATCAACTTTGTAAGATGGGATGCGTTTACGATGTTCCATGTATGATCCATTCAGTGATACGTTTAAACTTGTTTAAATAAAACTAAGTGTGCATGAGAATACTTGGAGTATGAAAATAATTCGATTGACAGATTTTAGTATGCATGAGAGTAGAAAATTACTTCACCGTTATCAGCATCAAGTAATATGTAGGTAATTGCACTTTGCTATAAATATAATTGTATCATATATGGGAGCGGGGGCGGGGGAGGGGGGTATTTGTGCTCGCCACTGTTCGGGTTACCTTCCAATAACAATCACTGGCAACAAGCACCTTTATGCTAGCGCACTTCTGAACGTAAATACATATCTGTTTGCAGTTTCAAAGATTTACGGTGAGTTTTTCTTCTTCTTTGGAATTGATGTTGTAAATAATACTGTGAGTTTTTGTTTGAAATTATTATTACCGAAAGCAACAAGTTATCTATGTGTACTCAAATATCTTTATCGAAGAGCTACTGAAGTAAAAACAGATCTGTAGTCTGTACTTATGCTTTATAGACGACACAAATATACTTTAGTTATGTGATGAGGAAATGTGTTTCTGGAAACATAATGAGGTATGCAAAGATGAGTGGTAGAATAGGTTGAAGCAGACCGAGAGATATGACGCTCGGTGATGGTCTAAGACGGTGGCATTGGAAAATATCCCCAAAAGAATTGATTGATCCAGTGCACAAAGGACGTAGTTATGTGGATAAAGTATGAACGCCCATGCCAGTTGACGGGCACAGGATGATGATGATAAGTGAATGTATTCTAGACTTCGGTTTGTATAGTTATAAGAGGGGACGTAATTTTGCTAAGGGCATAAACCTTAAAGCTTATGATAATTATGTATTATAATAAAAATTATAGAGTGTTACATTTTTATTTTTACAGTTACAAATCCATGTTGCTTATTATAATTTTGAGACTAAAAGTAAATTATTTGAATTAAATAACTTAAATTTTAAAATATATTTTATATAAGAACACTTTAATTCACAAAAAATATTTCCTATTGTTGTCATTCATATATTATAGTTAAGAATTTACTTGTGAAATCTTAGGTATTGTTGATAAGCATATCCATGAGTACTAAAATTTTTGTCCGGACTTTACAAGGCCGATAAAGAAACAAAGAAGTACCAACGGGAGTATATATTGCCACATTTTATTTGTGCTCGGCGCAGTCCGGTTACTTGTCATTAACAATCACCTACAACAATCACCTACAACATTCGCCTTCATGCTAAGGCTCTTCTGGACGTAAATACATACTTGTAGCAATTTTAAAACTATCGGCTATACGCTGACCAACAGGCGGATAGAAGAGATACTAGAACTTATGGCGCATGCCCTCTACACACTGTCCAGCAGACGTATAGAGGAGATGTTAGAGCTTGTGTCACATATTGGCTACACACTGTCCGGCCGACGTATAGAAGCGATGTTAGAGCAGCGGTTCCCAAGCTTTTTAAGCAGAGGGCCATATCTAATATTTTCGGTAGTTAAGCGGGCCACAACGTTATAAAATTATAAAAGTCGTGAAATATCATTCTTATCTTTCTTAACTTTGGTCAACACAATTCTAAAACTTTAAAGGCAGTCAGTGTCAGTACTACCATCCATCCATCATGTGCCATGCCGGTAAGCGTGGGCGGTCATGTTCTGCCATCTCACTCGATCAACAGAGTCGTGGATCAGTTCCGTGTTTTTGTCTCGACCATGCCACAAGGCCAAGCCATCCAGATACTTGTTTCTAGGTCTTCCCCTTGGTCTGTTCCCCTCGATCTTACCAGTTGTCACCAAGTTCTCCAAATCATTTCTTCTCATAACATGCCCAAAAAATTGTGACTGTCTACGTCTAATGTCTCTGATCAGTTTACGATCTTCATTTGTTTCTTGAAGGACTTGTTCATTGGTCTTTCTGGCTGTCCATGGTATTCTTTGCATTTTCCTCAGAAACCACATTTCTACAGCCATCAGATATTTTTCAGCCTGGCTGCTCATTGTCCAAGCTTCACATCCATATAAAAGTACAGGTTCTATGTAGCATCTCAACACTCTTTTTCTCGTTTCAATTGACATCTTTTTATTGGTCAGTATGTTTTTCATCTTGCTAAAGGCTACTTTTGCCATGGCGATTCTTGTTCTAATCTCTTCAAGGCATCTCCCATCAGATGTTATTACTGTTCCGAGGTAATTGTACCTATTCACTTGTTGAAGAGTTTTCCCATTTACTTGTATATTACACTGTGGTATTTCGTTCTTCTTAGTGACGACCATAATCTGTGTCTTTTTACAATTTAATTCTAACCCTTGTTGTTCACTATGTGTAACAACCGCATCTACTAAATTTTGCAGGTCCTGTTCATTGTCTGCAATCAAGACTGTATCATCTGCATATCTAATGTTACTACACTGCAGTCATTTTATTTATTTTTATTTTTTATTTTATTTATTTATTTTTTTTGGGCTTAAAATCAAAATTTCATTTAACAATATATATTTATCAATTTCGAAAGTCGATATTAATGTAATTAATTTACAATTGTAACTGTTCTCCATAACCAGTTACTTAAGTTCAGATGCCAGTTTATCAATGTCTGGGCACAAATCTGTCGTGCCCAAAGTCATAAACGCAGCTAGGTTACTGTCGGTGAGTCTGGAATGTTGCTAGTTTTTTTATAACTGTCATTGGGGAAAATGACTGCTCGCATCTGTAAGTCAAACCAAAACGACAAATGGACGAATGAACGCAAGTGTTCAAATTGTTCAACAGGCAAGAGTCGCCAGAATGAAATCATATGATCATCTGAAGGTGAAGCAGGCAGCTCCATAAATACCCATTTCGGTGCAGAATTGTTTCAAATTTCAAATCAATTACTTCGCTGAAGGTTTTGCTGTAATTGACAGAGCCTGACAATAGGAAATAAGAACGGATTTATCAAGAGGGCAACATTATCCTCCTCTATTGTGAACTCTTGAAATCTCGACTGAAATTTATCAAGAAGATTTTCAACTTTTGCTTTGTACTGTAACAAGTCATATTTCTTTTCCACCACAAGTTGGAAACACCTCTAAAGTCCCTTCAGTCAGCTGTCCGATAAACAGTCGTAGTCTCATTTTAAATGAAGAAATGTTATCGCACAAAGTTGTGAATAATTCCCCCCCCCCCCCTGGAGCCTCGCATTTGAAGAGTTTAAATGATACGTGATGTCCACCAAAAATGCCGGGTCATTAAGCCAGTCATCTTTCAGCAGACATTCCCGTTCTGTAGGCAATGCATTTTTTTTTACAGACAGAAACAGATAAACACTATTTTTCAGTGCCCAGAAACGTGACATAACTTTCCCTTTAGATCAGAGGTTCCCAAACAACGGCCAGCGGGGCACTTGTGGCCCGCCAGCTGTAAGAAAATGGCACGCGAGGCCTCGTTGTTTAATATAATATCTTTTAATAATTAAAAAAAATGCAGTCAGAACGCCCCGCAATTTAATAATGAAGGACCGCCAATTTTGAAGTTGGAGGTTCGAAATGTTCTTAATCATATGAAAGCTGGCAAGGCCCCCGGTGCAGATAACATCACAACAGAAATGATTAAAGCTTTAGAAGAATATGTAATAGATCAAGTCACCAGAATGCTGAACACAGTATATATGATACCGGAGATATACCTTTTGAATTATGTAACTCTGTATTTATTGCAATACCAAAGAAATCAGGAGTCTTAGAATGTGATCAACATAGAACAATTAGTACAATGAGTTACATCACAAAGATGTTGCTACGAATTATTATGCAAAGAGTGGGGAAGAAAATACAACCTGAAATAGGGGAAGAACAATGTGGGGTTGTAAAAGGAAAGGGTACAGTGAATGCTTTGTATATGCTTCGATCACTTATCGAACGTGCTATAGAAGTAAACAAGGATATACATCTTTGTTTTATTGACTACACAAAGGCTTTCGATAGAGTTAGACATGGCAACATGGTGGATACGCTTGCAGATCTACAAATTTATGGGAAAGACATTAGACTTATAAAAAACATATATTGGAAACAACAAGCTGCCATAAGGATTGATAATGAAGTAGGACAATATCAGCCTATTAAGAGAGGTGTTAGGCAGAGATGTATTATGTCTCCAGATCTTTTTTTTTTCCCCTATACAGTGAAAATATTTTCAAAAATGTAGAAATATAAATGGAATCATCATTGGAGGACGAAAAATCAATAACATTAGATATGCAGATGATACAGTATTCATTTCAGACAATGAGCGGGATCTGCAACAATTAGTAGATGCGGTTGTTGCACACAGTGGACAACTGGGATTAGAATTAAATTGTAAAAAGACACAGATTATGGTCGTCAATAGGAAGAAGGAAGTACGACAATGTAATATACAAGTACATGGGAATATTCTTCAACAAGTGAATCGGTACAATTATCTCGGAACAGTCATAACATCTGATGGGAGATGCCTTGAAGAGATAAGAACAAGAATCGCCATGGCGAAAGTAGCCGTTAGCAAGATGAAAAACATACTGACCAATAAAAAGATGTCAATTAAAACGAGAAAAAGAGTGTTGAGGGGCTACATAGAGCCTGTTCTTTTGTATGGATGTGAAGTTTGGACAATGACCATTCAAGCTGAAAAATATCTTATGGCTGCAGAAATATGGTTTCTGAGGAAAATGCAAAGAATACCATGGACAGACAGAAAAACCAATGACCAAGTACTACAGGAGACAAATGAAAATCGTAAATTGATTAGAGAAATTAGACGTAGACAGTCAACATTTTTTGGACATGTTACGAGAAGAAATGGACTGGGGAACTTAGTGACAACTAGCAAGATCGAATGGAACAGACCAAGGGGAAGACCGAGAAGAAATACCTGGATGGCTTGGCCACATGGCATGGTCGAGACAGGAACACTGAGCTAATCCACGACTCTGGTGATCGAGTGAAATGGCGAGTCATGACCATCCACGCTTTCCGGCATGGCACATGATTGATTGATTGAAAGCCCCGTCAGCGTGCGATAATTTACTCTGCTCGTGGTTGTTATGCTTATATATTATTGAATGTGCCTGTTTAGTTCACAACGAAACGTAATGAAGGTTTATGCGGCAGTGTGTAGCGACATGCCACATAAATTCTAGCATCTCTTCTATGCACATAAATTCTAGAATCTCTTCTATTCGTCTGTTGAACAGTGTGTAGCCGATATGTGGCATACGTTGTATAGACAACGTATGTCACATATCGGCTACACACTGTTCAACAGACGAATAGAAGAGATGCTAGAATTTATGTGCATAGAAGTATACAACGTATGCCACATATCGGCTACACACTGTTCAACAGACGAATAGAAGAGATTCTAGAATTTATGTGCATAGAAGAGATGCTAGAATTTATGTGGCATATCGGCTACACACTGCCGCATAAACCTACATTTCAAACATTGAGGGTGATATCTCTCCGGTCCCAAACGGTGAGTCTTAGTTTGGTCAATGTTATCAGTTTTATATCAATCTTGATGTTCAGTTCATCGTCGATTTGGACTAATTTGAAGTAGGTGCTGCCATGATATCCAAACCTCTCTATGAACATTAGTTTCTGGCAATTGACAGTAAAATTTGACTTACTGTGCCCCACTGCTGGAGGCACTTGGTGTGGCACCCTAGTCTTGCTGGTGAAAATAATGAGACAGTAGGTGCTCCCAAGAAATAAGCGGTACATAGCATATCAGATTCTTAGTTGGCATTAAGAGTAAAGTCATCATGGAAAATAAATGTACTTACGGTCTCAATGCTTACTGTTGATTTTGCCTGCAGCCTCTTCTGACTTAAAAGCTTGCCATCTAAGCGATAGCACACTTGGACATCAACATCTTCCAGGAGCCATGCCTTCCATCACTGTGCTTTCCTATCCACTGTAATGTTTAATATGGCCAAAGTATTTTACTTTCCGATTGAAGTCTTGCTTACACTAAGCACATACACCAGGTGATAACAAAGGCCAAGTAGGGTTTGGCTGCGTTGCGGGTGATGGCGGCGTCAAACTGTGAGCAGCGCCATGTATGTCTTCTTTACGAGGGTCTGGTCCTTTTTGTTTTTGAGTATGCGATGGCGATCCTACTCTCAGTCGGAAGCAGATGGAAAGAATACAGAACGAAGCTACGCATATTATTCTTGGATGTGCAAGAGATACAGGAGAATACTAACTTGCAGAGCACGTGCCTACCTCAGAGTCAAGGCAAACACACAACATCCACTGCATATTGAAATTAAGAAGATAAAGGGCAGAAGGTTAAAAAGATGAAAGTCGTGGGTCAAGCCAAAGACATTCTTCATCAGATGTGTTCACTTGATGGCCTAGAACCTAGCGAGGAGTTGGTACAAGTGCCAACAGATTCCTGCACGTCCTTTTCAGTTTGCATCTAACTAGACAGAAAACGCAGACAAGAAAATCCGGCTGCTGTGGAGGCGGAAGTACAGGCGTTGATCTTAGAAAATCTTTAGAGAGTGATGCTGTCATTTACACAGATGGGTTGGTCGTTCGACGAGTGAGAAGTTCATGGGCCTTTACGGCTCAGGCCGGAGGGAGAATTGTGAAGGAAGATACTGTTGCTTTTGCTTTGACCACAAGTAACCTGACAATGGAGGTCATAGCAGTAAATGAAGCAATAACATGGCTCGAGACACAGACATTCACTAGGGCATGTTTCCTTAGTGACTCAATGAGCATACTCAAGAAGATAGAGATGGGGTGGATCCGAAGAGAGTGGTTGTTGTCTATGGAGCGGTCTCGGCTGGCTAAGATTAGTTTCATTTTCATGCCAGTGCATGCGGGTGTACATGGAAATAAGCAGGCTGACAAGCTTGCAGGTAAGGCTACTGTGGAAGGCGGACGAGCCATGGACCAGACTGATATTCTGAATGCTCTACGAGAAGTAAGTCGTTTACGAGAACCAAGTTATGATTGTGAATCTTCAACCATGGACAGCAAATCAAAAGAGGTGTGGCTAAACAAGAACACTACGCTGGAAGCCAAAGAAGATTAATAACCAACGCAGAACTGGTGTTGGTTGCCGCTACATTCTACAGGATTTACTGAGGATCCGAGCACTATGGACTGAATGTTTCAATGTGCATTGAGGATGATCTGTCGACTAACTGACCAACTAACTTTCCCAGATATGACATTTTATTATGAGCCGTTTTCTTCGATGTTCACATCATGTCGAATATAATTATTTTTCTTCTGTTTGGTCCACATATTCTAAGAATTCTTCTGTAGTATTTGAGTTCAAAAGTTTTCTTCTTTAGTGATCTCAAAATGTTCCATGTCACACGTCTATCCTGACTGTAATATGCTCGAATAATTATTGCGTCCTTCGTGGAAACCTTCGAAAGTGATGTGGTGGCTAAATTGTCAGCATTGGTTTCTGCAGCAACATTGGGCAAAACCTGCATAGCAGAATTTGTTGTCTGGGCAAATCGCAACGGTTACTATCTGCTGCCGTGTAATTATCACATGCTTCGTTTGCTGATAGATTGAAGATTCAATTCTCAAAGAATTCATTCCAGATTGTCTCCTTGTCCAGTAAGCGAGATTCTGTCATCATTTAGAGGCGACAGGTTTGAACCATACAGATGTGATCATTATAATTTTATATTTAATAGGTTCTTAAATCTCTGCTTCTATCCTCTACTTCTATCAGTGCCACTCAATACATGAGAATGTATCTATGTCCTATAAGTGTCGTGGTTATGTGCAGTATTTGAAAAATCAATAGCAGCATTTAGTTTAAACATTTGTCTTGGATCCCTGCTTCTCGCATTACTATTTGCTTCTTTGTCTGTCTTGAACGGCCCAGCACCGACTCACTGTTCGCTTTTTCAGACCAGGTGAACATATTATACCTTCCTCTTAGCTGCCATCTTGGTATTATAGGCCGTACTTACTTAATGTGTGGTTTACTTGTCTCTCTGTAAGGAACACATGATTATTACAAAGAATAAGATTGTATAAACAAATGCAACATCACAGTGAATGGAACCAATCTAAAAACAAGTGAATGTATTTAAGTGTGTGGGTACTTTATAACAGCAGATGTCAGATTCTTGTTTGATTTGTTTTTTGTTTATTGCGTTAGCTCGCTTTGAACTCAGGCGTATTCCATGCACGTGCTGAACTAAGTTTTGAGTGTGGACTAGTTTTCCTTGTTGCCAGTTTTCCTCGCCATCAGGTGAACCAGCTCCTACTTCTGGGGTACTTTTAATTTATGTCCCTAAGTCACAGACGAGAAGTCGGTGTTTTAGGAAGTTACGTGTTACATAGCTCAAGAAAAGGCAAGATGAAATGACTTGTAGCTGGGGAAAGTCATGATCACCAACGCCACACAGAATAGACTATAGGACGAATAAGATAAGTAGAAGAATAGATGTAATCTTGATCGCCCCCCCCCCCTCCCCATCTATTCACTCATTAGAATGTACATTAATCTAGAAAGAGTGTTAACTAGTGAAATATTGACAGGAACCACATAGCTGGAGATTCAGCTGAAAACTAACATTATCAACACAGTGTACAGCTGAATGTGACTATACAAATGACTATGTCAGACACCTTGGGGCCTATTGGATATAATGTGCTTGTCCCATAGTTATTGCCACGGCGCGATAACTTGTTTGCTGCATGGATCTGATGCCTAGGGGTATTAGTTGTAACTTCATCATCATCAAGTCGCCACCGTGGTTGTTTCTCAGCACTTTACTTTGCTGATGGTTAGACTCTGCTGTTCTACACACGTTACGCCAACTTACTATTAAATACAACTCATCTACTCCTGTAGAAATGTTCCTCGGACTCAGATTTAGTTTTGTTACTGTATACATCTAAACAATCTGGCATAAACATTATCACGTACACCATCATATGCTTAACACTATAATAAACACCACATTTCTACACATTAACTACACAACATGGTCCGCACTGGACGAAACCACAGCCTTGAATGTCCTTGACAGGATCCTCTGATTGCCAAGCGAATCCCAGCTTTTCCACGCTCTGTGAAAAGTATTCCCTTTTCACGATCCAGATGTGCATTTACAGAACACTGCCATAACCTCTGACCTAGTCTAATTTGGGTTATGGCATGACTATTCCATAACCTAATATAGATCATGGCAGTTATATAGACCAATAGTCACACGATCGATAATGTTGTCAATGTCACGTGGCCGACCTTACTTCCTATGATGTTTTCTGGTACCCATGTTTGTCTAATTTAACCTGGGAATCCAGATCAACTAAACAAAGCCCCACCAATGGACATTGGAATACATTAGCTCCTGGCTGGCTCGCGAGAGACCTAGCCGCTGTGCTGCCTTTGTGCGACTATATTGAATTGTAAATTCAACATTTATAAATAACTGTTTCAAGTGATCTGTTTATGCAAGACGGCTCTGTGGCAAAGGAGTTACAAATGCAAACCAGCATACCGCTTTCGAAACGCAGCTGCGGGCGATTTGGAAGCAGACCGCATTGCGTTTTCTTTCATACAATGGTAAGAGTGCCGGTCGTTCAGAAAGCAATGGCAAACTACTGAACGTAAACTTGCCCATGAATCACAAACAGCCAAGTAATGCTGGAGTTGACTGCTACGTCATGTAAAGGATATACAAATACTTTTTTATGTAAGTATTTAAAGAACCCGTGTACACGCCTTAAGCGCATGAGCATCCGGTACTAGACCCAGATGTTTACTGAGCATGAGCATCCGGTGCTAGACCCAGATGTTTACTGATCAGTCGTCACTCGGTGGCTGATGTGGTCGGTATCACGCTGTCCCCTTTACTTCCCAAAGCTTTTTCCTGGTAACTATTTTAGACTGGTTCAGTACGATAGCCCAGGTCAATTTTAAAAATTCGAATTTCCCCGATGTGAATCGAACCCATGACCACCGACAGGCAGGCGAGCCCCTAGCCACTGCACTACCGCGGCTCCCATCTGTTTGTGTGCGCACCAATAATTGTGTGTTTTACGTTGTGATGTCAGTTTTGACAATTCTTAAAGCGAAAAGTAATATTACCCAGCATGCACAACATTCAACATGTGCACATTATTTTTCAGCCTTGGTGGTTCCCCTCCAAATTTGACTGGACCTTTAGTACAAAACTTTGAGCTGACCGAAGCAGAGAGGTACAAAGTAAATGAACTCAAAGGACCAGAGTCTTTCGTTTTCTATAGAGGTAACTGTGTATTTGACAAGGCTTAATCAATCTTGTTTAGAAATATATGGGCGTTAAGTGAACATGATTATAAATTAATGTCTTGGATCTTAATGGGGGTATAATTACCTATGAATTATTACATGTATTACATGAATTATTGGACCATCACGGCTTGGAGAGAATGGTGCTGCAGGGAATGACCAGAGTTTCTGGCTGGCACTCAAAACTCCGAGGAAAGGCCAGACAGACACGTGATCAAATTGGTACTGGTATCATTAGTATTGGGACTCTTCGCTGATTGTTGCAGATGAGGATGGAGCAAGTATCTGAATGTCCCGAGTGCTGTGAAGTCGGTTCTTGACGTAATTGAACTGATGAATTCATATTTATTGTAAGGCGCTAATACAGAAAAAGTAATTGATGAACGATGCAGGTAAGCAACAATGGTAGTTTCATGTTATATTTCATCCTTGGAATAAAGTATTAAGCTTCACATTTATCATTACCACATAATGAGGTGAAGCAACCACGTGACTTCTTTGATATCCTTCCTTCTCAGAAAATGCCAACAAAGCTCATGAAATGTCCAGATATCTCAGAAAATCTGCAGAGAACTCACAAATTGTCATGAAAACTAATAATATATTCTGAAAAGCCCCCCCCCCCCTTTCCCTCCAAACCCCCCCCCCCCCCCCCCCCAAAAAAAAAAAATACCAAGAGAGCTCATACAATTTCCAGAAAGCTAAGAACATATCAAGAGAGCTCCTAGAATGTCAAGAAAACTAAGAGGATGTCTAGAAAGATCAGGAAATGTTCAGAAATATTTTAAATGACCGGAAAGCCCATACAAGTATCCGTGCCCGTGTGAGATGAGGCTAATTCACTTAACAGAAGCGTACTAGTTGGAATAAACCATGTGACTGCCAGGAGTCAGGAGATGGACCACTTTTTTGATGAACAATATAACAGGCATAAACTATTGATGTCAATCTCTGCCTGTAAACAATGTCATCAGCTTGGTAAATGGAATGTGTATATTTCCTGTGATATTAATACCAATCAATACGTTTGACTTATTTGTGGAACCCCCACTTCGAAGATCTTCAACTTCTCCCATCACTTTCAGTGTAATGTTTGGAGCTCATTCATTCATTCATTCATTCATTCATTCATTCATTCATTCATTCATTCATTCATTCATTCATTCATTCATTCATTCATTCATTCATTCATTCATTCATTCATTCATTCATTCATTCATTCATTCATTCATTCATTCATTCATTCATTCATTCATTCATTCATTCATTCATTCATTCATTCATTCATTCATTCATTCATTCATTCATTCATTCATTCATTCATTCATTCATTCATTCATTCATTCATTCATTCATTCATTCATTCATTCATTCATTCATTCATTCATTCATTCATTCATTCATTCATTCATTCATTCATTCATTCATTCATTCATTCATTCATTCATTCATTCATTCATTCATTCATTCATTCATTCATTCATTCATTCATTCATTCAGTAGCATGTCCTTTGCAGAACCTAGCTCCCATATCAACCTTCTGGAAAACTTCACGGTCACAAGATGTCCCTCGTCCGATACACCCATCTGGAGATAATGTATCACATACTGCACCCATCTTCTCTTCGGCCTTCCTCTTCCTCTCTTCCCGGGCATAGACCCCTCCATTATTGTTCTCTCTAAACTCTCATGACTTTTAAAGTGACCGAAATATTTCAATTTACTTTGTTTTATAGTCTTTAGTAGCCAACTTTGATGATGATAATTATGACATTATAGGAAATGATAAAATGTCTAAGTTCGGATTGGTTTCTGCATTATTGAGTCATGATTGGGTCTATGTGCGTGTTGTTCAAATTCCATTTAATTGTCTTGTAAATTACGTACACAGGACACATCTTTACGGGACTTTCTGATGGCCGCATCGTGGACATCTCAGACTGTGGAGTCAGGACTGTGGCCACCATGGCTGCCCCAGGCTGCAGTGAGTATCACTCCCTTACCGTTGTCAGTGATTCTGTGTGTGGACAGACAGTTGCACGGGTGTATAACATACCCCATGCGCAGATAGTTACACGGGTGTGTAACACACTCCATAAACATATAGTTACACTGGTGTATAACACACTCCATGCACATATAGTTACACGGGTGTATAACACACTCCATGCACAGATAGTTACATGGGTATATAACACACTCCATGCACAGATAGTTACATGGGTATATAACACACTCCATGCACAGATAGATACACGGGTGTATAACACCTCCATGCACAGATAGATACACGGGTGTATAACACACACCATGAAAATATAGATACACGGGTGTATAACACACTCCATGCACAGATAGTTACATGGGTATATAACACACTCCATGCACAGATAGATACACGGGTGTATCTTCTTCTTTGCGATCATCCGGAGTGTTTTTTCAGATGTGATTGCGGTGTGTCTGTTATGCGCCCTTGGGCCAAAACCCGCAGGCCAACACAACCGGCTTTAACGTGCTGTTTTGACCAGGTAGCATTCCTGGGAGACTCCCTGTTTGCGGTACCGTCCACAACCCAGCTGGCCAAGTTGGAACGAGTTAAGACAAAGGTCGTCCCTCAAAGGAAGGCAGGGACAGTCCATGGCATTTTCCGCCATCCAGGGTGGCTTCCATAATTGCAGGGCCGGCACATAGCGCCCTGGTGCTGGGCTCACCGTGGGAATCGTCACGTCCTGATCATGGCTGCTTTAATTTCTCACTTCAATATATTGGGCATTTCGTTCGCCCCGGGGCCGTTCCTGCACAGACCAGACTGGTCTGCAGTCAAGATCCACTCAGCGAGTTTTTCGGACATGTGCTTGTCGTTGTGTCCGTCAGAGCTGTTCCAGACACGTCGGAAATTCGGAAACTACCTAGTCAGAGCTGTTCCGAACAAGAGCGGCATTCGGAAACTAGGTAGCTGTTCCTAGCACGAGGGAAGACTAGTTAGAGCTTTTCCGGTCACGAAAGACATTTCACTCGGACGTAATTGCGTAGTGCCATATTTATTTTGCCGCCCGTAGTCTGGCACTTCCGGCTTCAGCGGGCATTTTTGATGAGGTTAGCCTTCCTCGGGTTTCGAGACTCATATTTCGACTTCCACTCAGCAAGCTTTCGCTTCGAGCTGCCACCTTTTCCCACCTTTGACTACACTCACTCCATGAGTACGGTTACAGACTATCTACAGAACGTGCGACCGAGGTGTTTTTCCACCTTTTGTACTCGCTCACGAGGTCGGCTACATGTGCTGCCGGCTCAGCACCTTACCTCCGTGCGTCTGTGGGCGAGTAACGGTCAGGCCCTCTCATCCGGGGATACCTCATATTCCCCAGCTAAGAGCCATCGAACGAGTATCTGCGCCAAGCATGTAGCGTGCTCAGCACGTCACTTTTGATGTAGGTTTGTGTCGGCCAGGCTCTCACTTCCGAGGGTTTATGGCTTAGAGACGTTCAGCCATACACCTCGGCTGGGAGCCTTGGAGGTTATGTCCGGACTGAGATTTTTGGCATCGTTTGCCTGATTTTGACTGCTATCCTCAGTCTACCTGCAGAGCAGCAGGTTGTGTCTCTCTTAGTCTGGTCCCTATCCCAAGAGCTGTCCGATATGCAGTTTTCATCCATCGACAAGCACATGGGATTGATGGGACACGCAAGCGCCCCCACCACGGCAAGGTGGAGACACATCGGGGGAGACACGGGTGTATAACACACTCCATGAACAGATAGATACACGGGTGTATAACACACTCCATGAACAGATAGATACACGGGTATATAACACACTCCATGCACAGATAGATACACGGGTATATAAAACACTCCATGCACAGATAGTTACACTGGTGTATAACACACTCCATGAACAGATAGATACACGGGTATATAACACACTCCATGCACAGATAGATACACGGGTATATAACACACTCCATGCACAGATAGTTACACTGGTGTATAACACACTCCATGAACAGATAGATACACGGGTATATAACACACTCCATGCACAGATAGATACACGGGTATATAACACACTCCATGCACAGATAGATACACGGGTATATAACACACTCCATGCACAGATAGTTACACGGGTGTATAACACACTCCATGAACAGATAGTTACATGGGTGTATAACACACTCCATGAACATATAGTTACACGGGTGTATAACACACACCATGAACAGATAGTTACATGGGTGTATAACACATTCCATGAACATATAGTTACACGGGTGTATAACACATTCCATGAACATATAGTTACACGGGTGTATAACACACACCATGAACAGATAGTTACACGGGTGTATAACACACACCATGAACATATAGTTACACGGGTGTATAACACACTCCATGAACATATAGTTACACGGGTGTATAACACACCATGAACATATAGTTACACGGGTGTATAAAATACTCCATGAACAGATAGTTACACGGGTGTATAACACACTCCATGAACATATAGTTACACGGGTGTATAACACACACCATGAACATATAGTTACACGGGTGTATAACACACTCCATGAACATATAGTTACACGGGTGTATAACACACTCCATGCACATATAGTTACACGGGTGTATAACACACACCATGAACATATAGTTACACGGGTGTATAACACACTCCATGCACATATAGTTACACGGGTGTATAACACACTCCATGAACATATAGTTACACGGGTGTATAACACACTCCATGAACATATAGTTACACGGGTATATAACACACACCATGAACATATAGTTACACGGGTGTATAACACACTCCATGAACATATAGTTACACGGGTGTATAACACACTCCATGAACATATAGTTACACGGGTATATAACACACACCATGAACATATAGTTACACGGGTGTATAACACACTCCATGAACATATAGTTACACGGGTATATAACACACACCATGAACATATAGTTACACGGGTATATAACACACTCCATGCACATATAGTTACACGGGTGTATAACACACACCATGAACATATAGTTACACGGGTGTATAACACACTCCATGAACATATAGTTACACGGGTATATAACACACACCATGAACATATAGTTACACCGGTGTATAACACACTCCATGAACATATAGTTACACGGGTATATAACACACACCATGAACATATAGTTACACGGGTATATAACACACTCCATGCACATATAGTTACACGGGTGTATAACACACACCATGAACATATAGTTACACGGGTGTATAACACACTCCATGAACAGATAGTTACACGGGTGTATAACACACTCCATGAACAGATAGTTACACGGGTGTATAACACACTCCATGAACAGATAGTAACACGGGTATATAACACACTCCATGAACAGATAGTTACACGGGTATATAACACACTCCATGAACAGATAGTTACACGGGTATATAACACACTCCATGAACAGATAGTTACACGGGTGTATAACACACTCCATGAACAGATAGTTACACGGGTATATAACACACTCCATGAACAGATAGTTACACGGGTATATAACACACTCCATGAACAGATAGTTACACGGGTATATAACACACTCCATGAACAGATAGTTACACGGGTATATAACACACTCCATGAACAGATAGTTACACGGGTGTATAACACACTCCATGAACATATAGTTACACGGGTGTATAACACACACCATGAACATATAGTTACACGGGTATATAACACACCCCATGAACAGATAGTTACACGGGTATATAACACACTCCATGAACAGATAGTTACACGGGTATATAACACACTCCATGAACAGATAGTTACACGGGTATATAACACACTCCATGAACATATAGTTACACGGGTATATAACACACTCCATGAACATATAGTTACACGGGTGTATAACACACACCATGAACATATAGTTACACGGGTATATAACACACTCCATGAACAGATAGTTACACGGGTATATAACACACTCCATGAACAGATAGTTACACGGGTATATAACACACTCCATGAACAGATAGTTACACGGGTATATAACACACTCCATGAACATATAGTTACACGGGTATATAACACACTCCATGAATAGATAGTTACACGGGTATATAACACACTCCATGAACAGATAGTTACACGGGTATATAACACACTCCATGAACAGATAGTTACACGGGTATATAACACACTCCATGAACAGATAGTTACACGGGTATATAACACACTCCATGAACAGATAGTTACACGGGTATATAACACACACCATGAACAGATAGTTACAAGGGTGTATAACACACTCCATGAACAGATAGTTACACGGGTATATAACACACACCATGAACAGATAGTTACACGGGTATATAACACACTCCATGAACAGATAGTTACACGGGTATATAACACACTCCATGAACAGATAGTTACACGGGTATATAACACACTCCATGAACAGATAGTTACACGGGTATATAACACACACCATGAACAGATAGTTACAAGGGTGTATAACACACTCCATGAACATATAGTTACACGGGTATATAACACACTCCATGAGCAGATAGTTACACGGGTATATAACACACACCATGAACATATAGTTACACGGGTGTATAACACACTCCATGAACAGATAGTTACACGGGTATATAACACACTCCATGAACAGATAGTTACACGGGTATATAACACACACCATGAACATATAGTTACACGGGTGTATAACACACTCCATGAACAGATAGTTACACGGGTATATAACACACTCCATGAACAGATAGTTACACGGGTATATAACACACACCATGAACATATAGTTACACGGGTGTATAACACACTCCATGAACAGATAGTTACACGGGTGTATAACACACTCCATGAACATATAGTTACACGGGTATATAACACACTCCATGAACAGATAGTTACACGGGTGTATAACACACTCCATGAACAGATAGTTACACGGGTATATAACACACTCCATGAACAGATAGTTACACGGGTATATAACACACTCCATGAACAGATAGTTACACGGGTATATAACACACTCCATGAACAGATAGTTACACGGGTATATAACACACTCCATGAACAGATAGTTACACGGGTGTATAACACACTCCATGAACAGATAGTTACACGGGTATATAACACACTCCATGAACAGATAGTTACACGGGTGTATAACACACTCCATGAACAGATAGTTACACGGGTATATAACACACTCCATGAACAGATAGTTACACGGGTATATAACACACTCCATGAACAGATAGTTACACGGGTATATAACACACACCATGAACATATAGTTACACGGGTGTATAACACACTCCATGAACATATAGTTACACGGGTATATAACACACTCCATGAACATATAGTTACACGGGTATATAACACACTCCATGAATAGATAGTTACACGGGTATATAACACACTCCATGAACAGATAGTTACACGGGTATATAACACACTCCATGAACAGATAGTTACACGGGTATATAACACACTCCATGAACAGATAGTTACACGGGTATATAACACACTCCATGAACAGATAGTTACACGGGTGTATAACACACTCCATGAACAGATAGTTACACGGGTATATAACACACTCCATGAACAGATAGTTACACGGGTATATAACACACTCCATGAACAGATAGTTACACGGGTATATAACACACTCCATGAACAGATAGTTACACGGGTATATAACACACTCCATGAACAGATAGTTACACGGGTGTATAACACACTCCATGAACAGATAGTTACACGGGTATATAACACACTCCATGAACAGATAGTTACACGGGTGTATAACACACTCCATGAACAGATAGTTACACGGGTATATAACACACTCCATGAACAGATAGTTACACGGGTATATAACACACTCCATGAACAGATAGTTACACGGGTATATAACACACACCATGAACATATAGTTACACGGGTGTATAACACACTCCATGAACATATAGTTACACGGGTATATAACACACTCCATGAACATATAGTTACACGGGTATATAACACACTCCATGAATAGATAGTTACACGGGTATATAACACACTCCATGAACAGATAGTTACACGGGTATATAACACACTCCATGAACAGATAGTTACACGGGTATATAACACACTCCATGAACAGATAGTTACACGGGTATATAACACACTCCATGAACATATAGTTACACGGGTATATAACACACTCCATGAACATATAGTTACACGGGTATATAACACACTCCATGAACATATAGTTACACGGGTATATAACACACTCCATGAACATATAGTTACACGGGTATATAACACACTCCATGAATAGATAGTTACACGGGTATATAACACACTCCATGAACATATAGTTACACGGGTATATAACACACTCCATGAACATATAGTTACACGGGTATATAACACACTCCATGAACATATAGTTACACGGGTATATAACACACTCCATGAACATATAGTTACACGGGTGTATAACACACTCCATGAACATATAGTTACACGGGTATATAACACACTCCATGAACATATAGTTACACGGGTATATAACACACTCCATGAATAGATAGTTACACGGGTATATAACACACTCCATGAACAGATAGTTACACGGGTATATAACACACTCCATGAACAGATAGTTACACGGGTATATAACACACTCCATGAACAGATAGTTACACGGGTATATAACACACTCCATGAACAGATAGTTACACGGGTATATAACACACTCCATGAACAGATAGTTACACGGGTATATAACACACTCCATGAATAGAAGGACTCAGTTTCAAGGTAAAGCTCGTTTTCAGCTCAAGCGTAGTCCATTCCCGAGCTGCTACTTCTAATGCAATGGGCTGATGTTTGCTTGTGGATTAGTTTTCCCTATTACCAGTGTCCCTCGCCATCACGCGAGCCCACTCCGACTTTAGAGGTACGTCCCTCTGTACGTCCCCAAGTCAAGGGCGAGAAGTCAACATTTTAGTCCAATTGATCGGTGTAGGGGTTGAATCTGCAACCTCTTATTCAAGGAAATTAGCAGGCTGACAGGCATGCAGGTAAGATTACCGTGGAGGGCGAACGAGCTTCGGACCAGGCTGATATACTGAATGCTCTACGAGAAGTAAGTAAGTTGTTTGCGAGAACCAAGTGATGACTGTGAATCTACAACCATGGACAGGCTGCGAAAACAGCAAATTAAAAGAGGTGTAGCCAAACAAGAACACTACGCGGGAATTCAAAGAAGATTAATAAACCAACACAGAACTGGTGTCGTTAGCTGCTATACGTTGCGGGGTGTACTAAGGAGGGAATCCGAGCACTTATGGACTGAATGGTTCGATGTTGCCATGAGGAAGGTCTGTCGACTAAATAACTAGCTATTATCTATTCGGACATGCTGACGTCCGGTAAAGTCCCATGATTCATGAGACCATAAACTGATTATACTGCAGATGCAATTTTATAAGTCAAACTACGGCCTAGTGACCTTATAAACACGATTGCTTTTAATGTAACAAACATTTAATAAGGACAATTACAATCTGTGATACTTCAATAACTTCTTCTGCCGTCTATCCTTCATTGGAACAAGGGCCCTCAACCAACTCAACACCAAGCCGTTCTGCTGTTTCCTATTTCCTGAAGCTCCCTCCATATTATTCATTTATGTCTCGAATTCTCTTCCCCGTGTGTTTTAATGATTCCCTCTATTTCCTTTGTCCTGTGGGTTCCAGAAAAATGAACTTTCAGGTTATTCTATTATTAGGTTTTCTCAATGTGTGTCCTGTCCAGCAGTAGCAGGGAACTTCCTTTACGCCTCGATTCTTTGTAATCTGTCTAGTTCTGTCCATAAGCTCCCCATGAGTAATTCTCATTAGTGTTACACCATTTTATTCATTCGGTTCTGCAGAAGCACCAGTTCTCATCTCATCTCACCAGGTTCCTCTTGTACGTTGCGGTGCCTATTTTTTTTAAAAATCCCTGATCTATCTCGTAGTCCTTTAACATTGCCGGGTCTATATCCATTTGGATCAGTCCGATTATACTTCTTAGTTCTTTTTACGAGCAGTATGAAGATCCCCTGCCGGCTTGCTAGGCCAGTCGCACGTTTAGGACAAAAGTCTGACCAAGGATGTGATGTTCCAGTACCGACCTCGTACCCCCCTCTGGCATCTGAGCTTGGAGAAACGAAGGAGGGGTCTACAACATAGTATTCATGGCGATGGTACCTTCAGTGGCTTGTCAAAAGAAAAGCATCTGCACTAACTTCATTCCGATAAGTGTATGCGCTTTTAAGTGATCACATGACTTGAACGCCAATGCACCCGTGATAAGAGTTCAAGCTCACACTCCCAGAAGATTGGCAGCCAATCAGCCGGAGGATTGGCAGCCAATTAGCTAATCACCCAACCAACATCTGTGAACGTTTAAATCGGGAAAACATATGAGCTGAATACATTATTTGAGTAAAGACCACACGATATGAAAAGCTTCAGATATATGTGAACATTACAAGGAAGACAAAACTAAGTGGTATAGCAGGGAATTAGGATTCTGACTAATTTTCTAGCAGTTCTGGGTTACGATGCATGATAGACCTGCCTACTAAAAATACCTCTGGAGTATACTTCTTCCTTCAGGAACGCGCCATTTGGATGTGATCGTTCCAGAGAAGTGTGTATAAAGCCTTGTGTTTTTCTATTGTCATGTGTGTCCTTTGTTATCTACTAATATCCCTAGTCGTAGACGAGATATAATACATACAACCAAATAATTAATCTATTGAACACTGCCGTTATTTAGAATTTAGAGGAACACTGATATTCTATCCGTTTTACAGAAAGTGAGCAAGAATGCGGCAGACCTCTGGGATTGCGTTTAGATTCTCGAGGAAGACTGATTGTTGCAGATTCGTCAAATGGAATTTTTCGAGTAAATGTAGATACAGGTGAGGTACATTAATTTTGTTTGTTTGTTTGTTAAATACATATGCAGTCATGTATATATTTTCTCAAATATATTAAAAGATCTGGCTCAGTTACATTGTTAACGGGTATTTATAAGATGGTCAGTTCCTAATCTATTTGTCATATTCTGTCATCAAAGGACGACAAAGACTACAATAAAACACTCATAGACACCATGGAACTGATATACTCACACAAGGCAAATGGTAATAACACCTTGTAAATGGTAATAACACCTTAGCTCTATATCTCCAAGTAGACTACTTCAGGCCCAATGTGGTTCCAATCCACAAGCTTAAGATGCCAATTCAATTTGACGTCCGTTGAAAAAGGTGAAGATGTTGATTAAAAAATCAGTTTGTGTTAGCACAGAATTATCCGTTCATAAAATATAGTTGTAAATTCAAAGTATATATATTCAAAAAATGAAGAAAGTGTTTAGATAATGAATTTTTCACCGATGATCAAGTCCCTTATTACTACTACAGGTAATGAACTTCTCACCGACCATCAACCCCCTTAGTGCTACTACAGATAATGAACTTCTTACCGACGATCAACCACCTTATTACTGCTACAGCGATTGAACTAAACAGCATGTTAACACTGTCTGTTTTTTTTTTTTTTTTTGGGTCAATAAAGTTTCGGAAACCTGGAATGCAGTGCTTGAATACAATACTCCTGTAGCCTTTTGGCATCGATACAGCTGATCCCAATTATTGATCTATTGATTTATGAAGTGCACGATCCCTCAGAACAGGCACTAGTTGTCTGGTACACAAATATGTTCAAACCTGGGCCATGGAAAACACATGCACAAATATGAGAGGATACTGTTACAGGCAATACAAAAAGAAGATTGTTTTTCATTTGTTGTTGTTATTGTTTGTTTTGTTTTTTTAAATAATAAAAGACCCTTTTACACGCCAAAAGGCGACATGATCATTTCGTGATAGACGTATATTTTATTGACCATATGGCACTCGGTGAGCCATGTGGTAGATAACATGTCTCGTGCTAGACGTATATTTTATTGACCATTCAGCACTCGGTGGGCCATGTGGTATGTACCATGTCTGTCGCATTTACTTCCCAAGACATTTTTCTAGTACCAATTTTGTGCTCAGTTGACCTGACAGGCCAAGTCGGTTTTAAAATCAACCCCATACGGATTATAATCAATGCCCACTGTGACCGACCTGCAGACACCACGTCCCCGAGGTTCCCAACAGAAGACAAACAAATATGTCACTTACCGAAGGAAGGAATGTGTGTTGAACAGCTCAGTGCAGAAGTAGGTTCACATATTGAGGGAAATGACACAAATATATTACTCACTGAATAAAGGAATGTGTGTGGGAACGTATACTGGCTCAAAGCACAATATGTTATTTACGCACTCAGGGAAGCATCACTCGAAACTTAATAATATATTTACACTATTTACACTTTACGGGGAACACAGCTCGACGCTAGCAGTGATGAAAAGAATATCTCCTTTCCTTTGCGACAACAGCACTACTACTACTACTACTACTACTACTACTACTACTACTACTACTACTACTACTACTACTACTACAACTACTACTACTACTACTACTACTACTACTACTACTACTACTACTACTACTGCTGCTGCTGCTGCTGCTGCTACTACTACTACTACTACTACTACTACTACTACTACTACTACTACTACTACTGCTGCTACTGCTGCTGCTGCTGCTGCTACTACTACTACTACTACTACTACCGCTGCGCTTGCAGCTGTTTTCAGTGGTTTTCATGAAGACCTGAACAACTGCTTTCATTTTGTCAATAATAAAGAATATTTGATTCCGTTCAACTAGAGCACCTATTAATCAAAACAAGGTTAATCGGGGCAAAATTTGAAGAACAGGAGCATTTGATAATCATGCAAACAAATGTCACTCTTAAACGATACCTGCGCTTTTGGATTAAGGGACACAAATGTGTTCTAACAAACCTTTGCTTTTACAAGAGAGTAACGGATAATGTTCTCTCATCACTCTTTGTTTTGCAGGTGAAAAGCAGCTTCTGTTCTCATCGAAGACCTTAGTGAATGGGAAACTTAGCAAGTTCATCAATGACGTCATCGTGGCTAAAGACGGCACCATCCTGTTCACAGACTCCAGTGCCAAATGGGGCCGCAAGGAGTTTCTCTACGTGGTTTTAGAGGGAGAATCTACTGGAAGGTAGAATATACATGTTTCTCTATGTAGTATTAGCTGTAGAAGCTTATGGAAGGTAGAATATACTATTTTCTCTATGTAGTATTAGCTGTAGAAGTTTATGGAAAGTAGAATATACACGTTTCTCTATGTAGTATTAGCTGTAGAAGCTTATGGAAGGTAGAATATACTAGTTTCTCTATGTAGTATTAGCTGAAGCAGCTTATGGAAGGTAGAATATACACGTTTCTCTATGTAGTATTAGCTGTAGCAGCTTATGGAAGGTAGAATATACACGTTTCTCTATGTAGTATTAGCTGTAGCAGCTTATGGAAGGTAGAATATACACGTTTCTCTATGTAGTATTAGCTGTAGCAGCTTATGGAAGGTAGAATATACTAGTTTCTCTATGTAGTATTAGCTGTAGCAGCTTATGGAAGGTAGAATATACACGTTTCTCTATGTAGTATTAGCTGTAGCAGCTTATGGAAGGTAGAATATACACGTTTCTCTATGTAGTATTAGCTGTAGCAGCTTATGGAAGGTAGAATATACACGTTTCTCTATGTAGTATTAGCTGTAGCAGCTTATGGAAGGTAGAATATACTAGTTTCTCTATGTAGTATTAGCTGTAGCAGCTTATGGAAGGTAGAATATACACGTTTCTCTATGTAGTATTAGCTGTAGCAGCTTATGGAAGGTAGAATATACACGTTTCTCTATGTAGTATTAGCTGTAGAAGCTTATGGAGGGTAGAATATACTAGTTTCTCTATGTAGTATTAGCTGTAGCAGCTTATGGAAGGTAGAATATACTAGTTTCTCTATGTAGTATTAGCTGTAGAAGCTTATGGAAGGTAGAATATACTAGTTTCTCTATGTAGTATTAGCTGTAGCAGCTTATGGAAGGTAGAATATACTAGTTTCTCTATGTAGTATTAGCTGTAGAAGCTTATGGAAGGTAGAATATACACGTTTCTCTGTGTAGTATTAGCTGTAGAAGCTTATGGAGGGTAGAATATACTAGTTTCTCTATGTAGTATTAGCTGTAGCAGCTTATGGAAGGTAGAATATACTAGTTTCTCTATGTAGTATTAGCTGTAGAAGCTTATGGAAGGTAGAATATACTAGTTTCTCTATGTAGTATTAGCTGTAGCAGCTTATGGAAGGTAGAATATACTAGTTTCTCTATGTAGTATTAGCTGTAGAAGCTTATGGAAGGTAGAATATACACGTTTCTCTATGTAGTATTAGCTGTAGAAGCTTATGGAGGGTAGAATATACTAGTTTCTCTATGTAGTATTAGCTGTAGCAGCTTATGGAAGGTAGAATATACACGTTTCTCTATGTAGTATTAGCTGTAGAAGCTTATGGAAGGTAGAATATACTAGTTTCTCTATGTAGTATTAGCTGTAGCAGCTTATGGAAGGTAGAATATACTAGTTTCTCTATGTAGTATTAGCTGTAGAAGCTTATGGAAGGTAGAATATACACGTTTCTCTATGTAGTATTAGCTGTAGCAGCTTATGGAAGGTAGAATATACTAGTTTCTCTATGTAGTATTAGCTGTAGCAGCTTATGGAAGGTAGAATATGACAGTTTCTACACGTGGTATTAGAGGGAGAATGTTCTGAAAGGTAGAAAATACAAGTTTCTTTATGTGGTATTAGAGGTCAATTCCAATGAGAAAAAGAGAGTTTAAGTACTGCATTGAACCTGTACTTTTGCATGGATGTCAAACGTGAACAATGAGTAGACAAGATGAAAAACGTCTAATTCCTGTGGACATGTGTTTTCTGAGGAAAATACAAAGAATGCCATGAAAAGGCTGAAAAACTGCCGAGCAAGTCCTATAAGAAACAAATTAAAACCGCAAACTAATTAGAGAAATTAGACGTAGACAATCAACATTTTAGGGGAACGTTATGAGAAGAAATAAACTAGAGCATTTTGTGAGAACTAGCATTATTTAAGGGAAGGAAAGAAAGAACAAGGGGGAAAGCAGAGAAGTGAATAAATGAATGACTTGACCATATGGCATGGTCAAGACAAGATCCACGATTCTGGGATCGTGTAAGATGGCGAAACATGATCGCCCACGCTTATCACCATAGCACATGTTGAAGATGAATAAAGGGTGAAGCTTCTGGAAGGTAGAAAATTCTTTGTTGTATTGGAGAAGCTTCTAGGAGGTAGAAAATACGCGTTGCTGTAAGTGTTTTTAGAGGCAGAAGCATTTCAATCAATCAATCAATCATGTGCCATGCCGGAAAGCGTTGGCGGTCATGACTCGCCATTTCACTCGATCACCAGTGTCGTGGATCAGCTCAGTGTTCCTGTCTCGTTCATGCCATGTGGCCAAGCCATCCAGGTATTTTCCTCTCGGTCTGCCTCTTGGTCTGTTCCCCTCGATCTTGCCAGTTGTCACCAAGTTCTCCAATCCATTTCTTCTCATAACATGTACACAAAATTTTAACTGTTTGCGTCTAATTTCTCTAATCAGTTTACGATGTTCATTTAGGGGGTAGAAAATATAAGTTTCTCTACGCAGTATTAGGAGCTGAAGGTAGACAGACATAAGAGGCGGTTGCAGATACCCTGCGATAACCAGGAGGGATCAGATGCGATTAGACTGTGTGTCGTGTTTCAGACGGCTCAGCAGTTGGTACTGATCGAGCTAACTCTTCCGTGTGCATTAAGAGTGGAAGAGAAACACACCTACAAGATGGATGCACATCGCGATTCTGAGACAGGAAGGCTTTACCGTCAAACTATTTGCCGTAGAGACAGGCGCAAGAGGCCTTGATTTCCTACTCCAGGTACGACGTGCTGAAATAACTTGGTGTCAAAAGGCAAGCGAGAGCTTAGACACATGATCGACTGAACGAGGCATTGGAGAAGGTCTCGTGCTAGCTATGGAGCAAGCGCTATAATGATCGAGATAAGGATATGCATGTAGAAAATGGTTTACCACTCTGCATGCAATGTAAATCAACGTTTCTCTCTCAAACAAACGCAATCTCTCACACGAGACCGACACAATCTTTACTGTATCGTACCGACCCAGGAGTCACCACACGAAGTAGGAAAAGGGCAATATATGTTAATGAGGAAAAATTGGAGGTTGTGGAAAATTCAAATATCTGGGGTCATTAATTACAAACAATGGTGACACAATGAAAGAAATTAAAAGATGAATAGCTATTGCTCTTCAAAAACTAAAACAACTTAATACATTGTTGTGTTGGACAGATAGACGTAAAAAAATTAGATTCTTAAGAGCGTGCATCTTTCCTATTGCAACATGCACCTGCGAGACCTGGACACTTACTAAACAAGCTGAACAGCGCTTAAATGTTGTTGAATATACATGTTACCTACAGGTTCTAAGAATATCTTGGATACAGAAAAAAAAAATGCATCCATACGACAAGATCTGAATATTGAAGAAGGTTGGCTACTAAAGACAATAAAACTAAGACAATTGTAATAGTTTGGTCACTTGAAACGTCATGACAACTTGGAGAGAACAATAATGGAGGGGTATATCCCCGGGAAAAGAGGAAGAGGAAGGCCAAAGAGAAGGTGGGTGCAGGATGTGGCAGATAATCTCCAGATGGGCGTATTGGACGCTGGCCATCTTGCTTATGTCCGAGAAGTTTTCCGGAAAGTTGTTATGGGAGCGCTTCTGCAAAGGACATGCTACTGAATGAATGAATGAATGAATGAATGAATGAATGAATGAATGAATGAATGAATGAATGAATGAATGAATGAATGAATGAATGAATGAATGAATGAATGAATGAACAGTCACTTAGCTATGTGTTCTTGTCTGTTTAGGTTGCTGGCATACAGTGAAAAGTCAAATAAAACCATTGTTGTCATCGACAAACTGGCATTCCCCAACGGTCTTGAGTTCGGACCAAACGAAGAGTATCTCCTAATTAGCGAGACCTCACGAGCTAGAGTTCGCAGGTAAGTGTCACAAGTCAGCATAGCTGCAGGACCATATGTTGTAATGAGTCATGACTATCACACGCCGCAGATTTTGGCTTACATGTTAGTTTTTAATGTTCTCAGGACCACAGACGGGCGGTTTATATAAACTAGGTTTCTTAATTTATTATTATCTTTATTTATTTATTTATTTAGTGAGTAGTCAGTCAGTCAGTCAGGCAGTCAGTCAGTCAGTCAGTCAGTTTCTCCCTCCCCCTTCCCCAACATATGCATCACCGTCCCGCGGCTAATATTTTCATTACTGTATTGGTTGATGAGACCCCTCATTCTCAGAATGTGCCTCTCGTGCTTGGCTGTGCCAAATCTAACTTCCAAGGTCTGGACAATGAAATGGATTGGCTGGCGTCAAAGACCTCCGCTCTCTACGCATCTCTAAAAGTGTTAATAACATCGGCACAATCCATCGGCTGACCATCTGCTGGGGATGCAAGTTTATTAGCTATTGATGAAGTTGAAGGTGAATGTACCTACAAGAGACCTAGTGAATATGATCAGTCTAGTGTGTAACGGACAGTGATTCTGAAACCGATAGTGGTGGCACATTGCCGTCTTTATAGACGGAAGTATGTGGATTGGAACTAGGTCTAGAGTTCCATCGCAAAATTTCTGGGCTTGGAGTAAGAGAACACGTGTTGCCCATGCAGCATGATCCCTCTCTCGGCCTTGCCATGTTTTCTCCAGAGGAAAGGATAACCAGTACGTCTAGAACAAGGTAGGCTGCAGATGCTGGCGGCTCAGTATCAAACCTCCGAGAGCAGGAGGTGAGCAGCGGCCAGACCCTCAGTTCTGGGGGATGTGACTTAGAGGAGTTCAGCCATATCCCTCAGCTGAATGCCTCAAATCAAGTATCTGGACCTTAGGAGCGTGTACATATGTCGATCGCACGTGTCTGGACATTGTAAGCGTGTACTACTGTCAGACTCCCCGCCTGCCACTGTGTTCAGTGCGGATCACGCGACCAGCGAGATACCGCCCACAGGAGATATTGCTCGTCTATGTTGCGAACAAAGACACCGCTTGACTCAAACCGATAAAGAAAATAACAATTAAACTCCATAGATGTGTGACATTAGAGACACGGTAGTGGAACTACTACAGCATTAACATAACATTAACATAATTTAGCTCAAGGAAGAAAGTATGTACTGTGTGAATGTTGACATGTTTATACTTGACGGAGAATACCGATGTTGAGAGCGTGTAAGGGAATGAAAGCCGTAAACTGAAATTGGACGTAGACAGTCAAAATTGATTTGGGCACATTATGAGAAGAAGTAAAATAGAGAATTTGGTGACAACTGTCAAGATTGAGGGGGAAAGAACACGGTGAAGGCAGAGAAGTAAATATCTGGATGGCTTAGCCACGTGGTATGGTCGAGACAAGAACACAGAGCTGACCCATGACTCTGGTGATCGTGTTAGATGCGAAACATGACAACCACGCTTATCGGCATGGCACAGGATGATGATGAACAGAACGATAGCCCTTTCAAGTGTTGACGTCAGTATAGACATTGTTGTACAGACTGCACCAGTCATGAGCCGGCTCCGTGGCGTAGGAATTTCGGACGTAGTTGGTATTCCCGCATTCCCCCTCTCGAAACACAGCTGTGGGCTATTTGGCAACAGAGGGCCTTACGTTGGTTTTTTTTTTTTTACGAAGTGGTATGGGTGCCGGTCGTTCAGAACGCAATGGCAAACTACTGAACGTAAACTTGCCAAGAGATCACAACAGCAAAATATGCTAGTATTGACTGCGATGTCCTGTAAAACATATGCAACTAACTAACTAGTCGTGAACGACAAGTCAAGGACACGTATTTGGACATGAAAATGGACTTGTCAATGTTAACATTTATTCTTGTGAACGTTTCTCTTTCTCTGTCACTTTCTTTCTCCTGTGTCTGTATATTTGTGTGCGTGGTGCGCGCGAGCGCGTGTGTGCATGTGTGTTTATGCGCACGCGAGCGTGTGTGTGTGTGTGTGTGTGTGTGTGTGCACACACTATGTCAGGTTATTGAGTCCTAACTCTGATCTGAAGCATCTCTAGATTTTTGGCTCGCTCATAAACTGTTTCTGTGGAACACAATGTGATAGTTTCCCCTTAATTTTAACATCCACGTACTGGATTACCCCACTATACGTCGCTTCTGTTTACGTCGTTTCGCTATAACGTCGTTGTCACATAGGGGACTAACTTCACCTTACGTCGCTACGTTTCGCCAAAACGTCGTTTTGAGGCGGCCGATCGGGCTGTTGATATCGGTAAAGAGATGGTTTACCTCCAACCACGGTAAGGACAATTCATGCAGGTGCTGACAAAAATCAAAGAGGGTGCTAAAAACGTAGCCCCTTCTAGTGCTTCCAAGATCACTCGTGCCAGAAATACTCTTAAGGCGAACATGGAAGCATTATTGACCGTCTGGATTGAAGACCAGAACCCACGGAATATGCCTGTGAGCAAGATGGTTATCCAAGAGAAAGCAAAGTCTCTCTATGAAGATCTAGCTAAGAAAGCGGGAGAGAGCAGTACTAGAAGTTCTGAAAATAGTTTTGGAGCCAGTTGTGGTTGGTTTGAGAGTTTTAAGAAGCGTTCACACCTGTACAACATTCAGACAACAGGTGAAGCGGAGAGTGCTGATACTACAGCTGCAGAGCTTTTCCCTGCAGAGTTAAAGGCCATGATTGAGGAGGGTGGTTACTGTGCAGCAGACATTGGACACATTTTTTGTTCAAGCAGAGAAGAGACAGGAAGAGGTTACAGTTGCATCTTCAGATGAAGAGGTGGAATTTAATGCCTCAATGTTTCAATAATTCTACCATTCGCACTCCAATCTACCTCTATTTAGCCAATAAATATCAACAACCATCACAATAAACATTACATAATACACTGTATTTCATTTAATTCTATGGGATATAGTGTTTCGCTATACGTCGTTTCACTTAGTTTTCACTACGTTTTCCAAGAATGTAGCCCCGATGTTAACTGGGGCCTTCCATTACATGGGTCCTGACCTCTGCATGATGGCAGCTATTTCCGGCTGTCAGAGAACAGAGGAGCGGCTGGCCGAGTGACTAGACGCTGGATTCTCCTTCGGGAGACCCGGGATCGAAACCTCGGTAAGGTGTGGGATTTTTTTTCTGTCGGGGGCAAAGAGAAAATCCTAACCTGCACAGCTCGCGGTGACTGCACTAGCCAGGCGGCCTTAATTCTTCAGGCTCAAAGACCCCCTGCCATATACTTGCAAGGTACTATCAATCAATCATGTGCCATGCCGGAAAGCGTGGGCGGTCATAACTCGCCATTTCGCTCTATCACCAGCGTCGTGGATCAGCTCAGTGTTTCTGTCTCGTCCATGCCATGTGGCCAAGCCATCCAGGTATTTTCCTCTCGGTCTTCCTCTTGGTCTGTTCCCTTCGATCTTGCCAATTGTCACTAAGTTCTCTAATCCATTTCTTCTCATGTCCCAAAAATTTTGACTGTCTGCGTCTAATTTATCTAATAAATTTACGATTTTCATTTGTCTCCTGTAGTACTTGGTCATTGGTTTTTCTGTCTGTCCATGGTATTCTTTGCATTTTCCTCAGAAACCACATTTCTGCAGCCATCAGATGTTTTTCAGCTTGACTGATCATTGTCCAAGTTTCACATCCATACAAAAGAACAAGCTCTATGTATCCACTAAACACCCTTTTTCTTGTTTCAATTGACATCTTTTTATTGGTCAGAATGTTTTTCATCTTGTTAAAGGTTACTTTCGCCATGGCTATTCTTGTTCTAATCTCTTCAAGGCAATCTCCCATCAGATGTTATGACTGTTCCGAGATAGTTGTACCGATTCACTTGTTGAAGAATATTCCCATTTACTTGTATATTACATTGTGGTACTTCCTTCTTCCTAGTGACGACCATAACCTGTGTCTTCTTACAATTTAATTCCAACCCCAGCTGCTCACTGTGTACAACAACTGCGTCTACTAATTGTAGTAGTTCTTGTGCATTGTCTGCAATCAAGACTGTATCATCTGCATATCTAATGTTATTGATGTTTCGTCCTCCAATGATGATTCCATTTATATCTTCTACATTCCTGAAAATATTTTCACTGTATAGGGAAAAAAGATCTGGAGATATTACACATCCCTGCCTAACACCTCTCTTAATAGGTTGATATTGTCCCACTTCATTATCAATCCTTTGACAGCTTGTTGTTTCCAATATATATTTTTTATAAGTCTAATGTCTTTCCCATCAATTTGTAGATCTGCAAGCATATCTACCAAGTTGACATGTCTAACTCTATCAAAAGCCTTTGTGTAGTCAATAAAGCAAAGGTGTATATCCTTGTTTACTTCTATAGCACGTTCAATAACTGTTCGCAGCATATACGCAGCTTTTACTGTACTCTTTCCTTCTACAAACCCACATTGTTCTTCCCCTATTTCAGGTTTTATTTTCTCCTCGCTCTTTGCATGATAATTCGTAGCAAAATCTTTGTGATGTGGCTCATTATACTAATTGTTCTATGTTGATCACATTCCAAGGTACCTGATTTCTTTGGGATTGCAATAAATACATAGTTACATAATTCAGAAGGTATATCACCAGTATCATATAATGTGTTCAGCAGTCCGGTGACTTGATCTAGTCCAAATTCTTCTAAAGCTTTAATAATTTATGTTGTGATGTTATCTGCACCGGGGGCCTTGCCAGCTTTCATATGCTTAAGAACATTTCGAACCTCCATCTTCAAAATTGGCGGCCCTTCATTATTAAATCTAATATCATACTGTTCCTCTCTGTTATCATTATAAAGGTTTTTCACATAATGTGTCCATACTTGTAGAATCTGATCTTTTTCTATTATGATTTTGCCATTTTAGTTTTTAGACACCCTGTTGATGTATTTGTTCTTTTATTAGTAAGTTCCTGAATTCTTTTGTGCACTAATTTGGTATTTTGACTGTTGTGTTGTTTTTCAATGTCTAAGCATGTTTCCTCAAGTCATGCTTCTTTTGCCTCCTTACATAATATTCTTGTCTGTGAATTTCTTCATATTTGGCAGGATTATTTTTGTTGAGTCGTCTTGTTTCCATTAGGTGTAAAATTTCTTCTGTCATCCATTTCTTACGACCCACCTTCTTTAAGTTTGGAATTGTTGTTTCTGCAGCCAAACTGATTGAATTCTTCAACGTTTCCCATTGATCATCCACATCCTGGAATAATATCTCTAGATCAGACAATATATCAAATTTGTTCTGTACTTCTATGTTGAATTTGTTTTGTATTTCCTTGTCATTACTCAATGTACACAAATCATATTTAGTGTTTCCTGTTATATACTTGACTTTCTTCAACGTTATCCTCATTGTTCCTGTAAGTAGTCTGTGGTCACTATAACTATCAGCACTGGGAACTGTTTTTGCTATTGTTAGTGCGTTTCTGAATCTTCTGCTAATCAGAATGTAGTCAATCTGGTTTTTGATCCTGCTATCAGGACTCCTCCATGTCCATAATCTTCTGGTTTAATCTTCTTAAACCAGGTGTTTCCTACAATCATTTCCTGTTCTTTTGCCCACTCTACGAGTCTGTATCCTCTTTCATTTCTCTCACCTAAACCATAGTTTCCTACTGTGTATCTATCACCTTTATTTCCTACTTTTGCATTGAAGTCTCCTATTATGATGTTTATTTCTGAATTTTTACATTTCTTTAAGGCAGTCTCTATGTCATTATAAAATTCCTCTACACTATCTTCACTGGATTCTCCTGTTGGGGCATATACTTAAATAATATTTATGCTAAAATGTCTGCCACTTAATTTAACTAGTAGAACTCTGTCCGACACGGCCCAATATCCTTGAACAGATTTTGAAGCTTTCCGGTCCAAAATAATAGCCACTCCCCTTTGTCGGTCTTCACCTCCAGAATAAATAATCGTAAAATCTTCATCTATCTATATTGTACTATATAATTGCAAATAATAAATAGTACTATGCAAGGGCCGGTCTCTCTGGCTGTGGGGTTACAACACTTTCTCTCTGTAATCCCGTTTATCACGCAGAGTCTCGCAGCGGAGCGAGAACTGAGGTGGTTCGACCCCCGCTCGTGACTTGCGGATACTGAGCCGGCCGCTCAGAAAGCAATGGCAAACTACTGAGCGTAATCTTGCCAAGAGATCAACAGACAGCTGAAAGATGCTGCTGTTGACAGCTAAGTCCTGTAAAAGGATACGCAAAACATTATTACTATGCAAGGTACTATATTGGCAGTAAATGACATTTTTTTTTGGACAGAGAACAGTGAATGTGCTGCTCTGCTCTGGTGCAGAATTGTCCACTTATTGTGGATGTGCTTGTCTGCTCTAGTGCAGAGTTATCCACTTATTGTGAATGTGCCGCTCTGCTCTTGTGTAGAATTCTTCACTTATTGTGGGTGTGCTGCTCTGCTCTTGTGCAGAATTGTCCACTTATTGTGATGGATACCCTGTCAACTGAACAGTGTTTGCCACACACTTTCTCATTTCACGTCATTTCTTTGTGTGTGTGTGTGTGTGTGTGTGTGTGAGTGTGTGTGTGTGTGAGTGTGTGTGAGTGTGTGTGTGTGAGTGTGTGTGTGAGTGTGTGTGAGTGTGTGTGTGTGTGTGTGTGTGTGAGAGTGTGTGAGTGTGTGTGTGAGTGTGTGTGAGTGTGTGTGAGTGTGTGAGTGTGTGTGTGTTGCGTTCGTTCGCTTTGAACTCAAGCGTAGTCCATACACGAGCTGTTATCTCCAGTGCACTGGACTGATTTTTGCGTGTGGATTAACTTTCCCTATAACCAGTGTCCCTCGCCAGCAGACGATCCCAATCCGCCTTTAGAGGTACTGGTAATTTACGTCCCCAAGAGGAGTCAACATTGTAGTTCAATTGACAGTTACTACCTCGGCATTAGCACACCGGAAGTTTCAGGTCGTGTGCTGTTATGCATTCCGCCTTGCTGATCTTCCCACGTCATCTAACCGTTTAGGAAATGTTGGGCGTTCCCTTCATCCACATGAGACCATGATGGCATTTCCTATAGGATGTGTGTGTGTTTGTGTGTGTGTGTGTGTGTGTGTGTGTGTGTGTGTGTGTGTGTTCTTGTGCGTGCGTGCGTGCTTGGGCTCTGGTGAGTTTTATATTCTTTGTTAAATCGCATATCCTTTAAAGGACATTGCGGTCAACAGCAGCATTTTTCACCTTCTTTTGATATCTTGGCAAGTTTTACGTTCAGTAGTTTGCCATTGGTTTCTGAACGACCGGCTCACATTACCCCTGGGATTGGATAATTAACCAATGCGACGCCATCCGCTGCCGAATCTCGCGCAGCTGCATTTCGTACGAGAGTATACGGGATTAAGAACAAAGTCCTTAAACACTGCGCCAGGGAGACCGGCCTGGTAAGTGTAGCTGTCTGTAATTGTTTGAGACCACATAACGTAAGATAACATAAATAATGCAGTGCACTAACACAGCATGCTTGCCAGCACTCACATTTATAAAATACTTCTGTCCATAGGTTGAGCCTAAAACCTGGGAAAACATGGCTGCAGCTGTCCACGTTTGCAGGCAACCTGCCAGGTCTTCCCGACAACATCCGGGCATCTGGGAGAGGCACTTACTGGGTAGCCATGAGTCAGGCACGTCACCAAAACATGAGCAATATGCTGGACGAGTACGCGAACCAGCCTGAGATGAGAGAAATGGTGGCAATGGTGAGAAGTAGAATATACTGGTCCTGAGTCTACGTCATCAATAATATCACATTTTACAGCTTATTTAATTATATCATTTTTATAGATTTCTTAAGAAAACCTTAGCCCCAACTGCACCACATTTGATGTTTTCTGTTTCTTATTATTGCTAATGCCGTGTGGCGTTGGTGATCATGCCTGTCCACAGCCGTCTCTTTTTCATATTTCCCCCAAGTGTGGTATGCGAGGCATCTATAAAGTAGGTATTTACCCGTGCTTTCCTTCTTGCAAGTGACCATATTGGACGGTGATTGTAGCCATTGTCTGTATTAAGATATCCACTTCTAAAGCCTTGAGACCATAACCAACAACTGTCTGTCGGCTGCACCTAGCTCCATCCACCACCTGCGTCCATGATTTCAGGTAACCCTAATCATGGGGCTAAAACATTGCGATCGTGCGCTGTGCTGAGATTTTACCTGTCTGATCTGTTGGAGAAAACCGAATGTATGGAGTTATTTGTGTGCAATGAAAGTGGTTCTTACCCAAATATAAATTATACTCTTGAAAACATAGGCCAGTGGAAGAAACAAGTAATCAATTAGTATTATGAGTTAAACACAAACTAAACTTCCAGATCACCACACAGATCACTGTCTGATATTTAAAGAAAAAAATATTCTTGGATGTACAAGAGATACAGCATGCAGGGCGATGCGCTACCTTCTTGATTTTCCAATAATTGAAGACAGAATACAAGTCTGCAGAGCTCGCACCTACCTCAAAGTTAACGCAAACACACAACATCCACTGCATAGTGAAATTATGAAGGTGAAGTGCAGCAGATTAAAAAGAGGACGGTCGTGGATGGGTCAAGCCGAAGACATTCTTCAACAGGTGTGTTCACTTGAGGACTTAGAACCTGGCGAGGAGTGGGTACAAGTGCCAACAGATTTCTACACATCCTTTTCAGTTTGCATCCAACTAGAGAGAAAATGCAAACAAGAAAACCCGGCAGCTGTGGAGGTGGAAGTACAAGCGTTGATTTTCGAGATTTCGCTAAACGGTGATGCTGTCATTTACACAGATGGGTCGGTCGTCCAACATGTGAGAAGCTCATGGGCCTTTACGGCTCAGACCGGAGGGAGAATTGTGAAGGAGGACTATGATGCTTTTGCTGAGACCACAAGTAGCCTGCTATGGAAGTCATGGCAGTAAGTAAAGCAATAACATGGCTCGAGACACAGACATTCACTAGGGCATGTTTCCTTAGCGACTCAATGAACATGCTCAAGAGGATAGAGATGGGGGGGGGGGGGGATCCGAAGAGACTGGTTGCTGTCTCTGGAGCGGTCTCGGCTGGCAATGATTAGTTTCATCTTCGTGTCAGGGCATGCGGGAATACAAGAGAATGAGCGGGCTGACAAGCTCGCAGGTAACGCTACTGTGGAGGGCGGACGCGCCATGGACCAGGCTGACATTCTGAATGCTCTACGAGAAGTAAGTCTTTTGCGAGAACCAAGTGATGACTGTGGATCTACAACCATGATCTACAACCATGGCCAGACTGCGAGAACAGCAAATTAAAAGAGGGGTGGCCAAACAAGAATACTACGCAGGAAGCCAAAGAAGACTGATAAACCAACACAGAACTGGTGTCGTTAGCCGCTACACGCTGCGGGATTTGCTGAGGAGGGGATCCGAGCACTTATGGACTGAATGGTTCGATGTGCAATGAGGATGATCTGTCGACTAACTAGAAAAAATCCTTCAGAACTGTGAACTATACGATAAGGTTGTCTCCTTTCTTCTCCGACTACATAAAAAGTCTTAGAGTTTTAAAAGTCGACAGGATCGACTTCATTGTTTTATCCCATATGGCTCGGTATCTTTCCGCAGGGCGGCTTGCCGAACATGTCGCACACAACACGAACTCCGTAGCTCCAGCGAAGACCCTCGAGAGTCTCCGAGAAAAATGCACTCGTGAACCGAAAGACATAGCCCGGAATCGAATTCACAACCTTCGGAGTGCAAGGCAGACGGCTTGGCCACTTCACCCCGGAAACTCCCTCTCCGACGAAATAAATATAGTAGCAAATAATGTGTTCTTTGTGCCATGAACTTTTAAACAAAGTGACAGGTAATATTTTAATTTCACCTTTGTTTCATAATATAATTCCCTTGTGCAATCTTTCAGGAACACTACAGTTAAGAAGTTACAGTTTTACGGTACAATTATTATCCTGTGACTCTAACATGTCTCAATTCAATTAGTTTAAAAGTGAAGCTGCAAATTGATTCCAGTGACTACTTCGCTTATTTTTTAAAGTTATAATTAACCTTTTGTCAATGACTAAGTAACTAAAATCGTCACTACACAGGTCATTCATTCAGCAGCCCTTGCACAACTTCTCCCCCATAACAACCGACCGGAAAACTTTTCGGTCATAAGCAAGATGTCCGGCGTCCGATACACCCATCTGGAGTTCATATGCCACATGCTGCACCCATCTTCTCTTAGGCCTTTATCATTTACTCTTCCCGGGTATAACCCCCCCCCCCCCCCCCCCCCCAATGATTGTTCTCTCCAAACTTACACAGGTCAGTTGGGCTAAAATGTTGACTTCTTCTTCTTGATTTGGGGACGTAAATTACAAGTACCTCTGAAGTCGGAGTGGGTTCGCATGATGGCGAGGGACACTGGTAATTGGCAATGTTAATCCACACGCAAAAATCAGTCCACTGCACTAGAAGCACGTGTATGACCTACGCATGAGTTCAAAGCGTGCGAGCGCCAAACAAATTTTATTAATTCACAAGTGCTTCTTTCTGTGTCTAAATTCTTCTAACCATGAAAGCTGCAAATTCCCCTTTCAGCGTTATACACTGGTTCTGAACATTCCCGCCTGACACGAGTTAATGACCAGTAATACACTTAAGCGAAAAAAAAAAAAAAAATTCACAAGAGCTTTCTTTCTAATCACAACATCAATACTGTACTCTAATCAAACGCAGGTAATTAGACAATAAGTAACTTCCCAGTAACCGGAAAACTCATCTGTAGTCATTCACTGAGACGCTCTCTACTCTAGATTTAGACGTAGGTACTTGGTCTTTTAGTGGAAGTATGGTGTACTTCCATAAGTACATCTAACCATTGCTTCATCCTCAATCAGAATCCCCTATTACCTGGTTCCCTTACACTGTCTCCGTTGGAGTGGTGACAGTCGTGTCTAAGAATCCTCTCCTCATATGAAAACAAAACAGCCTTCCGTTATCTCCAATATTGCGTTGTCATTCATTCACGAACTTTCGCGGAGTAATCTTAGTTTTGTGTACTACATTTTAATATGTTGTTTATGCAGTAAGTAATATAGTGACAAAATATTGCAACATCTGAAAAGTGTGGAACAAGAGGAAGAGAGCGAGATTAGAAAATTCTTGTCATGGCACGGAAGATAGTCAACACATGAACTGATATACGTCGATGGAGAAGCATCATCGCTACACCAGTCGGCAAGACACTTGATGATGATGAATAAAACTAGTCATTTCTATCTGTATAAAATACCTGTGTGGGTTGTTGTTTGTCGAGACTCATGTCTGTTTCATTTTTTTCACATGGGGCAGTGAGGAGCATTTTGTGTGATATTCACTGGCATAGGAACGGAACATTATGAGGTCGACCCTTTGCCGTGAAGATGGAACTGCGCCTAGCTAACTAACTAAACTAACTAAACTAAACTAAACTAAACTAACTAACTAACTAACTAACTAACTAACTAACTAACTAACTAAACTAACTAACTAACTAACTAAACTAAACTAAACTAACTAACTAACTAACTAACTAACTAACTAGCTAACTAACTAACTAACTAGCTAACTAACTAACAAACTACCTAACTAACTAACTACACATTACATTGGCACCTTGCCGTCTTGACAGACGATAGTTTGTGCTTTAAAAAGGCATAATAACTTTTAACTATGGCGGTAGCGAGTGTGACTGATAAGGCCAATTTGCGCTGTAAATGTCCGTTCACAGTGGGTGCATGTGAACACGTGGTCATTTCCACCATCATGCACCATCTTACGTCTCAAACGCTTGGTGTGTGACTTTTCTGCAATAATTTTCTCCTTTGACTTTATTCCATTTCTGATATTTGCCCTCCATGCAACACGTTCAGCGGCGACTTGCTCCCAATGTGCATTATCAATGCCTGTATCAATCATGTCCCGCTTACACACATCTTTGTATCGTAGTAGAGGCCGACCCTGAGATCTCTTACCCATCTGTAATTCACCAAAAAAGATATCCTTTGGTATTCTACCATCATCCATCCGCCTAAGATGTCCTATCCATCTAAGTCTACGAAGACTGAGCATGGAATAAACTGTCACACAACCTGATCTTTCCAATACTTCAGTATTTGTGATTTTGTCTTGCCACTTAATACCAAGAATTCTTCGCAGACACCGCATATGAAAGCTGTTTAAATTGTTCTCTTGGTGTGAGTAAGTTGTCCAGGTTTCACGGCCATAGAGAAGAGTACTAAGGACACAGGCTTGATAGACAAGGACTTTTGTTTTGGCAGTAAGCTTCCTGTTCTCCCAGACTCTTTTTCTTAACCTGTTCATTGTTGTTGCTGCCTTACCAATCCGGATGTTGATTTCCTGATCTAGGGATAATTTGCTATTTACCACCGATCCTAGATATGTAAAATGGTCTACTATCTCTAGTTCGGCGTCGTCAATAAAGATTGATGGTACCCCATGTGCACCTTGTGACATAATCTGTGTCTTCTTTTTGCTAATTGTTAAACCAAATTCAGAACAAGCATTGGAGAATGCAGATAGTAGACATTGCAATTCTTCCTCAGAGTGGGTCGTAACTGCAGCATCATCTGCAAAAAGCAACTCTCTGATCAGTACCCTCCTAATTTTGGTCTTAGCCTTCAATCTCTGAGCATTGTAGAGGCCGCCATCTGAGCGTGAGTGAATGTATATACCACCATCCTGATCACGAAATGCATATTTCAGTAGAAGTGAAAAGTATATTCCAAAGAGGGTGGGAGCTAGTACACAACCTTGCTTAACTCCACTCTTGATTTCAAATTCTTCAGAAGTTGCACCATCAAACTTGATTATACCCTTCATGCCTGTGTGGAACGATTCCACAATGGACAGAAGAGTTGGTGGGCAGCCAATCTTCTTTAGTGCCTTGAACAGACCCTCACGACTGACCAAATCAAATGCCTTTGTGAGGTCGATGAAGGCAATAAACAGTGGTTGATTCTGTTCACGGCATTTTTCTTGCATTTGTCGCAATGAGAATATCATATCAGTGGTAGACCGGTTCTGTCGAAAGCCACACTGTGATTCGGGGTAGACTTGATCTCCTAGGACTTGAAGTCTGCGCAGAACAATTCTGGCAAATACTTTTCCAACAATACACAGAAGTGAGATACCCCTATAGTTGTTGCAGTCGCTCCGATCGCCCTTGTTCTTGTACAGTGTTATGATGCTTGAATCTTTGAAATCCTGTGGGACTTGTCCTTCACGCCAGCATAGCTCTATTAGCTGGTGGATCTGTATAGTGAGTGTGTCTTGCCCACTCCTGATAACCTCTATTGGAATCCCATCCTTACCTGGAGCCTTGCCAGATGCAAGTTCATTTATAGCACACTTAACTTCTGTTATGGTGGGAAGTGTGTCCAGGTGGTCAAGAGTTGGTAGAGCCTCTATGGCGTTGAGGGCATTATCCGCTAGTTTGGTCTCACTTGAGTAAAGCTCCAAATAGTGCTCTACCCATCTGTCCATCTGCTGTTTCTTATCAGTGATGACTTCTCCAGTCAAGGTTTTCAATGGTGCACTTCTTTTGATCACTGGACCACAGGCTTTCTTTATTCCTTCATACATGCTTCTTATGTCTCCCTTATCACTTGCGATTTGAATGGACTCACATAACTTGATCCAATAATCATTTGCACACTGCCTGGCAGCCTTTTGCACATCCTTCCTAGCTTGCCTTAGCTCACTCAGAGTGTTACGCGTTGGTCTTTCCTTGTTTCTTAAGAGAGCTTTCTTCTTCTTATCAATCAAGGGCTGCAGAGTCTCGCTGTTGGCCGCAAACCAGTCCTGCCTCTTATGATCCACAGTGCCGTAAACCTTTACGGCAGTTTTATAAAGAGTTTCCTTAAGTTTATTCCATTTATCATTTACTGTACAATTTTCTGGTGTATCAGTGAAAGCGTCTTCAAGTTGCTGTTGAAACTGAAAGCACTTTTCAGGATCATGAGTGTTAATAATATTAATCCTGGGGCTAGATTTGTGTTTAGTTGTGTAGATTCTCTTTGGTCTCAGTCTAACCCTTGCAACAACCAAAGAATGATCCGTATCACAGTCAGCACTGTGGTAACTACGAGTCAATGATATATGGTTCAGATGTTGTCTCCGTGTGATGATGAAGTCCAGCTGGTGCCAATGGCCAGATCTTGGATGTTTCCATGTGACCTTATGCATCTCTTTTGTTTTAAAAAAAGAGTTTGTAATACATAGGTCATTACTGGTGCAATGCTCCAGCAGCCTTTGCCCATTTTCATTCATGCGACCGATGTTGTATTTTCCAAGGCACACTGGCCATGAACTCGAGTCCTTGCCCACACGAGCATTGAAATCACCGAGCATATAAATGTAGTCGGATTTTGGAACTGCCTTGATCACAGAGTCTAACTCCTCATAGAACAAATCCTTCACATCATCAGAGGAATCGAGTGTCGGTGCATATGCAGTAATAATGGTGGCAAACCCACAAGAGGTTGCCAAGCGCAGGGATAATAGTCTTTCATTTCCTCCTGCTGGAATTTCAATCATTCCCAGTAGCGAATTCTTCACTGCATAGCCCACACCGTGTTGCCTTTTTTCTGCCTGCCCTTTACCCTTCCAGAAAAAGGTGTAGTTGTTTTCCCTGAGTGACCCTTCCTCAGCGAGGCGAGTCTCCTGCAGGCCAGCAATATCAATGTTAAGACGATTGAGTTCGGCATCAATCACAGCCGTTTTTCTCACATCGTCAATATTGGTCAAGTCAGTGGAAAATCCTGGACACATGGTTCTCACGTTCCAGGTTGCAAGCCGTAGCTTGAGGTTTCTATTTATATTTTTGTTTGTACCTGGTGCATTGGTTTTACAGCCTGCGATTCAGATTTTGTCCTAGCCCCAAGCACCCATTGAAGCAGGCAGGCTGTGGCGGATCAGCACCCAATTGGCTGGGGGCTGCCCAGCTTGAGGCGGGCGGTAGCTGATCAGTGACACCTATAGGTGTCTCCCACCGTCAGAGGCAACGCGTGGCGCCCCATGTCTACGCCAACTGACAAGGACTTATAACCCGTATACAGTTGCCTCTCGCTTTGATTCCGAGACCAGTTAAGACCAGGGATGGAGTTATTTAATATGTTGTTTATGCAGTAAGTAATATAGTGACAAAATATTCAAACATCTGAAAAGTGTGGAACAAGAGGAAGAGAGCGAGATTAGAAAATTCTTGTCATGGCACGGAAGATAGTCAACACATGAACTGATATACGTCGATGGAGAAGCATTATCGCTACACCAGTCGGCAAGACACTTGATGATGATGAATAAAACTAGTCATTTCTATCTGTATAAAATACCTGTGTGGGTTGTTGTTTGTCGAGACTCATGTCTGTTTCATTTTTTTCACATGGGGCAGTGAGGAGCATTTTGTGTGATATTCACTGGCATAGGAACGGAACATTATGAGGTCGACCCTTTGCCGTGAAGATGGAACTGCGCCTAGCTAACTAACTAAACTAACTAAACTAAACTAAACTAAACTAACTAACTAACTAACTAACTAACTAAACTAACTAACTAACTAACTAAACTAAACTAACTAACTAACTAACTAACTAACTAGCTAACTAACTAACTAACTAGCTAACTAACTAACAAACTACCTAACTAACTAACTACACATTACATTGGCACCTTGCCGTCTTGACAGACGATAGTTTGTGCTTTAAAAAGGCATAATAACTTTTAACTATGGCGGTAGCGAGTGTGACTGATAAGGCCAATTTGCGCTGTAAATGTCCGTTCACAGTGGGTGCATGTGAACACGTGGTCATTTCCACCATCATGCACCATCTTACGTCTCAAACGCTTGGTGTGTGACTTTTCTGCAATAATTTTCTCCTTTGACTTTATTCCATTTCTGATATTTGCCCTCCATGCAACACGTTCAGCGGCGACTTGCTCCCAATGTGCATTATCAATGCCTGTATCAATCATGTCCCGCTTACACACATCTTTGTATCGTAGTAGAGGCCGACCCTGAGATCTCTTACCCATCTGTAATTCACCAAAAAAGATATCCTTTGGTATTCTACCATCATCCATCCGCCTAAGATGTCCTATCCATCTAAGTCTACGAAGACTGAGCATGGAATAAACTGTCACACAACCTGATCTTTCCAATACTTCAGTATTTGTGATTTTGTCTTGCCACTTAATACCAAGAATTCTTCGCAGACACCGCATATGAAAGCTGTTTAAATTGTTCTCTTGGTGTGAGTAAGTTGTCCAGGTTTCACGGCCATAGAGAAGAGTACTAAGGACACAGGCTTGATAGACAAGGACTTTTGTTTTGGCAGTAAGCTTCCTGTTCTCCCAGACTCTTTTTCTTAACCTGTTCATTGTTGTTGCTGCCTTACCAATCCGGATGTTAATTTCCTGATCTAGGGATAATTTGCTATTTACCACCGATCCTAGATATGTAAAATGGTCTACTATCTCTAGTTCGGCGTCGTCAATAAAGATTGATGGTACCCCATGTGCACCTTGTGACATAATCTGTGTCTTCTTTTTGCTAATTGTTAAACCAAATTCAGAACAAGCATTGGAGAATGCAGATAGTAGACATTGCAATTCTTCCTCAGAGTGGGTCGTAACTGCAGCATCATCTGCAAAAAGCAACTCTCTGATCAGTACCCTCCTAATTTTGGTCTTAGCCTTCAATCTCTGAGCATTGTAGAGGCCGCCATCTGAGCGTGAGTGAATGTATATACCACCATCCTGATCACGAAATGCATATTTCAGTAGAAGTGAAAAGTATATTCCAAAGAGGGTGGGAGCTAGTACACAACCTTGCTTAACTCCACTCTTGATTTCAAATTCTTCAGAAGTTGCACCATCAAACTTGATTATACCCTTCATGCCTGTGTGGAACGATTCCACAATGGACAGAAGAGTTGGTGGGCAGCCAATCTTCTTTAGTGCCTTGAACAGACCCTCACGACTGACCAAATCAAATGCCTTTGTGAGGTCGATGAAGGCAATAAACAGTGGTTGATTCTGTTCACGGCATTTTTCTTGCATTTGTCGCAATGAGAATATCATATCAGTGGTAGACCGGTTCTGTCGAAAGCCACACTGTGATTCGGGGTAGACTTGATCTCCTAGGACTTGAAGTCTGCGCAGAACAATTCTGGCAAATACTTTTCCAACAATACACAGAAGTGAGATACCCCTATAGTTGTTGCAGTCGCTCCGATCGCCCTTGTTCTTGTACAGTGTTATGATGCTTGAATCTTTGAAATCCTGTGGGACTTGTCCTTCACGCCAGCATAGCTCTATTAGCTGGTGGATCTGTATAGTGAGTGTGTCTTGCCCACTCCTGATAACCTCTATTGGAATCCCATCCTTACCTGGAGCCTTGCCAGATGCAAGTTCATTTATAGCACACTTAACTTCTGTTATGGTGGGAAGTGTGTCCAGGTGGTCAAGAGTTGGTAGAGCCTCTATGGCGTTGAGGGCATTATCCGCTAGTTTGGTCTCACTTGAGTAAAGCTCCAAATAGTGCTCTACCCATCTGTCCATCTGCTGTTTCTTATCAGTGATGACTTCTCCAGTCAAGGTTTTCAATGGTGCACTTCTTTTGATCACTGGACCACAGGCTTTCTTTATTCCTTCATACATGCTTCTTATGTCTCCCTTATCACTTGCGATTTGAATGGACTCACATAACTTGATCCAATAATCATTTGCACACTGCCTGGCAGCCTTTTGCACATCCTTCCTAGCTTGCCTTAGCTCACTCAGAGTGTTACGCGTTGGTCTTTCCTTGTTTCTTAAGAGAGCTTTCTTCTTCTTATCAATCAAGGGCTGCAGAGTCTCGCTGTTGGCCGCAAACCAGTCCTGCCTCTTATGATCCACAGTGCCGTAAACCTTTACGGCAGTTTTATAAAGAGTTTCCTTAAGTTTATTCCATTTATCATTTACTGTACAATTTTCTGGTGTATCAGTGAAAGCGTCTTCAAGTTGCTGTTGAAACTGAAAGCACTTTTCAGGATCATGAGTGTTAATAATATTAATCCTGGGGCTAGATTTGTGTTTAGCTGTGTAGATTCTCTTTGGTCTCAGTCTAACCCTTGCAACAACCAAAGAATGATCCGTATCACAGTCAGCACTGTGGTAACTACGAGTCAATGATATATGGTTCAGATGTTGTCTCCGTGTGATGATGAAGTCCAGCTGGTGCCAATGGCCAGATCTTGGATGTTTCCATGTGACCTTATGCATCTCTTTTGTTTTAAAAAAAGAGTTTGTAATACATAGGTCATTACTGGTGCAATGCTCCAGCAGCCTTTGCCCATTTTCATTCATGCGACCGATGTTGTATTTTCCAAGGCACACTGGCCATGAACTCGAGTCCTTGCCCACACGAGCATTGAAATCACCGAGCATATAAATGTAGTCGGATTTTGGAACTGCCTTGATCACAGAGTCTAACTCCTCATAGAACAAATCCTTCACATCATCAGAGGAATCGAGTGTCGGTGCATATGCAGTAATAATGGTGGCAAACCCACAAGAGGTTGCCAAGCGCAGGGATAATAGTCTTTCATTTCCTCCTGCTGGAATTTCAATCATTCCCAGTAGCGAATTCTTCACTGCATAGCCCACACCGTGTTGCCTTTTTTCTGCCTGCCCTTTACCCTTCCAGAAAAAGGTGTAGTTGTTTTCCCTGAGTGACCCTTCCTCAGCGAGGCGAGTCTCCTGCAGGCCAGCAATATCAATGTTAAGACGATTGAGTTCGGCATCAATCACAGCCGTTTTTCTCACATCGTCAATATTGGTCAAGTCAGTGGAAAATCCTGGACACATGGTTCTCACGTTCCAGGTTGCAAGCCGTAGCTTGAGGTTTCTATTTATATTTTTGTTTGTACCTGGTGCATTGGTTTTACAGCCTGCGATTCAGATTTTGTCCTAGCCCCAAGCACCCATTGAAGCAGGCAGGCTGTGGCGGATCAGCACCCAATTGGCTGGGGGCTGCCCAGCTTGAGGCGGGCGGTAGCTGATCAGTGACACCTATAGGTGTCTCCCACCGTCAGAGGCAACGCGTGGCGCCCCATGTCTACGCCAACTGACAAGGACTTATAACCCGTATACAGTTGCCTCTCGCTTTGATTCCGAGACCAGTTAAGACCAGGGATGGAGTTATTGCCTCTCCATAGCACAAAGCCTGGGCTAAAATATAGAGATCATGTGTTGCCCATGCAGCATGATCCCTCTCTCGGCCTGCCTAGTTCACTCCAGAGGAAAGGTAACACCCCTACATCTGGAACAAGACAAGCTGCAGAAGCTGCCGGATCAGCAAAGCAATGCTCTAACTGTCCGCCTGTCGGAGCTTCGATCCTAGACCAGTCGCCAACCAAGGCTTAGGGCCTGGTCTGCCCTGCCATGACAATTTTGTCTTTAGCTTGCATTTCCTCGCACCAGGGTAAGGCTTGTACCCTCCCAATTGCGCTCTTCCGCCCGAAGCCGTTGGCACAATGTGGGGTGTCGGGTTTGGTAAGCGCCGCCCAACGTTCGGCGCTAACAGAAACCAGGTAGTACCGTCTACTGTTATACGGTAGCTCAGTCATATCTGACTAAGACCTGACACCTAACTAACTAACTAACTAACTAACTAACTAACCAGTCTGTGTAAAACCTGCCACGGAGCCTGTGCTGCCGCTCGTTAATGATAATTGGTAACAGTCAACAACAAAACGAAAGTATCTTCTCACCTGTCTGAAAAATGCTCAAACGCAGCGAATGGAAATAACTGACGACAAACCGTGAGAACTGAAGGACGGCATTTATTCATGCACTGTAGAATCTTTCATAGATCAAACTACTCGAAGACAAATGAAGTGCCATTTAATGCATGGTCGGTCTTCATTCAAAACATCTAAGAACTAGTTGTCCAAAACAATTCTTAAAATCCTACGTCTCCGATTCCCAGTTATCTTCCTTCCACTTGTTCTATCGTTTTCTGTTTCAATATCGTCTAGGTCCTTTACAGAATGAATCTCCGTTGATACCTCATTCCTCTGGAACGCGCCTTCTTCCTTTTCTCACACTCCGAAGCACACCCGATCTGTTCCATGAAAGTCACAACCTCTATTCCTTCTACGTCAGAGTGACGATTCACCGTTTATCACCAGTCTCCTAGCTTTCCGTAAGCTTTTGAGTTTCAGGATTCTATACCTATTATTAATGACGTCAACCGCGAGGATCTGCCTTATGGCATATCGGTTATCTGCCTTATGGCAAAACCCTAACTGCTTTTCCTTCTATTGTCCCTGGTTCCACACTGGAGTATAGGACCCCAGTCATCTCACACCGAGGCCCCCCCCCCCCCTATAGCCTAACTGCTCTTGTGATCACCCGGCTCTTTTGCGAAGGAGTTACGAATGCAATTCGTAATCCCGCATACCGTGTTTGAAACACAGCTGCAGGCAATTCTGCAGCAGACTGTCGAGTGTTGCTTTCCATTCAATGGTATAAGTGCCGGTCGTTCAGAATGCAAACTACTGAACGCAAACTTACCAAGAAATCACAAACAGCTAAAATGCTGGGATTGACTACGACGTCCTATAAAGGTTATGCAACTAACTTTTTAACTGTGATCATATGTATCCTCAGATGTCTTCCATTGAACAAGTCATGGACATGAGTGAAAAATATGGCATGGTTGTGGAGCTGAATGGGAACGGTGAAGTGATCAGGACTCTACAGGACCCGACGGGCAACCATATATCTGCAGTCAGCGAGGTAAAAAAACAAAAACAAACTCAAGCATGACCCCACGGCAAGAGTTAATCACTGATGGGTTAAATACACACGGTTTATTCTGAAGCTGTTGTTAATTTGTAATCGTTAATACGAGTAAGACGTAAATAATTGCTAACTACAGATAATTATATGCATGCTTAAAGCTTACTTAATGCCATTTTCGAATGGTTAAAGTTTAAACAAGTGGTAAAGGGTTTAAATTTTTATCAATCAATCAATCAATCATGTGCCATGCCGGGAAGCGTAGGCGGTCATGACTCGTCATTTCACTCGATCACCAGTGTCGTGGATCAGCTCAGTGTTCCTGTCTCGTCCATGCCATGTGGCCAAGCCATCCAGGTATTTTCCTCTCGGTCTTCCTCTTGGTCTGTTCCCCTCGATCTTGCCAGTTGTCACTAAGTTCTCCAATCCATTTCTTCTCATAACATGTCCAAAAAATTTTTTATAGTCGGTATTACAATGTATGGTGAGATTAGTTGGTTGCTGGGTTGATTGTAATTCCTCTGGGGGGCCGTGAGTTGTAACTCTTAATTCCATTTGAACTGGTGTTCAGTTCGCCTGGGTCTAGGAAATAAAAGGCTTGTATAATGGCAGTGAGGTTGTTGTAGACTTTTCTTCTACCCGGTACCAAAGTGCCATCTCCGAGGGAACTGTGTCGCAGAGTTTTCCTTCCCTTGTTTAGGCTGAGTACCAGCGGGATGTGCAAGACAGGTATTGGGGCTTCACATCTGCGGAGAAGAATTTTAGGATGTTACCAAGTCATGATACAGACCAAGACAGGGGCTGGTTGCGATAAGACCTAGGTTGATATTGTTTCCTCAACTGGTGTGTAGATATGTCATTGTATATTCAAATCAATGATGTCTGGTGGGAGTGGCGAGTTTAAAACTTGAAAATGGAGAGATTAATGGTGTAATGTTATTTTATTTTAATTCCTGTTTTTCTACGTGTGCAAAATAAATACATGGTGTTTTTTTTTTTTTTTTTTTTTTTTTTTTTGTGTGGTTAGCATTAAGTAATAATAATACGCATTGATACACACACGAAATGAAGGGAGACATCAAACACACGGAGAAGAGGACTACAGACAGGGATGAATAATATGGAGAGGTCATGGGGGAAGCTGCAGTAGACAGCAACATATAGAACGGCTTAGCGTGAGTGAGATCTAAGATCTGATTTTATTTTATTTTTATTTTTTTTTGGGGGGGGGGGGGGTAAAGGCCTAAAGAATGAAAAGAACATACTGAGACTGTCATCTGCATATCGCTCCTTCGTCTCGCTCCTGGTAAGCTTATCGGTATTAAAACGAATAGGAAAGACCTTTACTACAGCAGGATGGGACAAACAGCTATCTTAAGATCAGCGGGGAAACGACAAGCACCCTGTAAGATACATACTTGTATTTGTGCTTCTCGCCCAGATCTGAAAATACCTTTTTGGTGCATTATATATGATCTACATGTATATATTGCTTCAGACGTAACAATGTGTGCTTCGCAACGTTGCGTTTAATGGCCACAAGTTCACCTTCGGTTCGACGGCTGTTGGATTAGTTATTTTGCTTCCTTACACAAATTCCTCCCATAAGCCGCTCTTTGAAATGTCACAAGTCTGCCCTGGTAGATCTTTAGAATGTCTCATGTCAGTCCTAGTAGATCTTTAAAATGTCACATGTCTGTAGTGGTAGATCTTTGGAATGTTACATGTCTGTCGTGGTAGATCTTTGGAATGTCTCATGTCCCTCCTGGTAGATTTTGGAATGTCATATGTCTGTCCTGGAAGATCTTTGGAATGTATGATGTCCGTCCTGGTAGATCTTTGGAATGTCACAAATCTGTCCTGGTAGATCTTTGGAATGTCACAAATCTGTCCTGGTAGATCTTTCGAATGTCACAAATCTGTCCTGGTAGGTCTTTGGACTGTCTCATGTCCTTCCTGGTAGATCTTTGGAATATCACATGTCTGTCCTGTTAGATCTATGGAATGTGACATGTCTGTCCAGGTAGATTTTTGGAATGTGACATGTCTGTCCTGGTAGATCTTTTGAATGTCTCATGTCCGTCCTGGTAGATCTTTGGAATGTCTCGTGTCCGTCATGGTAGATCTTTGGAATGTCACAAATCCGTCCTGGTAGATCTTTGGAATGTCACAAATCCGTCCTGGTAGATCTTTGGAATGTCACAAATCTGTCCTGGTAGATCTTTCGAATGTCACAAATCTGTCCTGGTAGATCTTTGGAATGTCACAAATCTGTCCTGGTAGATCTTTCGAATGTCACAAATCTGTCCTGGTAGATCTTTGGAATGTCTTGTGTCCGTCCTGGTAGATCTTTGGAATGTCATATGTCTGTCCTGGTAGATTCTTGCGTGTTCGTGTAATTAATATGGTCCTTGGTTAATCTCCTTCTGGATTACCTCGGGTGTTTCCATATTAGTCTCTCCTTAGACGAACAGGCGGACAGATTGGCTGGGTCTGCACAGCTTGGTCTGGTATTGGTGCCTGATAAGGTAGATGTGGTCGGAGCCCTTTGGAGTGTGTATAGTGTAAAAGAGCGGATAGGTCATCACGGCTCGGAGAGAATGTTGCTGCGGCATCTAAGGATCTGGCCGACACTCAATACTCCGAGAAAAGCCCAGAGGACAAATAATCAGACTGCTGTTGGTACAGTTAGTATTGGGACTCTTCGCTGGTTGTTGCAGATGAGGAAGGAGCACGTATGGGAATGTCCTACGTGCTGTGATGTCGATTCTTGACTCAACTCAACTTCTTAGACACAGCCATATTTGCTGAGCTTCAGTGGGAAGAAAGCCTTATATTCAATCTTCAGACTATTCAACAACATATAGACACTAGCATTAAAAAATTGAAGATCACTTTCTCCTCCTGATGGACAACACAATTCATCTCGGCATTTCCTTGACCCATAGAATGGCATCTACGGAGTAGATAGACACAGCTGAGGAAATATCCAGACACCGACAGGACACGATAAAAAAGCTAGCAGGCACCAACTGTGCTGAAGACAGCACCATTTTGAGAAAAGACCATTTGTCATCGAGTTTATACCAATATTTTACTTAGCATTAGAGCTTAGACAAAAGAATCTAAACCAGAGTATGATCAAATATACACAGAACAAAATAACGCTACCTGCATTATCTCTACAACAATGACATTCACACCCTTGAAATGCTTCAGAAGCACAGACAAGTCTACATACAATGGAAGGTGGATAAGATATGACATCTACGACACAATCAAAGAAAATCAGGAGTCTGATGAGCAGCCCTGCGAAATTAAGAATTATTAATTGTGGCAGTGACAGCTTGGAGTTGTTTCTCGTGGAGCTAAACTGCGATTGGACATAAAGGCTTAGAACTGGAACAAAGAAAACTCAACCGCAGACGACTAGTCACCATCGCCTCATCCAGACCTCCACGGTCGGGAAACTAAGAAAAAACAGAAGTGGTCAAAACAGGTGGAACAAGGATGAAATAGCAGTTTTTAATACAGCAATTGAAATGACCATATAACATGAACATTACATCAGTGGGGAAATGGTGAGTCTAACAACTGCGCTTCAACTGCAACCAGCGATCACATTCCTCAAGAACAATGCATGAATTTCTTGAGGACAAGTCAAGTACGAATGTTTGTCAGATAAGCGAGCTGCGGTAGTGCATTGGCTAGTACGTTCTCCCGCCGCCCCAGCGGTAAAGTGTTCAGATCCCCATCGATATCGCGATTTTCCCCCATTGACCTGGACTCTGGAGTCGACCTAGTCTAAAGTGAGTACCATGAACTGTCAGGGGAAGTATAGGCGACATAGATGATATCACTCTCAGAGTGTCGATTGCTCTCAAAATATGGCGCTGGCACCACATACCCAAGACGCCGCATGTGGTGAAAGCGAAGCCTCTAAAATTATATAGTTGTCTCACAACTGACAGATGGTACTGACCTAATGGATTTCCTCACATTGCAACATCAAATAGAATCAAGATGCCCAATATGTTGATTAAAGAAAAAGACCGCGGGCAACATTAAGATTGCTTGATCATCTACAAACAAGCAAAGGGAATCATCAAAGAACTTTACATTGCAAAGTGGAAGAAAGTCGACGCCGGTAAACGCAACTGGTGGAAACTAAGAACTGTCCAGACGAGTCCAAGCCAGCATAACTGGCCTCAGAACTGACCACACCATAAGATACCTCGAGTACACCTAATTCAAATAAGCGCCAACAGTGTCTGCCATTCTGGCCTAACAAATCTCACAGGAGAACGTTCTTCTTCAAGACCGGTCTATGCATGCGAATTGATAAGTATGTCACTGGTGCCCCTGTTTTCCCATTAAGAAACTGAATGATGAAACAAAATGTTAGAAACAGTCAATTGATTTTGTTAGAGAATTTCATTTCTCATCAATAATGAGCTGTCAATTGCAAAAAGGAAAAGAGTGATACGGTGCTATATGGAGACTATACTGTTGCATTAAAGTGAAACACGGAGAACAAGTAGATAAGCTTAGAAATATATCTAATGCTGGTAGTCATGTGGGTACTGAGGAACAGGCAAAGAATGCAGTGGACGCACACAAAAACAAACAAATAAGACAGTCCTCCAAGAAACAAATGAAATTAGAGGAAGACTGTCAAGATTTTCTAGCCACGAGAAATATATTTGAAAACAACTGGTAAACTTGAAGGAAAAATAGCTAAGAGAAGGCAACGAGTTAAATACCTGGATGGTCTGGCCGCATGGCCTGATCAGGACAAGATACAGATCTGTTCTAAGACTGGTGATCGGGTGAGATGGCGATACAGGACTGCCCACTCCCTTTGGCTTGTCACATAGAGATGATGATTAATTTAATTACAATTACAACACCGAAGAAGTCATCCTTATTCTGTATATCTCCATTATGTAGATTAAGACTAAGCCACCGTAACCATATCTGTTGTGTTTTTGTGTGTCAAATGTTTATTTTAACACATATGCTGAGCCATATACTATTGCATGTGTTAATATATACTTGTTGTTTTACCAGGCCTCGGAACATAATGGTTTCCTATACCTAGGAAGCTTCGGCCAGCCGTTTGTAAGCCGTGTACCCATTTCCCAGCCTTTTCAAGTAGAACGTTTCCTTCAGAAAATTAAATCCACATGCAGAGCCACAAAGATCAACATTGTCAAACTGAGAACAGTGCTCCGCCGCTTGATAGCCATAGCTGAACTCAGGCGCGTTTTGCTGAATGTCAAGAGAAGACGCGAACAGGAGGAGAAAGCATTACAGAAATTTAGAACATCACCTGCGCCATCAACAACCCCTGCCTCTACCTTCAGTGATTTGCTTACAACTACAGCACGCTTTGTTGACAATACAACCGCGTCTCAAAATGTGACAGAGAGTGTGACAGAGAGGGTGACAGTACCTGCTACCACACAGACAGTACAAGTCAATGCAACACTTCCAGCCTCCACTGACCCCACCACAGCAGCCGTTACCACTACTTTCAATCCAGAGATGGGGAACGTGTATATAGAAACCACAAATGCCACAACTGCTGCCAATATTATCGCTAATGCCACAACTACTGCCAATATTATCGTTGATGCCACCACAGCGCCACCAGTGATGGCTGTCAATCCTAGTGCCGATGCCACCGAAACAGAAGTGATGACTGCTCCTAGAACTCCTTGAGGTATATGGGTGGCCTCCAGAAATACACTGTCAGTTCACATATCATTAAAAGAATATAACAAGTCGTGATATTTTGTTTGTTATTGAATATAATATGTAAGACTGCTGAACACAATGTGTGATGCTGGAGATATACCTCCTGAATTGTGTAATTCTATATTTATTGCAATCGCAAAGAAATCATGAGCCATAGAATGTGATCAACATCGAACATTTAGTGCAATGAGCCACATCACGAAGATAGAGCTAAGAATCACCATGCAAAGAGTTAGGGAAAAAATACAATCCGAAATAGGAGAAGAACAATGTGGGTTTGTAGAAGGCAAGGTTACTGTAAATGCTGTGTATAAGCTGAGAACATTAATTGATTGTTCTATAGAAGTAAACAAAGACGTACATCTTTGCTTTATTGACTACACAAAGGCTTTCGATAAAGTAAGACATGTCAACTTGATAAAGATGCTTGCAGATCTACAAATTGGTGGGAAAGAACTTAGGCTTGTAAAAAACATATATTGGAAACAACGAGCTGCCTTAAGGATTAATAATGAAGTAGGTCTATATCAGCCTATTAAGAGAGGTGTGAGGCAGGGATGTGTGATGTCTCCACATCTTTATTCCCTGTACAGTGAAAATATTTACAGAAATATAGAAGATATGAAAGGAATCATCATTGAGGGATGTAACATAAATAACATTAGATATGCGGATAATACAGTATTGATGGCAAACAATGAACAGGATCTGCAACATATAGCAGTTGCGGTTGTTGCACACAGTGAATAACTAGGGTTAGAATTAAATTGCAAGAAGACACAGATTATGGTCGTCACTAAGAAGAAGGAAATACCACAATGTAATATACAAGTAAATGGGACTGTTCTTAAACAAGTGAATCGATACAATTATCTCGGAACAATCATAACATCTGATGGGATAAGATTAAAAGAGATTAGAACAAGAATCTCCATGGCGAAGGTGGCCCTTGCAAGATGAAAAACATAGTGACCATTAAAAAAATGTAATTTGCAACTAGAAAAAAGAGCGTTGAAGTAATACATAGAGCCCTTACTTTTGTTAGAATATGAAATATGGACAATGAGCAGACAAGCTGAAAAACATCTGATGGCTGTGGAAATGTGGTTTCTGAGGAAAATATTCTTTGCAGGATATCGTAGTCAAAACCAGCAATATTTGGCTGTTTGTCATTTCTTGTCAAGTTTACGTTCAGTAGTTTGCCATTGCTTTCTGAACGACTGGCACTCATACCTGTATGAAAATCAGCTGAAGTCGGTCTGCTTCTAAATCTCCCACAGCTTTTTTCGAACGCGGTACGCGGGATTGCAAATTACCAACAATACTACAAAATAAACACATGTGAATAGATGAGGAGAAAGAGCACTGTTAAACAAAATCTCCTGCATTATGCACCAGTGCCAAATTTTAACATTGGCAGCAAGGGATGAAGGAAGAATAATGCAGGAGAATAAATGTCCATTATGAATACCTAACCCAACAGGAGGATACAAGATCTTTGTAGCAATGGAGACAATCAAAATGTGTGAACATCAAAATCAATCATCCAATAAATATTCTGTTTACTAGTTAATTTCTTACATGTGACATTTTCCCTGGCAGTGACGTATTAGGTCTTCTCTTTTCGATGAATTTTATTAAATGAATGTTTACATTTTCACCGGACACTCGGGTTTGCTTAGTGTTTAGACCTTATTCGAGAAGGCTAGATGTCAGATCCATTACCCCAAGATCATTGACGAAGATATCAGCCACAAGCTTTTTACTTTTGAGAGACCCACAACACCATTCTAGAGGGCCTACTTGAGTCAGAGGCGGATGTCCTACCACTAACCCAGTCCGCCCTTGATGTGACACGAAGATCAAAGAACCATGCGGCTGGATGTTACATGTGTGTTCTTTTATCTGTTTCACTCTATTGTGAGAGGTTGTTCAATGAACAAGAGGGATGGATTTTGCTTTGTGTTCCGTTATCTATTTGACCCTACTGTGAGAGATCGTTCAATGAACAATGCGGCTTTATGTTACCTGTGTGGTCTTTTACCTTTTTCACCCTACTGTTAGAGATAGTTCAATGAACAAGGCGGGTTGATGTTGCCTGTGTGGTCTTGTACTGAATGCAACGCGTGTCTTGTTGAGGACATTAGTTAACACGACAGCATCAATAGAATCCGTGTTTGAGAGATTATGGTGACCCCTTCAGGCGCAGGACTACAGCGTTCGATTTCAGCAGCTGGGAACTTTTCCAAGTATCTTTGTTATCAAACCTTTTCCATGAACCATTGTTATCAAATGATAGCACACGTCCCTTGCTCTCCTGGTTAGTGAGATCAGATACCTAGCCTTCTTGAATACAGGCTGAAAGTAGCAGATACTGTGTGCACGTTGTGCACATTAAAACTCCATGGCAGTTGGAAATCGCTAAGAGTAGGGCTTAACGTGACTGCGCTGTCAAAATTATTGGATAGAGCCAATTTCTTTGATCGAATCTGTAGAGAAAGCAAATTGTGCACAAATACATGCCGAAACTGGATACACTGAACTTAGCAGTACATAACTATGTGTGACGTGCTCCCCTCGAAAACTGAGCGAACATGGAGATACGAACACAACACAGTCAATAATAACTTTAGAAAGCAAAATCAGAAGTAATAGCAACTTCAAGGTAACAATGTCTTCCCAAGCGCAATATCAAAATCAATGGACCTTATTTGACACGAATAACTGTATTGGAGTATTTGAGTATTTTGATAACATCAGATGGATTATATGTAAAGATTTACAACGAGTTTAAGGGCGAGAGGATAGACTTCATTACTCCGAGTTTTATCCCATATGGATGGATCTCTTTCCGTAGACAGATCTGCCGAAAGCGTCGCACAAAGCACGAACTCGGTAGCTCCAGCGACGACCCCTAGGAGTCTTCGAGAAATCTACACTCGTGAATCCTAATTATGGAGTCAGGAATCAAGCTCGCAACCTTCAGAGCGCTAGGCAGGCGGCTTGACCACTTCGCCAAGGTGAAACTCCTCCCCCACCCCCTATTTCTTGTCTCTTGGTGGATGGTGTATTAAAGAAGCTACATTCAGATAACACTAAGCAAAAGCAGCATTTCACAAGATTACGAAAATTATGTTCCTCGATGTGAGAACAAAAGTTCTTATGGGCAAGTCCTCATGTTTGGAAGTGCATCATTGACAATTAGAAGACTAGAGAGGATTGATGTGGAAACTGCAGAGATCTTATTTTATTGAAGAACGATGAAAATACCAGATAAAAAGCGACATGAGGATGTCTCTCTAAAGCAGTTACCTCGCAAACAGAACTGAGTACCTGCATCGGGAGATGGTGCATTATTCGGGTACATTATTAGATGGTGAAAGCTGGGGTAGGTCGTCACAACGGGGCAGTTTGAAAGGAAAAGAGGCAAAGGAGACACACAGAGAAGAAGCTAGACGGTCTAACATCAAGGCAAGAAAGCACATTGGTATGAGAAAGAATTGGTAGTATATTGGCACCTTGCCGTCTTGGCAGACGATAGTTTGTGCTTCAAAGAGGCATAATAACTACCACCCATGGCGGTAGCGAATGTGACTGATAAGGCCAATTCGCGTCGTAAATGTTCGTTCACAGTGGTTGCATGTGAACACATGGTCATTTCCACCATCGTTCACCATCTTACGTCTCACACGCTCGGTGTGTGACTTATCTGCAATAATTTTCTCCTTTGTCTTTATTCCATTTCTGATATTTGTCCTCCATGCAACACATTCAGCGGCGACTTGCTCCCAATGTGCATTATCAACGCCTGTATCAATCATGTCCCGCTTACACACATCTTTGTATCGTAGTACACGAAACATAAATGCTGTGGGCAGACATAGTATCCAAGAGCGACTAATGGAAAGATCTGTGAATAAAACAACAGCTAAACATATGCAGCAAACATATACAGATTGGAGACCAAGGTCAAACTGTTAGCCAACATTTCAAGCTGACGGTTGAAAATATTACAAGGGGAAGTCAATAAGTAAGTCACAAATAGATGTATATATATGATAACAACTTCAAACCAGTTTATTTTTATGCATACATTGTCCCTTTATTTTTCAACATAATTTTCACCAACATTGATGCACTTATTCCATAGTTTTATCAGTCTTCCCAAACCGGCTGCACGGAACTGCGTGCTCTATTTTCTAAACCACGTTTTCACTTCACATTCAACTTCGGCGTCATTCACGAAATGTCTACCGCCAAGATAGGTTTTCAGTGGACCAAACAGGTGGAAATCGCTAGGGGCTAAGTCTGGGCTGTAAGGTGGATGTTTCAGAACTTCCCACCTTAGTTTGTTAATTTTCTCTAGAGTTAATCGAGCCGTATGTGGTCTGGCATTGTCATGAAGAAGCAACATTCCTCTTGTCAGCAGTCCTGGACGTTTTCTTCGAATTGCACCATGAAACATCGATAGAATTTCACAATACCATTCTGAATTCACATTGTCACCTTTCTTCATGAAATTGGTTAAAAGTACTCCTTGACAATCCCAGAACACTGTCAGCATAACCTTCCCTGCAGATTGCGTAACCTTGAAGTTTTGGACACAAGGCGAAGAAGGATGATTACAAACATTTGTCAGCATAAAGAGGAAGCATTTCCTTATGAATGCCCTTTGCAGGCAGTCATTTTGCCACCCCCCCCCCCCTCCAAAAAAAAAAAAAAAAAAAAACCAACGCACAACAGCACGTTGCTCTTTGTTTGCTCAGTCCGCAAGTACAGTCGCCATTTTGTTTATGCGCTGCGCATGCGCATGTGACACCTAGCGGCACCTGACGAAGACGAACGGGAAAATAAATTTCGATGTTGGTGTCATCTAATGACACCTGTAGAAAACACCAACTACATTTACCTGCCATCCCACAGAACTGTGTGACTTACTTATTGACTCGCCCTCGTATTAGACGAAAACCTCTATAACAAGAATGAATTCCATGGCTAGTTACTGCATATATTTAGCTCTACAACACACGTGATAGGACTCTGATTATCATTGGTTGATTGATTGATTAATTGAATGATTGATTGATTGATTGATTGATTGATAGATTGACTGATTTAGGAACCGACATCACAGCATTCGGGGCAGTCTCATAAGCGCTCCGTCCCCATCCTCAGCAGCCAGCGAAGAGTTCCAACACCAATAGTACCAATAGCAATCTGATTATATGTCCGTCTTGCTTTTCCTCTGAGCGTCGAGCGTCGGCCAGATCCCCTCGTCACTCCTCGCTGTCTCATTCTTGTCAGACCATGGTGATCCATTTGCTCCTCCGAGGTGTAAACGTGCTCCCACAAGGCCGCAACCATGTCTGCCTTGTCATACATCAATACTCCACCAAGTTTTGCAGAGCCAGCCAATCTGTCCGTCTATTCTTTCCAGCACACCGGCATGCCCCGAAGAAAAGATCCAGGCGATGCTTGCCACCTGTGACCTCCGAAGCGAAGCAAGCCACTCTGCACGAAGCTTGTCTGTCCTCACCCTCCTCAGCATGCTTTCTGAGTCAGTTACAATCACGATGTGTGGGTGTGTGTATCGTATTCTCCATCCAGCGGAAAGCTGCACTGACCGCCGCCACCTCCATTCTTAAGCTAGATATTGTGGTATCATATGCTGTGATATACCATGATGTATTAAATACCATGATTATCAATAGTATTGAATATAGGGCGTGTCAGGATCTTATAATTGGCTCGTTAGCTAACACGTGTGAGACAGTACAAGTATAACGTGATTCGACGTAAGACACAGCAACACAAGTTCTATGGATTTATTGCCACATTAAATACAGAACGATAATTACAACAATCTACAATATATAACTCACGACGCTCACAACCACAATACAGCTCATAGGTCTGACGCTCAAGATATCAGTCGTTCGGCTTTCAATCACGGAGATTCACACAAACGCCTTGCTCTCATCGCACATGTCCGTCCAGTCTCCGGTCCCAGCTCGGTCTGAGGTTAGCACGCCAACTGCCCACTGCCTCTAGTGGTGTCACGTGTCCTGCGTGCGTCTGTCGTCAGCCTGACCGCTGGTCGCGTGTCAGGTAACAATCTTGTCAGCCGACAATTCTGGTCCGCCGGGTGTCGCAACGATGTTGCTGCACAGCTATACCATGTTAGGCTCTGACATTCTCCCCGGGTACCTCAATGAAAGATGTCATCTTTCATTCATGACGTATGTATATACTGGGGTAGTGTTAACTTCATGTCAGAGACTACTCTTTCCCAGTGTTATGCATGAAAATACATATATGGCATGGAAATATATACAAAAAATGTAAGTTGCATTGAAATGACAAATGAAGTACAACTTTTAACACAACTCCGGTTTCATCCCCCTGATGGCTGGTTACCTCCATTGCAATAATACCCAGTCAGATCAGTAGTACCAGCTTCACGCATCTACCTCGCAGCAATTTGAAAAAAACGTAATAATATGGTTGTTTTGCAACAGCCATCTAGCCAGACTGAAATACGGCTTTATATGAGTCGTATTAAACACTCAAACTCTGACCTCATTTGGCCAGGAGCTCTTATGTTGGTTTGCAATGTTGGCAGCTCTCTGTCATGCTTGGTGGACGCCTACCCGGTGTGTTAACCATTTGAGCAACAAAATGTCTATTTATACAATACACATTAATGAATATGTTTCAAATTATGGCCCTTGGTGTAATTCATAAATGCAAGGGAAGTAATTTTGACAATCAAGAAATTCAATAAATTAAAATAATTATTTAATTTCTTAGCGTCATTGCTTGACGTTTCTTCATATTAACGAGAAAAAGTCGGTAATATGAATTCCTTAATCAAGATATGATTCTAAGATTACACTAATCAAAATAAATAAGTACCCAATTGGTGTATTATATTTTATAGATTCAAAAGGATTTTACAATCGTCATAAGTTTTTGAATATTTGTATATCGTCTGCTAATTTTGCTATACTTTTTAAATTACACAGGAAGTACACACGAAACGCAAAATTTAGTTGCTGTTACACGGTTTGAACACAAATGCTCCCGTTTTCTTTTGTAACGGATAGTTAAATGTTCTCAAAGTTCGTGTTTGATGTTCTAGTATCACAACTATCGGATTATGATGGAATGTTCTTATTTCCGATGTGTTCACAACTTCTGGATAAAGATTGAATGTTCTTATTTCCGATGTTCAACTGTCGAACATTTTGGATTAAATTCGATGCAGAGGTGGTGTAGAAGTCACTGTTCAGTCCACATTTGCACACGTCGTTAAAATATCACGGTGAAGAAAGTCGCTCACAGCTGTCACTGTTACATGGTAAAGTTCGCTTCTGGTAAGTGGTTAAGCGTCTGTGACACTGTTCTTGGTGTATATTTACAATTAATAATGTTCTCTTTCTAACACACACTACACAGTTATACTACATTCATTACATGGCTTGATTAAAATAAGTATATTATACATGTCGGTTTTTTAACTGTATCACAATTACAATTATAGACCTTACACAGTAGGTGAATAGAAACAACATTCACTCATTGGTGGCTGTGTTGTTCTGAGTGTATTAGTATACTCTGCACTCAGACATTGCTTACTGGGTCGGTTGGACAACGGGACAAAAGATCGGCAATTGTATTGATTCTGCCGGAAATATGACGAACCTCGAAACTGTAATTCTGAAGCTTCAAGGACCAGCGAGCAATCATATTGTTGGATGGTACTCCGGCATTTATATACCGTAATGGACTGTTGTCAGTTTCGATGATAAAGTGACGTCCTAGAAGGTATCTGGATAGCTTCGTCACACTTTCTACTAAGGCAAGTGCCTCTAATTGCGGAATGGACCATGCCCGCTCTCGAGGCCTTAGTTTTCTTGATATGAAACAAATGGGATGCAGGATGTTGTTGTATTCCTGCAACAGGACTGCCCCAATCGCCACGGAGCTAGCATCTGTTCTCAATCTGAAAGGTAAACGAATGTTGGGCAATTTAAGGATGAGATTATTCGAATTCTTATCAGAAAAGTATGTCAAAACTTTATGAAATGCATTTCGTAGGCATTCATCGTGTACAACTTTTTCAGGCTTATCCTTGGTTAGTAAGTTAGAAAAAACCTCGGTCAGTTCTGAAAAATCAGGAATGAATTGCCTGTAATAATTGATCAGTCCCAACAAACTCCGGACTTGTTTCTTATTAGTCGGGAGTGACAGTTTTAGAATTTTGGAGACAATTTTGTTGTCTGTCATGACAAAGCCATTGGATATTCTGTACCCCAAAAATGATATCTCTTGGTAAGCCATGCTCACCTTTGAAGGCTTCACTGTCAGTCCGTGCTGTCTGATACGTTCTAGTGTCTGTTCTAGTGTCTTTATATGTTCCGTCATTGTCTCTGTATGGACACAGATGTCGTCAATATAGCAAATGATATTAGGAATGTCAGATAGGAGGAGTCGTGTCATGCGTACGAATGTGGCTGGGGCATTGACTAGCCCAAATGGAAGTTTACACCATTCGTACAGTCCCCAAGGTGTGGCAAAAGCTGTTAGATGTCTGCTGTCTTCATGTACAGCTATCTGCCAGTAACCTTTAGACATGTCAAGCGTCGTAAAGAACTTCGCGTCCGTCAGTTCTGTCAGAAGATCGTCAGTGTTTGCCATTGGTTCAAGATCTAAAACAGTTATTTTGTTCAGTTTTCTGTAGTCGATGCAAAGTCGTATTGTCTTGTCCTTTTTGCGTACAATGACCATGGGTGAACAGAAGTCTGATAAGGATCGTCTGATGATGTTGTTTTTTTCTAAGTTGATGATCTCTTGATGTAACTGTTCTTTGTAATGTAATGGTATTGTGTATGGTCTGCATCTTATTGGTGTGTTTGATGTGAGTGTGATGTGATGCTGTACTAATTCTGTTTGTCCTGGGTTGTCTGAAAAGATGGTGTTGTACTGTTGTATCAACTGTTTGCAACTGTTTGTCTCTGCTTGACTTAGGTTTGGATTGATCTTGATCTCCTTCAAGCAGTTTGTCGTGTCTAATGTAGGTGTTGGAATCTCGTCGCTAGAATCGTCATCTTCGTGATCTATTATCACGGTGCAAGCTGTCGTATCGTCTTGTTCGTTGTCTCTGTTGTGGTATGGTCTTAGCATATTTATGTGAAATATTTTGTGTTTGTCTTTTATTAGGATTTCATAGTCTACAGGTGAGATTTGTCTTGTCACTTTAAAAGGTCCCTGCCAAGAATCAGTCAGTAGCTGTCTGTCACTAGGTAGTAGTAGTAGAACGTCCTGTCCAGGTGTCAATGTTATAGTCCTGTTACCTTTGTCTGCGTACTGTCTGTAAGTAGCACCAGATAGTTTAAGTGCATTTTTAGCAATTTCACATGATTTAATAATCCTTTCACGCAATGATGTTACATACACAAATGATGATATGGGTTTCAGTATTGGAGTAGAATCAGTTAACATTTGGTGATAAATTGTTAATGGGCCTCGTGGTTTGGCACCATAGATTAGTTCAAAAGGAGAGAAACCGGTACTTGAATGTGGTACCTCGCGATAAGCAAAAAGGACAGCTGGTAAGTATACATCCCAGTTGTTGGGGTGATCTTGAGTTACTTTGGCAAGCATGTGCTTCAGATCCCCATTAAGCTTTTCTATAATCCCGCTAGAGTGAGGATGATAGGGGCTATTGAAAACTTGCTTCACTCCTAACATTTTAGTGAAAGCTTGGGTGGATGCGGCAATAAACTGAGTACCTCTATCAGACTGGATAGTATCTGGAAATCCAATTCGGGAGAAAATATGGAAGAACACTTCCATGATGTCGTTGGCAGTAATGTTCTTTAGAGGAATCGCTTCTGGCCAGCGACTACATTGATCAATAAAAGTTAGAATATATTTATTCCCTCTAGTAGTTGTATGACTAAGAGGGCCCACAATGTCAACTGATAATTTTTCAAAAGGTCGACTGGCTAAGTCAGTGACTTGTAACTTTGCCTGTGGGTGTTTACCTTTTTTTACTAGTTTCTGGCATGTATCACAACTTCTGCAATATGTTCTTATGTCATTGCAAAATTTTGGCCAATGAAACTGTGTCAAAAGTCTTGACCTGGTTTTAACATATGCCATATGACCTGCAAAAGGTATATCGTGAGCAAGATGTAAAGCTTGCTTGCGATAAGTAGTTGGCAAAACAGTTTGCTTTGTTGTAATATCACCTCTGGTGTAATACCTGGTGAGTATATCATTGTGTAAAGCAAAATGCCATTTCGCATTTTTGGTTACTCTTGCCTTTTTGCCGATCAGGTCAAAGTACTTTGACAGTGAAGGATCAGCTTTTTGAGCTGTTATGAATGTTTCCTTCATAGAGTCACTAGGTGGTAATTCTGGGCTAAGCATTTGTATAGCCTCAGTTTGGTTACTTTCATCTTGCACTCTAGCAGTAGCTCTTGTTACTGCGTTCACACACTCAATGACATCAGATGATGATGGAATGATATCGTCAATGATGTGATGAGAACTTAGTGCTTCATTAGCTAACATACATTCAATAGGTGATATGACATTTTCAGTGATGACATTTGGTGGTGATGTGTTATCATCAATATATAGTGATGTTATGTCATGATTATGAGGTTTGTCATTCACCTCAGGTAAATTTCCTATGATTATATCGCACACTGGGTTTGTAAGTGCCGCGACCTTTACTTTCCCGGTGAGGAATGGTGTTTCAATGTATGCCCATGCTAATGGATATTTTTCAATATTGCCTGAAAATGTTCTACATGTGATGTGTCTGCCTGTATAGTCTGTAGGCGTTATGAATGTTGTTTTCAGGCCAATAAGTGTACTTCCGGTGTCGCGAAGTACTGTAGCAAACTTGCCATTAACATACCCGTGATGGATGTCTAATCTGCCTTTTGAGTCTATTACCAAGTTAGCTTCCTCATTGGCAATAGGGATGGCGTGCCCGCATGTTAAGATACCATCTTCATAGAAGGTGTTACAGACAGTGCATTTATTAGCACTAAATACATCACAAGCCTGTGCTGCATTCACAGGATGTTTCTCTGGATTTTCGTCTTCTGACGCTGAGCTATCGAACAAGGCGGCATTGGCTTTGTTGGTCATATGCCTGCCTCTACAATCCATGCGATGGTGCCCGAAAGCCTTGCAGAGAAAACATTTACGTAAACTTTTGAACGATTTACGCTCTCTGTCTTGTCTGTTTACCATATTTTGCAAGTATGTTTGGTACCCTGGGTTTTTATCGCACATCTCGTTCAAATGGTGAGAAAATTTACAATGAATGCAATGTCTAAATTTCTCCGAGGTAGGCCTGTTTGGTTTTTGCCTACTATAGTTTTTCTCATAGTTGGCCGCTGCTACCCAGTTACTGTCAGTAGCTTCAGTGGCAAAGCATTGTTTGTTGGCCGTGTAATAGGCCGACCCACGTCTTTCAATTTCTTCCACACTTGTGCATTCATTCTCCTGTAAGAACTTAGAAAACGATGATGGGATAGAAGAAATGATTTTATCTCGAATGATGAGATCTTCTAATCTATCATAACTTTTATTAATTTTGTCTGCTGAAGTCCATTTGCTGAAAACATCTCGGACTAAACAGAGGTAGTCAGAGAACGTTTGAGTTGATTTTGGACTCAATTTACTGAATTGTTCTCTGTAACCTGCCTCGTCTAACATGAAATGTGCCATTATCTTAGATTTAATATAATGGTACTCTTTCCTTAGGTCTTTGGGGATGGTTTCAATGACTTTAAGAGGTTCCCCAGATAGACTCCTCATATATAGAATATTCCATTCAGAAAGTGGAACTTGGTAATGTTCCATTAAAGTCTCAAAATTTTGGGTAAAGGCTGCTATGCAGTCACCCGAGGTATAGTTACGTACGATACCTTGATACTTCTGGTTTTCTTTTTCCAGTCTTTCAGATTTCTTTGATTCTTTATTCATCGCAGTCTCAGTGTCAAGTTGTTTCATTTTCAACTGTAACTCTAGTTCTTCTTTCTTACTCTGAGCTGCTATTTCTGCTTTCTTAAGTTCAATGTCTATCTCAGCTTGCTTTAATGCTGTTTCAATCTCTGCCTGTTTTAGAGCTCTCTCCGCTGCTCTTTCTTCGCGTTCATTATTTTTCTCCTGTACCAGCAGGTATTCAGCGTATTTGTTCTCGCTCCAGTTTGTTAATTCATCACCTGTTAGATGTAATTTAATACCCATATCGATGAAATCAAATAATGACGACATGATGGGGAAAATACGTCAGTGAAATTCAACCACACAAAATATGTTATAAATGGTTAGTAATAAACAATTTACAATTTATTTTACTATACGATGCGTGCCTACTATTGCATACGTAAAGTTAAAGTATAGAAAAATATACTCAAGTGCCCTGGATACGGTGAAGAATGGTTGGACAATCGGGCTAGAAAACTGTAGGGTCGTTACTTCGGAACCACTAATGACCTCTACGGCAAGGTTATGGATGGTACGGAAAAACCTGCTTTGTTTTTGGAAGAAAATAAGTTAGCGTCTATTTGTTGGTGTGTGCCTGCAAGTCACTCAGTGTTGATTAGGTTTGGATGGCGTCGAGTGTAATTGTATGTCGTAAATTTGTCGTCAACAGTGTTTCTTTCAACAGAAGTTACACTCTTTCCAAAACTCTTTGCGTTCCACAAACTCAATACACAAAGACAATCTATCTTTATTTGAACACTCAATAACATTGATGACACATCACTTACATCAAGATGACATTCAGTAAAGACATAGACATCAAGTTTACAAGATGGCGACAAGGTCAAAATGGCGACAAAATAACAATGTCGACAAGGTCAAACGGTGACAAGTTTCACAAATCACAAATGTTTTACACGTTTACAGGATCAAACAATATGTACTGCACATTTACTAATGGTTTTACACATATTTAAACACTGTAGTAATGGATCATACTAGTACTTTCACGATCACATTTACCTAGCTATAACCTTGACAAATTTTACAAGTTCAAGAATTATAGTTTTAAATACCAAAGACGAGCAACACACGTCTACATATATTAGGTTCTTAAACAAGGACGAGCAACCCACGTCCACACATGTCAGGATCTTATAATTGGCTCGTTAGCTAACACGTGTGAGACAGTACAAGTATAACGTGATTCGACGTAAGACACAGCAACACAAGTTCTATGGATTTATTGCCACATTAAATACAGAACGATAATTACAACAATCTACAATATATAACTCACGACGCTCACAACCACAATACAGCTCATAGGTCTGACGCTCAAGATATCAGTCGTTCGGCTTTCAATCACGGAGATTCACACAAACGCCTTGCTCTCATCGCACATGTCCGTCCAGTCTCCGGTCCCAGCTCGGTCTGAGGTTAGCACGCCAACTGCCCACTGCCTCTAGTGGTGTCACGTGTCCTGCGTGCGTCTGTCGTCAGCCTGACCGCTGGTCGCGTGTCAGGTAACAATCTTGTCAGCCGACAATTCTGGTCCGCCGGGTGTCGCAACGATGTTGCTGCACAGCTATACCATGTTAGGCTCTGACAGGGCGTTGATTGTTGTCGAGCTAATACTACAGTGGAAATAAACACAAAATATGAGAAGGAAACCCGACAAGCGGAAACAACGCACACATAAACAGATTGATTTGATTTCTTCTTCTTTGCGTTCATCCGGAGTGATTTTTTCAGATGTGATTGCGGTGTGTCTGGTTAGGCACCCTCGGGTCGAAACCCTCAGGCCAACACATCCGACTTTTAGCGTGCATTTTTGACCAGGTTAGCAATCCTGGGAGACTCTCACTTTTGTGGTACCGTCCACATCTCAGCTGGTCTAGTTGGAACAGTCGAAGACTACACGGTCATCCCTCAAGTGAAGGCAGGGACAGTCCATAGCATTTTCCGCCATCCTGGGTGGCTTCCATAATTGCAGAGCCGGCACATAACGCTCTGGTGCTGGGTTTACCGAGGGAATCGTCACGTCCTGCTCATGGCTGTTTTAATTCCTCACTTCAATATATTGGGCATTTCGCTCGCCCTGGGCCGTTCCTGCACAAACCAGTCAGCTCTGCGGTTGGTTTCCACTAAGCGAGTTTTCGGACATGTGCTTGTCCCTGTACCCATCAGAGCTGTTCCAGGCACGGCGGACATTCGGAAAACTACCTAGTCAGAGCTGTTCCGAACAAGAGCGGCATTCGGAAACTAGGTAGTCAGAGCTGTTCCTAGCATGGGAGACATTCGGACGAGACATTTCACTCGGACGTAAATGCGTAGTGTCAATTTTTAGTTTGCCACCCGTAGGACGACACTTCCGACTTCCGGTGGGCATTTTTTAGTGAGGTTAGCCTTCCTCTGGTTTCGAGACACGTTAGACTGTTGTACTGTCACCCACATCTCAGCTGGTCAAGATAGAACGATCAACGATATCGTGGTCTGCCCTCAAGGGAAGGCAGGGGCAGACCATGGGCATTATCTTGCTATCCAAGGAGGCTTCCATAATTGCAGAGCCGGCACATATTGCTCTGAGACTGGGCTCACCCAAGGAGTTTCCTCGTCCTGCTCATGGCTGCTTTAGTTCCTCACTTCCATGTGTTGGGCATCCCACTTGCCACTGATCGCTCAATCACACACCAGGAGCGGTCAGACTGCGAGTGACATCCACTCGGTAAGCTTTTGCTTGTGACTTCAGACCACGCAATAGGTTCGCTCGCCGTGCGTTCCATTTTGCGTTGATGAGACATTATTCCACTTTTGTCTACACTCTCTATGAGTTAGATACAGACAGTTTCCGTAACCCTTCGACTGGGGCACTTTTCTGACTTTTTTGTACTCGCTCACGAGGTAGGCTACATGTGCTGCCGGCTCAGCACCTTACCTTCGTGCAGCAGTGAACGGGAAACGGCCAGGCCCCTTCATCCGGGAAACTCTCATATCCCCCAGCTGGGAGCCTTCGAACATGTATCAGACCTGAGCATGTAGCTTGCTCAGTATCATGTTTCTATTTTCCGGTAGACGGGTATCAGCCTGGCTCTAAGATCCGAGGGTTTGTGGCTTAGAGGCGTTCAGCCACAGCCTTCGACAGGGAGCCTTAAGAGTTTTGTCCGGACCAAGAAATTCTGCCTTTGTGCGCCTCATTTAAATTTTGACTGCTATCCTCAGTCTATGCTTGCAGAGCAGCAGGTTGTGTCTCTCTTAGTCTGGTCCCTATCCCATAAGCTGTCCGATATGTAATTTTTCACCCATCGGCAAGCAAATAGGGTCTATGGGACACGCAAGCTCCCCCACCACGTCAAGGTGGAGACACATCGGGGGAGATTGATTTGATTTGATTTGATTTGATTTAACTTTATTTTCGAACGGTTTCGAACGACGAACGTTTCGACCGTAGGATTTATCAAACAACATGAAAACCAAATTAATCACCAACTTTGTCGACCTTCAAAAAGCCTTCAACAGTATCCACCGTCCTTCACTTTGGAATCTACCTAACATCTATGGTTTCCCTACCAAATATACCAACATCATAAAATCTTTCTACAAAGAGACACGTTGCTGCGTGAGAATAGAATCAGGCAACTCTGACTGGTTCTCAGTGGAGACGGGAGTGAAACAGGGTTGTGTCTTGTCACCGATGCTCTTTGGAATAGCTATCGATTGGGTCATGCGCATATGCACAAACAACACAAATAGGGGTATCCATTGGGTTGACAAAATATTAGAAGACCTGGACTTTGCCGACGACATAGTGCTTTTGAGTTCAACACACCCAGATGCCCACGAGAAAATAAACCATCTCCAAAATGTTTCAGGACAAATTGGTCTCCAAATTAACACCACAAAAACTATTGATGTCACCAACAGTTCAGACGACACCAAATTATACAACCATGTTCTTGAAAAAGTCAACAGCTTCACATACCTAGGAAGCAAAATGTCATCTACAGGGGACTCAACACCAGAAATATTATCTAGAGTCGCACTGGCATCTAGTGCCTTAAATAAACTGTCAAACATCTGGAAGTCAAAGTCACTCAGCCTACATACGAAACTTAAAATCTTCAATTCTTGTGTGATTCCAGTGCTAACGTATGGATGTGAGAGTTGGAAATCAATGGTAGCTTTAGATAAAAATATTAGACAATTTTGAGAACAAATGTCTTAGAAGACTTCTAAACCTCCACTGGACAGACTTCAAAACCAAAGCGCAAATAAACAACTAAACTAATAAATAACTAATAAAACTAATAAATAACTAAACAAGATATTGTATCCAATTTTATAAGAAAACGCCGTTGGAATTACATCGGCCATGTACTCAGAATGGACAAGGCAAGGCTCCTCTACCAAGTCCTCATATGGTCACCGGTAGGGAAAAGAAAACGGGGAAGACCAAGAAAGACCCTGCGTAGAACCATCATTAGAGAAGGCTCATTCAATGGACAAGTAAACATCCAAGACCTACAACAGGTATCAGCGAACCGCCGGACACGGAGATCCATGACTTCTGCCTTATGCGCCGCCTTAGGCCCAAGAGGAAAGACTAACTAACTAACTAACCAACCAACTATGAAAACCAAAACATCAAGAAACAGACTAAACCAGGAATACTTTAATGTGGAGCTGCATAAGGTAATCCAATTGACACTCATGCCTGGTCTATGAAGTAACTGATCAACATTATATGATTTGCTTGGCGCTGAGTGAGTTCAAGTATAGGCCTATAGGAAGTAAACAATCCGTCTTCACACCTTGAGGCGTACTGAATATATATCGCTAGCCACATGCTTTCATCGACCAACCGACACTCGATGAATGATGTCAAGCATGTCAAGTTAGTTGCATATCCTTTACATGACGTCGCAGTCAACCCCAGCATTTTCGGTTGTGTGTGATTTCTTGGCATGGTTACATTCAGTAGTTTGCACTCACGCCATTTATGAAAACCAAAGCAAGGCGGTCTGCAGCCAAACCGTCTGCAGCTGTGTTTGGAAAGCCGTATACGGGATTACGAATTGCGTCCGTCACCCCTTCGTCACAGAGCCGGGAAAATAATGTACTAAGTAAGAAAATACATTTAAAGGACACACGCAAGTCTTAACTTATGTTGGACATCTGGTGCTAAACTTTGTTGTTGTAGACCAGTCGGCACCCTGTGGGTGATGTAGTCATTATCATGGCGGCCGCCGTTACTTCCAAAGGTCATTTCTGGTACTCGCTTTAGGTTGGGTTGACCTGCTGGGGGACCGTGTCATTGTTTTAAAATTCTAATGAAACGTTAAGTGTTGAAAGTGAACAAGTTTAGATTAAGATCTATACATCTAACACGATGCAGTGTATTGATCGCGCATATTTCATTCCCCTTGCGGGCTGAATTTCACAGCTTTCTGACATTGCCTGCTATATTGACGAAATAAGCACAAAATCCACACGGACACTAGTGCTACACTTTCACATCAGCTAAGTTCAACGCGGAGTATATGAAATTGTCCACGTTGTTGTAACGTCATATCTATTAAACGTGAATCAATAAGTGCTTGTTCTACTTAGACATTTCTTAATTCCTAATTCTCAGTTCCTAATGTAACCTATTGTATTCTTTTGCTACTCCTCAATTCAATGCATGGCTTTATTTCTGATTTCCCGGTGTGTCGTCATTGTGAAACTGTGTTCACTACCGCTAAGCCACAAGAGCTGACAGAGTAGTTAAGGAATAGAAAGAGAAGGTAAAGAGTAGCTAATGAATAGAAAGAGTAGGTAAAGAGTTTTTAAGGAATAGAAAAAAGTTGTTAAAGAATACAGAGAATAGATAAAGAGCTGTTAATGGATCAATCAATCAATCAATCATGTGCCATGCCGGAAAGCGTGGGCGGTCATGACTCGCCATTTCACTCGATCACCAGTGTCGTGGATCAGCTCAATGTTCCTGTCTCGTCCATGCCATGTGGCCAAGCCATCCAGGTATTTTCCTCTCGGTCTTCCTCTTGGTCTGTTCCCCTCGATCTTGCCAGTTGTCACCAAGTTCTCCAATCCATTTCTTCTCATAACATGTCCAAAAAATTTTCACTGTCTACGTCTAATTTCTCTAATCAGTTTACGATGTTCATTTGTCTCCTGTAGTACTTGGTCATTGGTTTTTCTGTCTGTCCATGGTATTCTTTGCATTTTCCTCAGAAACCACATTTCTGCAGCCATCAGATGCTTTTCAGCTTGACTGCTCATTGTCCAAGTTTCACATCCATACAAAAGAACAGGCTCTATGCATCCCCTCAACACTCTTTTTCTCGTTTCAATTGACATCTTCTTATTGGTCAGAATGTTTTTCATCTTGCTAAAGGCTACTTTCGCCATTGCGATTCTTGTTTTAATCTCTTCAAGGCATCTCCCATCAGATGTTATAACTGTTCAAAGATAATTGTACCGATTCACTTGTTGAAGAATATTTTCATTTACTTGTATATTACATTGTGGCACTTCTTCCTTCCTACTGACGACCATAACCTGAGTCTTTTTACAATTTAATTCTAACCCCAGTTGCTCACTGTGTACAACAACCGCATCTACTAATTGTTGCAGGTCCTGCTCATTGTCTGCTGTTAAAGGATAAAGGTCCGTTAAAGAGTAGTTAGGTAATAGAGAGAATGTAGATAAATAATAAACAGAGAGAGAACAGGTAGAGAGCATTTAAGGGCAGTTAAGGCACACACACACACAGACAGAGAGAGAGAGAGAGAGAGAGAGAGAGAGAGAGAGAGAGAGAGAGATAAGGTAAAGAGTAGTTTAGGAATAGAGAGAGTAGGTAAAGAATAGTTGAAGAATAGAAAGAGAAGCAAAGACATGCACTTCGATCATTCCGTCATTAACATAGGCGTCTTCATTAGTCTGGATAACACAAAAGGGCATCGACTTCAAACGAGGGCAGTCATGGTTGGTAAAGTTAGTCACCAGTAAGTTGGTTGAATGTGTCGCACTGCCATATAGTGTCATTTTTCCTGAGTGGGGTGCAGGCAGTGATGAGAAATGGCCAAATCGAGGCTGAAGTTCAGCAACTGTCAGTCAATCTTACCAGTAATACCGATGCTTGTTTACACATTGACAGATCAGTGTTACCCTTTACACACATCCTGGGTGGGCCAGCAAAGTGTAAGCCAAAACTGTAGAATACAGAGAGTATCTTTTGAGGTCACAACATCCAGTGTGAGAATGGAATTGGGGGGTGGTAATGCATGCTCTAATAAGCCAAAGTCACAATACTATCTCATTCACTGTCACAATCTCATCTCATCTCATCTCATCATGTTCCTCTTGTACCTTGCGGTGTCGAGGTGAAGATTAACTTCGTGAGAGTGCCCGATTATTCTGTCACAATAACAGAAAGTCAAATACGAATAGATGCAAATCGTGACTGTAACCAACCTACGGAAATTAGTCTAGATAATTATCTTATATATGTGGGAGAACAAGACAATATTGGCTGTCTTCTACGAATATAGAGCCTTCAATTGGTAATTGACAAAGGGCAAGTCTGCAATGCTGCAATTGGTCGGTCATGATGCAGCATGTAGTGAGACAATGGGGTGTGTACTGAAGGAACATAAAATAGACATCTAAACTAGTGATACACTTTGACATCTGCTAAAGGAGACGGTACACACATATGACATTGTCTGAGTGCCGTGAAGTCATATGTGTTAACCTTTAACCAATAAGAGTTTGTTCTGCTTATTGTAATCATACACGGCGATCCAATTAAGACGTGTCCAGCCCACAACAACAATGATACAGATTAGAGCGTGAGTGAATGTATATACCACCATCCTGATCGCGACAGGCATATTTCAGTAGAAGAGAAAAGTATATTCCAAAGAGGGTAGGAGCTGGTACACAACCCTGCTTAACTCCACTCTTGATTTCAAATTTTTTTGAAGTTGCACCATCAACCTTGATTATGTCCTTCATGTCTGTGTGGAACGATTCCACAATGGACAGAAGAGTTAGTGGGCAGCCAATATTCGGTACTTTATTTTTAATTCACTCCAAACAAAAAAGAACCCATTATAGGACCTCATTTGCATTGGTCCAGCAATCATTTCCGGTTAAGTGTTCGGTGGACTGCTGAACCGATCTATGGATGTTTTGTTAGTTTGTTTGTTTGTGTTTTGGCCCATAGGGTCCTCACTGTCGTTGGAGCACTCCGTCGACAGTGAGGGCCCTACGGGCCTAAAATCAGACGACAGTGAGGGTCCTAGGGGCCCAAAAACTAACAAAACGTCCATCTATCGATCCAGCAGTCCACCGAGTATTTAAACGGAAGTGATTACTGGACATGTGCACATGAAGCCCTCTAAGGGATTATTTTTTGTATGGGGTGAATTAAAAATAAAGTACCCAATCTTCTTTAGAGCCGTGAACAGACCCTCACTACTGACCTTAGTGAGGTCGATGAAGGTAATAAACAGTGGTTGATTCTTGTTATGGCATTTTATTTTTGCATCTCTCTCAATGAGAAAGTAATATCAATGGTAGACCGGCTTGTAAAAAGCCACACTGTGATTTGGGGTAGCCTTGATCTGCCATAACTTGAAGTCTGCGCAGAACAATTCTGGCAAATACTTTCCCAACGATACACAGAAGTGAGATACCCCAATAGTTATTACAGTCGCTCCGATCGCCCTTGTTCTTGTACAGTGTTATAATGTTTGAATCTTTGAAATCCTGTGGGACTTGTCCTTCTCGCCAGCATAGCTCTGTTAGCTGGTGGATCTGTATAGTGAGTGTGTCTTGCCTATTCCTGATAAGCTCTATTGGAATCCCATCCTTACCTGAAGTCTTGCCAGATGCAAGTTCATTAATAGCACACTTAACTTCTGTTATGGTGGGAAGTGTATCCAGGTGATTAAGAGTTGACAGGGCCTCTGTGGCGTTGAGGGCATCATCCGATAGTTTGGTCTCGCTTGAGTACAGCTCCAAATAATGCTTCATCTATTCTGAGACCGGTCAAGTTCAGGGATGGAGTTATACCTCTCCATAGCACAAAGCCTGGGATGAATTGTGGAGGCCATTTGTTGCCCATGCATCATGATCCCTCTCGTGGCCTGCCTAGTTCACTCAAGAGGAAAGGTAACACCTCTACATCTGGAACAAGATAAGCTGCAAAAGCTGCCGAATCAGCAAAGCAGTGTCCGCCTGTCGGAGCTTTTATCCTTAACCAGTTGCCAACTAAGGCTGAGGGCCTGGTCTGCCTTACCATGACATTTAGTCTTTAGGTTGCATTTCCTCCCACCAGGGTAAAGCTTGTACCCTCCCAATTGCGCTCCTCCGCCCGAAACCGTTGGCACAATGTGGAATGTGGGTTTGGTGATCACCGCCCAACATTCGGCGCTAACAGAAAGCAGGTATTACCGTCTACTGTCATACGATAGCTCAGCCATATCTGACTAAGACCTGACCAATGACAGTATGTCATGACCATCAGATCCATTTACCCTTGTGAGACTGAGACGATGTATGTATTATTCAGAAGAAACCTTTGATAGGTATTTGTGACAGTGTAGCATGGCTACATACATACTACTTGACTACATACTAATTAATAAAAGATTTAGAAATGCTTTAATTAATGTAAAGACAATGCCTGGTGCTGACTGTAATAGTGATCATGTACCACTATGTGGACAAATAAAACCAAGATTAAAGAGAGGGAAAAAATGGTTAGTGACATGATACTTAATAAAGAGGTTCTGAAATTAGATAAAGAAATTCAAGAACAATACAGAGTTACTGTAAAAAATAGGTGCAATGCAATAGCCAAAACACAGAGTATAAACGGACAATGGGAAATGTTAAGGGACGCCATTCATCAAACTCATATCATTGGCACCTTGCCATCTTGACAGACGATAGTTTGTGCTTTAAAAAGGCATAATAACTTTTACCTATGGCGATAAAGAATGTGACTGATAAGGCCAATTCGCGCTGTAAATGTTCGTTCACAGTGGTTGCATGTGAACACGTGGTCATTTCCACCATCATGCACCATCTTACGTCTCACACGCTCGGTGTGTGATTTATCTGCAATAATTTTCTCCTTTGCCTTTATTCCATTTCTGATGTTTGCCCTCTATGCAACACGTTCAGCGGCGACTTGCTCCCAGTGTGCATTATCAATGCCTGTATCAATCATGTCCCGCTTACACACATCTTGGTATCGTAGTAGAGGCCGACCCTGAGATCACTTACCCATCTGTAATTCACCAAAAAAGATGTCGTTTGGTATTCTACCATCATCAATCCTCCTAAGATGTCCCATCCATCTAAGTCTACGAAGACTGAGCATGGAATAAACCGTCACACAACCTGATCTTTCCAATACTTCAGTATTTGTGATTTTGTCTTGAGCTTCCTGTTCTCCCAGACTCTTTTTCTTAACCTGTTCATTGTTGTTGCTGCCTTACCAATCTGGATGTTGATTTCCTGATCTAGGGATAATTTGCCATTTACCACTGATTCTAGATATGTAAAATGGTCTACCATCTCTAGTTTGGCATCGTCAATAAAGATTGATGGTACCCCATGTGCACCTTGTTACATATTCTGTGTCTTCTTTTTGCTAATTCACATTCAGAACAAGAATTGGAGAATGCAGATAGTAGACATTGTAATTCTTCCTCAGAGTGGGTCGTAACTGCAGCATCATCTGCAAGAAGCAACTCTCTGATCAGTACCTTCCTAATTTTGCTCTTGGCCTTAAATCTCTTAGCATTATAGAGGCCGCCATCTGAGCGTGAGTGAGTGTATATACCACCATCCTGATCACGAAAGGCATATTTCAGTAGAAGTGAAAAGTATATTCCAAAGAGGGTTGGAGCTAGTACACAACCTTGCTTAACTCCACTCTTGATTTCAAACTCTTCTGAAGTTGAGCCATAAAACTTGATTATACCCTTCATGCCTGTGTGGAACGATTCCACAATGGACAGAAGAGTTGCTGGGCAGCCAATGTTCTTTAGTGCCTTGAACAGACCCTCACGACTGACCAAATTAAATGCCTTTGTGAGGTTGATGAAGGCAATAAACAGTGGTTGATTCTGTTCACGGCATTTTTCTTGCATTTGTCGCAATGAGAATATCATATCAATGGTAGACCAGTTCTGTCGAAAGCCACACTGTGATTCGGAAAAGACTTGATCTCCTAGGACTTGAAGTCTGCGCAGAACAATTCTGGAAAACACTTTAACAACAATACACAGAAGTGAGATACCCCTATAGTTGTTGCAGTCGCTCCGATCGCCCTTGTTCTTGTACAGCGTTATGTACAATGCTTGAGTCTTTGAAATCCTGTGGGACTTGTCCTTCTCGCCAGCATAGCTCTATTAGCTGATGGATCTGTAGAGTGAGTGTGTCTTGCCCACTCCTGATAACCTCTATTGAAATCCCATCCTTACCTGGACCCTTGCAGATGCAAGTTCATTTATAGCACACTTAACTTCTGTTATGGTGGGAAGTGTGTCCAGGTGGTCAAGAGTTGGTAGAGCCTCTATGCGTTGAGGGCATCATCCGCTAGTTTGGTCTCACTTGAGTAAAGCTCCAAATAGTGCTCTACCCATCTGTCCATCTGCTGTTTCTTATCAGTGATGATTCCTCCAGTCAAGGTTTTCACTGGCGCACTTCCTTTGATCATTGGACCACAAGCTTTCTTTATCCCTTCATACATGCTTCTGATGTTTCCCTTATCACTTGCGATTTGAATGGACTCACATAACTTGATCCAATAATCATTTGCACACTGCATGGCAGCCTTTTGCACATCCTTCCTAGCTTGCTTTCGCTCACTCAGTGTGTTACGCGTTGGTCTTTCCTTGCTCTTAAGAGAGCTATCTTTTTCTTATCAATCAAGGGCTGCAGAGTCTCGCTGTTTGCCGCAAATCAGTCTTGCCTCTTATGATCCACAGTGCCGTAAACCCCTACCGCTGTTTTATAAATAGTTTCCTTAAGTTGCCCCATTTTTCACTTACTGTACAATTTTCTGATGTATCAGTGAAAGCGTCTTCAAGTTGCTGTTGAAACTGAAAGCACTTTTCAGGATCGTGAGTGTTAATAATATTAATCGTTGGGGCTAGATTTGTATTTAGCTGTGTAGATTCTCTTTGGTCTCAGTCTAACCCTTGCAACAACCAAAGAATGATCCGTATCACAGTCAGCACTGTGGTAACTTCGAGTCAATGATATATGGTTCAGATGTTGTCTCCGTGTGATGATGAAGTCCAGCTGGTGCCAATGGCCGGATCTTGGATGTTTCCATGTGACCTTATGCAGCTCTTTTGTTTAAAAAAAGGAGTTTGTAATACATAGGTCATTTCTGGTGCAATGCTCCAGCAACCTTTGCCCATTTTCATTCATGCGACCGATGTTGTATTTTCCAAGGCACACTGGCTATGAACTCGAGACCTTGCCCACACGAGCATTGAAATCACCGAGCATATAAATGTAGTCAGATTTTGGAACTGCCTTGATCGCAGAGTCTAGCTGCTCATAGAACGTATCCTTCACATCATCAGAGGAAGCGAGTGTCTGTGCATATGCAGTAATAATGGTGGCAAATCCACAAGAGGTTGCCAAGCGCAGTGATAATAATCTTTCATTACCTCCAGCTGGGATATCAATCATTCCCAGTAGCGAATTCTTCACTGCAAAGCCCATACCATGTTGCCTTTTTTCTGCCTGCCCTCTTCCCTTCCAAAAAAGGTGTAATTGTTTTCCCTGAGTGACCCTTCCTCAGCGAGGCGAGTCTCCTGCAGGCCAGCAATATCAATGTTAAGACGATTGATTTCAGCATCAATCACAGCCGTTTTTCTCACATCGTCAATATTTGTCAAGTCAGTGGAAAATCCTGGACACATGGTTCTCACGTTCCAGGTTGCAAGCCGTAGCTTGAGGTTTCTATTCTTTTTATTAGTACCTGGTGCATTGGTTTTACAGCCTGCGATTCAGATTTTGCCCTAGCCCCAAGCACCCATTGAAGCAGGCAGGCTGTGGCGGATCAGCACCCAATTGGCCGGGGGCTGCCCATCTTGAGGCGGGCGGTAGCTGATCAGTGACCTTAGGTGTCTCCCACCGTCATAGGTAACGCGTGGCGCCCCATGTCTACGCCAACTGACAAGGACTTATAACCCGTAACAGTTGCCTCTCGCTTTGATTCCGAGACCGTTTAAGACCAGGGATGAAGTTATTGCCTCTCCATAGCACAAAGCCTGGGCTAAAATAAAGAAACCATGTGTTGCCCATGCAGCATGATCCCTCACTCGGCCTGCCTAGTTCACTCCAGAGGAAAGTTAACACCTATAATCTGGAACAAGACAAGCTGCAGAAGCTGCCGGATCAGAAAAGCAATGCTCTAACTGTCCGCCTGTCGGAGCTTCGATCCTAGACCAGCTGCCAACCAAGGCTTAGGGCCTGGTCTGCCCTGCCATGACTTATTTTGTCTTTGGGTTGCATTTCCTCGCACCAGGATAAGGCTTGTACCCTCCAAATTGCGCTCTTCCGCCCGAAGCCGTTGGCACAATGTGGGGGGTCGGGTTTGGTAAGCGCCGCCCAACATTCGGCGCTGACAGAAAGCAGGTAGTACCGTCTACTGTCATACGGTAGCTCAGTCATATCTGACTAAGACCTGACTGACAGAACATTATGTACAACAATAAGAAAGAGACAAACATCTTTCTTCGGTCATGTGATGAGAAGAGAGGCATTGGAGAACATTGTGACAATGGAAAGATCGAGGGGAAGAGAGGCAGAGGCAGACCAAGAGAAATGATGCTGGATGAATTGAGACGGTGGCATGGAGGAATATCAGCAGCATAGTTGATCCAGAAAACGAAAGACCAAGACCTGTGGAGAGCCATGAACGCCTACGTCAGCTGGCAGGGCACTTGATGATGATGTTGATGTAGCATGGTCATCATCATCTAGTGGCCTATTGTGTGCAGATTATCGCTCCCTTCACAGACTTTCAACAGTTATCTCTATTATAAGCCATGTGTCCTGACTCTGCTACTGTCACGTGGTCTCCCTCTTCTCCGCCTCCCTAATTCACTTCTTCCATAATTATCTTTTCTATACCATAATGCGTTTTTACATGTCCAAAATATGTCATTTTCCTCATTGCCCTAGTCATCATCATCATCATTATCATCATCACCATCATCTTCCATTTCTGCCGTCAAGCGGCGTGGGGAGGAATAATTTGCGTTCCAGCGCCCGGTGAGCGGCACTGGATAGTGTCATTCCGTTTGGTTGTACAATCTCTGTGATGATTGCCTTAGTAACCAATCTTTTTTAATACCGAGTTTCTGTTGGATAGATCTATGTTCTTCTCCCCCCCCCCCCCTTTTTTCCAATGAATTTTAATACTCTTCTGCAAAATTTATATTATAAGGCAAATATGTGCTTTTCAAATCATTACTTAAATACCCAAGTCCAAGTATCCCATTCTAATTGTCGTGTGTAGTTGAATTATTCTTTTATGTTTTGTGCGTATGGGTTATTTTACTTAGATCTGGACAATCGGTTGGTCGTTTACTGCATAGCAGATCTGTGTCACGTGATCACACATCTATTCTTGTGTGTAGCATATCATTACAGCATACAGTGAATCTGCAGTGTGCGCGTGTTTCCTCTGCCATCAGTTAGAAGATTGCTGCTGCTTTGTGGTCGAGTAGTGAGAAATGTATGCACTTATATCAAAGAAGGTGTTCTGTTTTAGGATATGCACGATTTATATTCTTTACTTTCGTTTACTTCCACGTATATTTCAAGAATAATTTATGGCGTGCTTTTCATTTTTAAACCGCATGTGTTATGAACGCATATGATGATCATCATCAACATTATTAACGTTATTACCATCATCATCAACATTATCAACGTGATTACCATCATCACCAACATTAACAAAGTGATTACCATCGTGATTATACGTGATTACAATTACCATATAGCTAGATAGTCTAAATACTGGGGTTGATGCCATCGCATCGTGTCATTTCATTGTCTCATGTTAGCAGTATTTCTCTTACTCTCAAGTTTGTACCTTCTTTATCCTCGCTTATATTATGATGTATTGGCCTTCTAATTGACCTCAAGTATAAATCTTCTATTTCCTGTCAAGTTTATGTTTTCTCCTTCTGCTGAAATATATCTCTTCTTCTTCTTCTTCTGTATATGTCTTCTTTTACTCAGATATACGCTCTCGTCTTCCGCTCAAATATACGTCTTCATCTTCCGTTCAAATACATAACCGTGCAAACTTGACCAGACCAACACAACAAGTATGCGTCTGAATCCCACGTCCTTGACTACTTGTATAAAGTAATTGTTTTACGTCTTTATTTTTTTGTTCTTTTCTGTGTGATTTTGCACTCCAGTATTTTCAAATCTACGGTTATGATAAGTTACTTGTTTATACTCTTTAATGGCTTTCTGTTTAGTCTATATTGCTATAAGCCTTTTTAAATTTGGTTTTTATATGTCCAGTTCACAACGCGCATTCTGGGATAGTGAGCATACAAGCAAAAACAGTTTGGTCAATGCGCTGACATACACCATACAATTCTAAACATGGTTTTCTTTCTTGTAGTTGTGAGGTGGATTTGTTATTCTCTCTCTCTCTCTCTCTCTCTCTCTCTCACTCTGTGTGTCTGTGAGTGTGCGTGCGTGCGTCCGCGCGTGCGTCCGCGCGTGTGTGTGTGTGTATGTGTGTGTGGGTGGTGTGTGTGTATGTGTGTGTGTGTGTGTGTGTGTGTGGGTGTGTGTGTGTGTGTGTGTGTTCGCTCGCTTTGAGCTCAAACATAGTCCATACACGTGCTAGTGCATCTACTGAACTGGACTGATTTTGCTTGTGGATTAGCTTTCCCTGTATCCAGTGTCCCTCGCTATCAGGCGAACCCATTCAGGTTCCTGAGTTACCTTTAACTTATGTCCCTAAGTCAATGGCGAGTAGTCAACATTTTCGTCCAACTAACTGGTATAGGTGTTGAACTCGCTACCCCAGCATCAGCACACCGGATGTTTAAGAACGAGCGCTGTTATCCATTCGGCCGTGCTGACCTCCGGAGTTGAAATATTGCTTACATGTAACATGTCTTAAGAACCCCAGCTAAGCGAAACGCAACTTGGATTTAGGAAAAACAAAGGATGCACAGAAGCCATTTGTGCTCTTAGACAACTTATAGAAAAATCAATCGAATTCAATGAAACACTCTACTTAGCCTTTGTCGACCAAGAAAAGGCATTCGATAGGGTAGATAGAAACAAGCTGTGGGAAATCCTTAAACAATATGGAGTGAGTACACATCTAACAAACCTATGTAGAAGTTTATACAACAACAGTGAATGCATAGTGACAGCAACTGGAGGACACTCAGAACCCTTCACCATAAGATCTGGAGTACGACAAGGTTGTGTCCTGCCCCCTCTCTTGTTTATAACATATATAGACAACATATGTAGAGAAACCAGCCAAGCAGAGACCGCAAGAATACCGCATGACGAGAACACAGAAGAAGAACCATCTGCAAATCTAACCATTAGAGAACTCCTGTTTGCGGACGACCAAGCACTAATAGCAAAATCTGAAGCTGAATTACAAGACCACATGAATAGTCTAAACGAAATGTGTAGGGAACATAACATGAAAATTAGCACAAGCAAAACAGAGGTAATGACTATAACTAAAGAAGAACAAACAACAACAATTCACCTCAACGAACATCCCTTGAAACAAGTAAAGAGCTTCAAGTACCTAGGAAGTATAATATCATCAAATGGCAGATCAGAGGACGAGATCGAAAATAGGTGCAATAAGGCAAATCAACTCATTGGACAAATGGCGCCAATACTAAAGAACAAACATGTATCAATAACTACTAAGAAAGCACTTTACAACACAATCTTCATACCAACTCTGTGCTACCAATGCCAAACCTAGACAATGACAGAAAAAGAGAAAAGAAAAATCACAACAGAAATGAGGTTCCTGAGAAGAATACTCAACGTATCAAGAAGAGATAAGATCAGAAATGAAGAAATCAGGACTAAAGTGGGGGTTAAAGCAGCACTAGATTTGATTAGAAAGCAGCAAGTCAAATGGTTTGGCCATGCAAGTAGGCTACCAGTCAGTCAACAGCATGCCACAACAAGCAATGATGTACAGACCAGATGGAAACAGAAGAAGAGGCCGACCACGTAAACGTTGGACGGAGGGAATAGCAGAATCCATGGGAATGTCGATATACGAAGCCCATAACCGGGCACTCTCACGAAGTTTATACTTCACCTCGACACCGCAAGGTACAAGAGGAACATGATGAGATGAGATGAGATGTGCGAATTACCAAGATAATATTGTTCCAAACGTTCTCCGTGTGCTCTTTCCTGTATTTAACGTGTTCTATCGTTGTTGTGACTGAGATGAAGGGATTAAGAAGATAACATTTTTCCAAACTTTCTCTGTGTTCCCTTTCCTGTAATTTTAAAGCTGAATAGAGGCTCTTGAGATGTAGATATACAGAAGAATATGTCGTATTTCATAGAAACAAAAACAATAAAATACAGAGGTTCTCGAAAATCTGGGAATAAAGAGAGAGTTGATGAAAGAAATAAACAAGAGGCAAGTGAAATATTACGGCCACGTTAAAAGACAACAGGTTTAGAAAAACCATACTGGGTGGTTAGGTTGAAGGCGAGTGAGCAAAAATGTAGACAATGATACAAGTGGGGAGATTATATCAAGAGATGGATGAACAGCGGTCTGGCAGAATGTACAATCATGGCGAGAGACAGTGGTGGAGATCCATTGCAGTAAACCTTCATTGTGGAAACGACACCTGATTGATTGAGTAATTTTTTGATTGATTGATTACATGCATGCGACTGTAAATATGGTTATGTAAATCTGGTGCAATAAATAGTTCCACGTGCAACATTTGTGAATGATAACAAGAACACTCTGTGTTGTGTGTTCAAGTGTTTCAGAATCTGTCACAGTCTTCCTGACATTTAGTCGACAAAGGATATGAGAATGAGTTAGTGCCAATGCTAAAATAACGCTGTTATGTCAAGGAGTGACTTTACATGAAAGAATTAATATGTTAGTAAATATGTTGTTGTTGTATTCCTCGTCGTCGTCGCCGTCGTCGTCGTTGTCGTCGTCGTCGTTGTTGTTGTTGTTGTTGTTGTTGTTGTTGTTGTCTCGTCGTCGTCGTCGTCGTCATTGTTGTTGTAGTCTCGTCGTTGTTGTTGTAATCATCATAATCACTGCCATCAGTAATGAATTCGTTAATGGTTTTCTTCTATGTAATGAAGCGATTTTGACAACAAACATTTCTATTGTTACGTTATTAGACCCCACAAGTCGCCACACTTTAGTAATTCTGCAGACGATACACCCGGTAATTTAAAATGTTGGCGCTCTCTGGCGTGTTGTGCTTCATCGCATTTCCACATCTGTTGGCAGTAAACATCACAGCAGTCAAACACAAGTAAGTCAATCTAGACAGAAACTTGTCATGTGCTTGTGAAAGTTATAAATCAAACACGTAGGAAGTGAGAACACATTACTGGTGTGTTACCGTAACTGAATAAAGAAGGTATAAGTGAAAATAGCACACAGAAATATTAATTGAGGTACCTTTGAGACCACTAAGACAGCTTATAGACAAATACACTAGTATTATTTGGCGTATATGGAAGAAGGGAACAGAAGTAGAGATTAGAAGACACGCGACACAATATAGACACTGAAAGCGTTAGTTCCCATTCCAGATTTCGAACCTATCGCATCAGCGAGTCACTGTCGTTATTTCCAGGTGACAGTGTCGAATATATATATATATATATATATATATATATATATATATATATATATATATATATATATATATATATATATTGTAATGATATTCCCTTGGGGTGAGGGGGGGGGGATACTATCACACCTTAATAACGGGATAGAGGCACTCTGGGAATACAATAAATCTCAGTCTACAGACCCCACCAGCCCGTGGATTCCTGTCTCTCTCACTATTAACCGCTGGACTATACCTATTTCACCTTGCATCCAGAACAGATGACACAACTCTGGTATCTACACATACTGACTAGATGGTATAATGTACAAGATGAAGGACAACACTGAAAATGTCCATGAGAGAAACCTGGCAGCCGCCAGGCGATAGAAGATATGGCAATCTGGATTAGTCTCAGGCCTTCTCACTCATCACGGTACACATCGCACGATACCACAAGGTTAAAGAGGTCACTCATCTGCACACTTGGCGTGGAATGTCTCTGCCTTGGTGTAGACTCCACTGGAATGACTAACACGTCGATGTGGTGACTCCGGGTGGCGTTGGTACGCGATGACTTCTGACTAACATCCTGTAGAAGTTCTGAAGGCCTGTCATTCAAGATTCACTGTTAAGGCCGGTGTTAGACAACGGTCCTAAGAAGCCACCATATAACAATGTCAAAAGTTTTTGGCAATAGATGGTGGTCTCTAATGAGATCAGGATGGGTATAACTGGGCCTATAAGCATTGAAAGTTGGCACAGTTCAAGTGGACTCTTTCACTCAAAGTCAGTACTGGTAGCGGGTGACCCTGTAATGAATGTCACAAATGTTCCTATTACTACATGGTAGACTGTTCCAGGAACACCAGGCCATCCTGAAATAATGGGTAATGTAGTTCTTCTCTACTCGTTGGGCCAGTGTCACACAATGTCAAAATGCTCACAGACACGAGGACAATATACTCACCCGTGAGTAGCCATCATCATACCCGGTGGACTGACTGAAGATCATTTAGAGGTTGAGACGGGGACTGGACAGTGGCGTAGTGACTTCGCTGCACGTGGTGTGGTGTAGGAGCATCACTTCACGTCACGAAGGTAAGCCGGCCATTTTGCAGCCTTCACCAAGTTATTTTCCTCTGGTCCCGTCACTTAAGTCTCTCAGAAGGTAAAACCTGCCAAAGACAACACCATGTGTGAATATCGTGACTCAGACTTACCCCCAGGGGTTACACGTTACCAATGTGTACTCAGAATAGGCCGGTGTCGCCCTGACCCGGCCGGCAGCCTCACAGACCAGGATCCACTGCCGAAGATGACTAGGTCTGGGTCCTAACAAGTACTGGCTGAACCGTCCTACCTCTCGAACCAGTCTAGGGTAGGGCTGTGTATCTGGTCCGGGTGTCTGCGAACTCATTCCGTCCTGTAACGACTTCTAATGACACAATACACCAGGTTAGTAGGTTAAAAGTACCTAGAGACACAATGGCTCTGAAGGAGGGCCGGTGGCAACCCAATTCTCCTCCCTCGGAGGTAGCCCCCTCTCCCTGGTTCTCTTTTATGATTACCCACTATACACTAGGTTTCCCGGAGCTCGAAATTCAATCCAGGAAATTAATAGATTATACAGGGAAATTCCCCTGTAGCGGAAGTCCACATCCCGCTCCCTCCTCCCCTAGTCAGGGTCAGAGCATTTGGAACGGTGTTCAGCTGGCTGTGACCAGCTCTGTCGAATCCCCCCAGTTCTCCAGTGTCAACCTCTCGGGAACCCACTGTATATTAAGATGGAGTTCCGTTGAGGCGACTAATCACATAAAGAGTTTGAGGAAAGCCCATAAAAGCCAGTGGTCTCCACACCAAAGAATTCGAACTTCGACACCCGCAATGTCCTTCGAATGACTTTCGACACGTCCGGCGACCATCGCATAGGGTTCGTCTATTTCGGTCGAGTTCCCTGATACCTCACTCACCCTATGTTCTACAACGTCTTCGCGAACTTCCGGTTGCGTCAACTACACTAGAGTTCTAAGGCCGCCCAGGAATGAACTCGGACTACTAACACTATTGGGCCTGTCCTAATTTTCCCTAACTACTTGTAGCGGCGATAACACGCATTCACCAACGTGTACAATTGTAACCGTACAAAACAGGCCTACACTCCATCGTGTTCAACTTGCCTGCAGTGTTGAGTTAAAACACAAGCCCACATGTTCACCCCTGACTGACCTTTGTGCGCCGGGCGGGACATGCGGTCGAACAGCTTCGGGTCAACGCGGTATCGACACACATTATTTATCTAAATATGTTTAACGTACCTTAAGACAAACTGTGCATTCAGAATTGAGGAGCTCCCGTCCCAACACTGGACGTTATGTCCGTTTTCTTCAAAAAACAGCAAGAGAATGGCATCCTCTTTCCAGTTACGAATTAACACAGTCGTCCAAACATAACTTCTTTCTAGCAAGGCCGGATCTCAACTGAGCTTGTCGTTGTTCTGAGAAGGTTATTGCGCATGCGTTTACAGGATCTGGTTGGGTTGAGCATCACTCACCCGAACCGTCTAGAAGTCAAGGGCCACCAATCGCCCTTGCGTGGGGTATATTATTACCTCGGTTGTATCCCTTAGACTAGGTCGGCTGTTCTAGGCTGACGGAAATGGGGAACTTGACTTTTGGGAAGCTTGCAGGAACTCGGGAACTGTACTTTTGGGAGTTTTACCAGGTGAATTCTCAGCAGTTCCATGACAAAGGCCCCTTCTTAAGAGAGTTGACCGCGTCGACTGTCTTCTGCTGGATGTTCACTCCTAGTAAACTCGTCCTCTGCCTCTGGGACGGGATGCCTAGACAGAAAGTCGGCCCCATCATTCTCCTTACCGGGAATGTATTCCACAGTAAAGGTGTAGGGCTGAAGCCACAACGACCTACGCCTCAAGCGCGCGTTGAGCTTATGGGAGGTGGCCAAGACCCTCAATGGTTGATTGTCTGCCTGTGCCCTCAAAGATACAACCTCCCCAGCAATTTGGACAGTAACTTGGACCGCTCGTCTCATATCAGTGATCGACACCCGCGCTTGCCCGTCGAGTCATTACGTTCGGCCGGACGACCATCCGACTCGCGTACGCAACGGGGTGCAATACCGACGGATCTTCCCTTACCGACGGTACCAGTGTCGTCACTACCGCTATGTCTCCCAACACACGTCTCGGGATCTGCGGTATCGTCCTCGATGGATGGTATAGTCTTCCCAAAACCCTCTGGACTCGATTTTCCCTGGCCATCTCTTTCGATAGCGGGGCCAGTCAGCCGATCGTCGGTCAGAGTCCAGGGTATCTCGCGCCGAATCCGACGTTACCTACCCCTTCCGAACTCGGTTACTAGTGACTGACATCGCCGACAGATGCTGAGATTTGTCACCGGACGTCTCCTCGTTTTTCCGCAGGAGATTGGCATGGACAATTCTCAAAATTCCCCCGATCCGGATCTCGTAGTTGGTCTTGGACACTACCCTGACCACGGGAAAAGGTCCTTGCCATCCTACCTCGAGCATATTGGTCCTGCTTGGACCCCACAAAAATACTCTTATCTCCCACCTTAAGACCTAATCTAGTCTTAGTCCGATTTGTGGGTGTAGCCTTCTGGCACTCTGGGCATGACTTTACTAACCGGCGTACATCGCCAGTCATTCGTGGCCAGTAATAATGACCGGAAATTCGCTGCAGCGTTGCTCTGACACCCATATGTCCATTCCCGGATAGATGACTACCGGATATGGTGTGTCCCCTCTGAAGAATTTGGAGACGGTAGTCCGTCGGGACCACCAACTGCCCGTGCAGTTCATCTCCCCTTCCGGCTCTCCGGTAGAGCAGCCGATTCTTCAGATAGTACCGGCCCCGTTGCGGTGGGTCAGCACTTTCCTGCAGCTTCTTGTAGCAAGGACGTAGTGTCGCGTCTTTGCTCTGTGCCGTGCGCAAATCCCCTAGCTGGGGTGTCGAGCTGGTTGCGTTTCCCTCGTCTTTCCCCGTATGGGCGCAGGTATGTATGTCGCCTAGGTGGATTGGCTCCTCGGCACCCCTAGAAATACATATTTACTCCCCAGGATCACGGGATATAGGGGATCGAGTAATACCGCTGCTGGAATGGTGCCCGTGACGTACCTGGACCTAATCTCCACATTGACGATTGGTAGCGTCATGGCAACAGCACTCTTCATAGCAGGCTGTATCTCGGTGCTCTCCCCAGTGAGTTGTTCTGGACGTACCAGACTGGCGGCAATGACGACTTCCCCGTCTAGGCCAGTGTCATAGAGACACAGAAACCTGCTGACCGTTGACTTCGATCAGTTTGACCATAGGTGGCCTCTCTTGATCCAGAGTCTCTTCGACGACCTCGACCTTTTCGGTGGCAACTGCCTTTGGAGCCACTAGGCAGGCCGCGAAATGTGAGCTCTTAGCCTTCGATCTGCAGTCCCTTGTATTGTGCGAGGGCGACTTGCAAATCGAACACTACTTCTCTCTCCACTTCCGTATCGGTGGAGAGTTAGGTGGGCTCTTGCTCCCATCCTTCGACTTCTCTGGACTCTGGTCAGAGGATTTCTCATAAGGTTCTACCTTCTTGGCATAAGAGTTCTTCAGTTTCTTTTTGTCAGCCTTGTCCTAACTTTTACCCGTGGAGGGACCGGTTTCTCCACCTTCCCCATGCACCTCGACGAATCATTCTGCCATTTTGGCTACTACCTCTAATCTTTCCGCCCCTTCTTCTCCCAAGAACTCTTTGGGCGGTTTCGACATATGCTTCCGCATCTGGTCGACGATCATCAGTTCTTCGAGACTATCGTAATCGTGTGCGACATGGGCTAAGTCCATCCATTTATGGAGGTAGGATCTAAGACGTTCGCCGTACGCAGCAAATAACTCACCCGGCTCTCGTTTCACTGCTCGAAACTTCTTGCGGTAAGTATGCGACGGCATCTCGAAACGTTTCAGTAGCGCGGCCTTCAGTTCGTCATAATTATTCTCGTGTCCCGCCGGTAAACGCGAGTAGACCTTGTAAGCGGTTCCGCGCAACCCCTGGGACAGTTTCAGACACCACTTGTCTCGATCAAGACCCATGGCGACAGACATAGCCTCGAATTCTGTAAGAACTGATCTATCTTTTCCTTATCTTCCTCAAAAATCGGCAGAGGAAACTTCATGGCATGATAACCATGTCGACCTAAGGTAGGTGAACCAGGGAGTGAAGACCCTCCTACTGCTCCCTCAGTATTCCTACTTGATTGTGCCCTGAGCTCGAGTTCCCGCATGCGGTACTCATGCTCTCTCTTCTGAGCATCTTGTTGAGCTTCGAATTTTCTAGCGGCTTGTTCGGCTTCAAACTTCTTCAACTCTAAGGCCATCCTTCGATCCTCCGCTTCTTGCTGTCTTCTCTCTCTTTCTTCCTGCCGGAAGTCTCCCTCTATTCGAGATACGTGGCCCAGCCACCGGAGGCGTCTCTGCTTGAGGAGGGTGTGCACTATGGTAATATCTGCTCTTTCAAGCACATGTTTGTTTGTTATGTGGTCTTTCCATGTTATGCCCAGGATACGTCTCAGACATCTCTTGTGGAAGGAATTCAACTTCCTTTTCTGTCTTGAGTACAGGGTCCAGGATTCAGACCCATAGAGTAGTGTGCTAACAACACAAGCTTTATATACTTGAGCTTTTGTACACTCTGTTAGTCTATTATTCTCCCAAACTCTTTTAGCTAGCCTGGAAAATGTTGTGGCTGCCTTTCCAATGCGTCTGTCGATTTATGTCTCTAATGAAAGATTATCTGATATTGTCGACCCCAAATACACAAACTCGTGGACGACCTTCAATTCGTAATTAGAAATTTTGATTGACGGAGGCGCACCAGCATCTTGTTCCACCACCTGTGCTTTATTTAGGCTAATGGTGCGCCCAAAGTCTTTGAAGGCGGCTGCAAAACGATCTATGAGCCTTTGGAGATCTTCTGCTGCATGAGTAGTCAGTGCAGTATCATCTGCAAAAAGTAGTTCTCTTACGCATCTTGATGTTACTTTGGTCTTTGACTTGAGTCTTGATGGGTTAAAAAGTTTGCCATCAGATCTTGTGTGGAAGTATATGCCTTCAGTGGCAGTCCCAAATGCCTGCCTTAAGAGACGGCGAAGAAGATACAAAAGAGTGTAGGAGCAAGCACGTAGCCCTGCTTTACTCCGCTGCTGATGCTGAATAACTGGGATGTTGAGCCGTCAAATAAAATGGTTTCCTGCATGTTTTCATGGAATGATTTCACGAGACTAAGAAGGGTGGGTGGACATCCAACCTTTTCAAGGACCTTAAAAAGGCCGCTTCTGCTCACGAGGTCAAATGCCTTTGTGAGGTCGATGAAGGCAATATATAATGTCTTCCTCTGTTCTCTGCACTTCTCTTGGAGCTGCCGGAGTGAGAAAATCATATCGATGGTAGACCTGTTGGGTCTAAATCCGCACTGCGATTCGGGGTAGATTCTTTCAGCAAGAATGTGTAATCTTTTAAGGATTACTCTGGCAAAAATCTTGCCTGTAATGCTGAGTAGGGAAATTCCGCGATAGTTGTTGCAGTCGCTTCTGTCGCCTTTGTTTTTATAAAGGGTAACGATGTTTGCGTCTTTCATATCTTGTGGTACTGATTTTTCTTGCCAGCAGAACTGAAATATTGCATAAAGTTCTGGGATGATTGTTTCTTTGCTACATTTTAAAATTTCAGGTGGAATACTATCTTTTCCAGGTGCCTTGCCGGATTTGAGAGAGTCTAGTGCTTCGCTGATTTCTGTGAGGCAAGGTTCGTTATCCAGGGCATGCATGGCGGACTGTTGATCGATGGCTTCCAGAGCTTCTTCACTGACAGTGTTATCCACTGAGTATAGCTCTGAGTAGTGTTCTACCCAGCGATCCATTTGTTTCACTCGATATTTTATGATTACTCAGTTGATCGTAAAGGGGCCATATTATTTTTTGATGGACCGACAGCTTGCTTGATGCCCTCGTACATTCCTCTTATATTTTCAGTGTCTGCACAAGTTTGAATTTGAGCAGAGAGCTGTAGCCAGTACCTGTTCGCACATCTTCTTGCCATCTGTTGTACTCTATTTCTGGCCGTTCGCAATGCCTACAGTGTTTTCTCTGAAGGTGATGTTTTATACATTGAGAATGCATGTCTCTTTATCTCCAGGACAGGGAGCATCTCTTCATATATATATATATATATATATATATATATATATATATATATATATATATATATATATATATATATATATATATATATATATATATTCTGAATCACTTCTATTGATGATATTCCTCCATGCCACTGTAGGCGCCATGCAGTATTCTTTTATTTTTCAGTCTGCCCGTGCCTCTTTTCACACTGAATAAAATTTGGTGGAACTGCGGTAAAGCTGTGAAAGTGTAAGCAATATAAAATGACATAAAGTAGTGCAGCTTTAAATAACTGAATTAAGACACATACAGGACGTTGCGGCGATTAGCCTTCATCAGCAAACAAACACATTCACAAACACAACATACAGTCAAGGAGATCCCCTGTGACTACATCAGAAGGTGACGACAGGACGAGAAGAACAAAAGGATGAAAAAATGAAAGTAATGAAGAGAAAATGAGAATTGAAATGAAAAAAAAATGTTTATACATATCGGAACTGTGTGGTGAGTATAAACATTTTTTTTCAATTTTTCAATTCTCATTTTCTCTTCATCACTTTCATTTGTTCATCCTTTTGTTCTTCTCGTCCTGTCGTCACCTTCTGATGTAGTCACAGGAGATCTCCTTGACTGTATGGTGTGTTTGTGAATGTGTTTGTTTCCTGATGAAGGCTAATCGCCGCAACGTCCTGAATGTGTCTTAATTCTGTTATGTAAAGCTGCACTACTTTATGTCATTTTATATTGTTTACGTAAACACAAGAAATAATGGGGAGAACCGTTGAGACCACTAAGACGATTAAACAAATAAACACACATAGTAATATTTGGCGCTCACAGAAGAAGAAGAAGGAAATAGAGATTAGAAGACGCACTAGACAACATAAAATTTGAAAGCTATAATAGTTACCGACCGGGATCGAACCTGTCGCCTCCAAATGACAACGGCGCCTCGCTGTACTTCGACGCACGACCAACTAGACACTCCTAGTGTATAATATAATATATTGTATATTGTTTACTCTATTCACGCTGGACTTCTCACACGTCACGATGAACTCCAGTCCTCTCCCGGCAGCACATAGCGAAAGACCAGTGTTTCTCTCCTTTTTATCTGTGTATATAATGTTCTACTTTCATTTCCTTTATCAAGATACTATTTGAATATATTTATCCCTGGTCTTTCTGTTGGGATATATTCTTTAAAGAAAACGAATCGCTGTTTATCTGTAGAACTTTTATGAAGAAAGTAATTACGAAGCGCAATCAGTTGAAGCCAGTCCCAATGGCTTTGTTAAAATGTATGAAATGAAGAGTGGTAGTTAGCTGTTGTTATTAAAAAATTATTTCTGCGTCGTTTATCACGATTTTTTTCCCCCGCATATCCTTTACAGGACATCGCTGTTAACATCAGCATCTTTCAGCTGATGGTGATTTCCCGGCAAGATTACGCTCAGTAGTTTGCCATTGCTTTCTGAGCGACCGGCGTAAGTTACCGACGCGAAGAGAACCTTATCACGATTAGCAAGTGTTATTGTCTTATCACTATCTACATTATTTCTAGGAACAGTGGGGCTTCGTGGTGGAGCGTTGATATAGTTATCTTGCAACTGAAATTCTCAAGATTAATCTGAAAACACACGCGCACACACACTCATACACACACACACACACACACACACACACACACACACACACACCAAAACCTGTGTGAAATTGAATGTTGGGCACAACTGAGTGCTAAATTCATTATTCATGGCAATTTAACTATTACAAACAATTTGTTATTGTGTATTTGCATAATTATTCCCGTATGCCATTTACGTCATACTGTAATATTATTTATGTATTTAGTTTTAGAGAAAACAGTGATTTTCACGCAATGTATACTTATTTTTACAATTATCTTTCAGAATAAATGGTCCCCTGTGAGTCTCACTGGCCCGTTAGAGCAAAATTTTGAACTGACGAAAGCCAAGAGGATCAAAGTAAATGAACTTGTTGGGCCGGAGTCATTCGCTTTCTATAAAGGTAATTCTTCATCGCTGGTATTATTTCAAGTGGTTTATCTACAATAATTAAAACTCAATAAATACACAAATTATGAGTGTTATTTTGCAAATAATCAACATAAAATCAAAATTAAGGTAACATAGATTGCTTCTGTTACAAGGATAGGAAATAATTAATCCATGAAGAATGCTAAAAGACAACGGCAATCGCTTGACAGTTAATGCAGGTAATGTTGCAGGATTATGAGATATTAGTAGAGCTTCACATATGCTAATTATTTGTATTCACACTTTGAATTTTTAACTCCAGTGTGAGATCGGTACTAATGTATGAGTGAGAAACATGGAGAACAACGAAAAGAAAGATTGCTTGATTGATTGATTGATTGATTGATTTAGGAACCGACATCACAGCATTCGGAACATTCCCATAAGCGCTCCGTCCCCATCCTCAGCATCCAGCCACAAACATTCACTAATTGGTGCCTGCGCAGAATAGTGAGAATAAAATGGTATGACAGAATCACCGATGAAGAGCTCATGGAGAGAACTAGACAAATGCCAGTGAACCATGATGTAAGGACTACACGCTGAACAGGACACACTGATAAAACCTGAGGACAATATAAATAGACACTCTCTTGTCTGGAACCCACAAGTCACAGAAATAGCGGGAGACCTAAAGACACTTGGCGACGAGAATTGTAGACAGAAATGGTTAATACTGCGAGGACATGGAGGTAGCTGCTAGAGATATCAAAACTTAGGACAGATTGGCGTGGTTTTGTTGGGGCCTATACCTAAATGGGAATGAAGGGCAGAATAAGAAGTTACTGGCATAACAAAGTTGGAGAACCATCTCTCTTCCACGCGTCTCAGACAATTTCTAGGAAATTGTGAAAATCATTGGATACCAGTCAATACCTGAGCCGTTGTGATAGAGAATTCCCTCTGAACATTGGGTTGTAGTCTGCTGACAACAAGACCCTGAAACTCGTGGAGAAAACATCACTAGCCTAGGTCTACTCCCAGCCAGTGCGCACGTTCTGTGCTGAATCATCATTGGCTATATCTTAATATATCTATCCGCAGATGTCAAGTTTCAGTATCGGTCTTGCACAAACGGCCGTTTTCTTTTCTTGGAGAGGGGATGTAGAATTCTGCAACACAGCGCCCCTAAAGTGGTACTTGGGTACCGCGTCGGCAGGAAAGTCTCCTCAACAACCTCACTGTTAGATACAAGCCCTCTACAAGGTGACACGAACACTAATACATCGGACTTGATAGTTAAAGCTGTTTTCCAGAGGACTCATCAAACAATAGAAAGAAAAAGTTGTACATTGGACCAGGTTTCTCACTACAACGAACGAAATTCCCTGGAGGTCGTGTAAAATTAGGCTCGGGTGCGGACAGATTTGCAATTGTTTAAATATAAATACTATACATAGTATTGGTACATAGCGATTTTATGGCCGAGCGAGAGGTTGGATGTATAATTTCCTCTGATAAAAATGGGTTTCGGGTGTAAACAATATAAAAAGCCATGTATTAGGAACCATGAAAGAAGTACTTTATCATGATCATCAGCATCGTCATCAACGTGTAGTCAGTCCACTACAGAGCGCCCCTCACACCACAACCCAGCGGGGACAATCTCGATTCTATGCCAGTTGTCCTATCTAGTGCATGTTCATTCCCAGGGCGTCTAGTGTAATGTCTTGAAGTAATTTAAAGATGACACACAAATTATAGTTGACCACGCCTCTGTATACAAATCAGCCTGGATAACGTAGAAACTTGAAGCTTGCCTGGCCGCCCGGTGGTCATGGTTTCCAGTTCGCATTGAGGCGATTTTATAAAATGACGTGGGCTACCAGATTGACCTAGTCTAAAATGGGTACCAGAAAATGTCTTGGCATGTGAAAGTTGCCGCCGTGGCATTGGTCACGTCACCCCGGAAATGCCGACTGGTCGTTAAAATATAGAACTGTGAGTGGCACCTTGCAGTCTTGACAGACCAAAATAGGTGGATTGGAATTTTCTGGATTGGAGTTTCTCCAGACTCAGTTTTGAGTTAGGAGAAGAACGGAGCACTTATGGGTTACACCCGTATGCCGTGATGTTGATCCATCGACAAAACTAAACTAAACTAAACTATATTGAGCTTGACTCTAGTCCAACATTGTGATGACACATGAAGGGTGTATAGAACTGTAACGATACGCTTATTACACCAAAGGGTCCGTACTTTCTTTGTTTAACTGTTACTACCACGTATTAGTGGCTAATACGCTTGCCTGGGGGCTCGATGCTAACGTGTTCGATTTTCCATTGAGGCGGCAATTTGTTTTTCATTGAACTCGGATGCCAGGTCCACCCAGCTCGAGTACCAAAAACGTCCTGGAACGTACAGGCGACCTGCGTGATATTATCAACATTATCCATCGGGTGCCGACAAGTCTATAACAACATGGGACTAGCACTAAACATCAAACATATCTAAAGGCGTGGGGAAAGGTCATTTACCGTAACTTGTGCTTCTTCATATATTTGATGTGGTCATCTTGCTAAATATGCCATTCTTTTGATATTTTGAAGTGAGCCATTGTTAACTTATCTTTGGTATTTTCTTTCTGCCGTTAAAAGGCGATTTACCGTAAGAATAATTAGCCATCGTCGTCACGTAGAACGTCGCTCTCATCACATCTACGAACAAGCTGCTCCATCTCCTGCAAATCCTCCTGCCTGAAGAACGCTCATGCCCCGGCCGTCTCCAATGATCTGTGTGCTTCGTCGTGCGGAGCGACCTCCGACTCTTCTTCCAGAAATCATGCCTCCATTCTGTTCTTTCCAAGCCACTGCCATCGTTTAATAGGGCCAAAGTATTTCCGTTTCCGAGACAAGATGCTTTAATAAAACATCTCCATGTCGAAGAGTTTACGGACGCGATTCGTAATCCCGCTTACCCGCGTACGAAACACATCTGCGCGCGATTTGGCAACAGACTGCGTTGCGCTGAGTTTTAACGAATTGGTATGGGAGCTAGTCGTTCAGAAAGCAATGGCAAACTACTGCCAAGACATCAACAACAGCAGTAAAATGCTGGTGTTGACAGCGATGTCCTGTAAAGGATATTAAACAAAACTATACAGGGTACACTAATATGTCGTTAGTTGTCACATTCTCTGTCGGCAAGCCGCGGTAGAGAAATTAATGTGTCTGCCTCAGGTTCAGAAGGTGCTGGGTTCGTTCCCAGCATGGGGCTGTTAGTTTTCCTCAAAACCAGTGGTAAACACCCCGATGTCCTAGATAGTAAGATCGGATACCTCGCCTGCATGGATAAGGGCAAATAAAAAAACATGAGGTCTTATGTGGAAGTTGTGCACGTTAAAAATCCCATGCGGTTGGAAATCGCAAAGAGTAGGCCGTAAGACCACCTTTTTTTTTTTTTTTGCATATCCTTTACAGAACACCGCTGTCAACATTAGCATCTTTCAGCTGTATGTTGATTTCTTGGCAAGATTACGCTCAGTAGTTTGCCATTGCTTTCTGAGCGGCCGGCTCATTATCCCGCAAGTCACGAGCGCGGGTCGAACTGTTTCCAGTTCTCGCCTCGCTGCGAGACCCTGCGTTGATAAACCGGATTACGGAGAAAGTGGTGTAACCCCTCAGCCAGAGAGACCGGCCGTAAGACCACTGCCCTAGCTAAATTGTTAGGGAGAAAACCTAATACATGAGTAGACAGCACCCATTACCTTGGATGAACTCTGTCTAGAATAAGCAGACCTGACACACGTGCATGTTGGCGTCGGATACAGTGACGCATTCCTCTCGATAGAGGAACGAAGAAGATGGAGAAAATCTCTGTTACCAAACTGCAAACAAATTAACGGTTATGTCTAACTATAGGACGTAAATAAGTGACATCGTCTGGTGAATTACCCAACAGGACACATATACACGGGACTGGCTAACGGTAGTGTCGTGGACATCTCAGGTCCAGGGGTCAGGACTGTAACCACCATGGGCCCACCAGGTTGCGGTAAGTATCAACTTCCTGTCATTGTGAGTACTTCTTTAAACGAATTATGTTGTGCGTGCTAACGTGCGATGTGTTGCGAAACGAGCAGGCGTACACATTGGCTAGATCTGCACAGCTGGGTGGATTATTGTGTACGATGTGGTCCAGGTCCTTTGGGATCATGTATATAGTATGAAAGAACAGATACACCATCATTGTCTGGCATGAATGATGTGGTCAGGAGTGACTAGAGGATCTTGCCGACACTCATTAATTACTCAAAAGAAAAGCCAGATGTACACATGATCAGGCTGCAACTGGAACCATTAATATTAGGACTCTTCGCTGGTTGTTGAAGATGAGGAGGGAATGTTCCAAGTGCTATGATATCTATAGAATACAAGCGTGTTTACGTCGGAAGATGATAAAGGGAATGCGCAAAAAGTTCCCCTAAATCTGGTTGGCAACCATCTAGGTCAAGGTATACATCCTAATATGTGGGTTATACCGAACACATCGTGACGTCAAAAAAGAAAACGGACCGTATCTCACCTAATTTTTCAAATGTAGGTCAAGGGAAATAACCCTTGAATAACAAATCGACTGGTTTCCTTCCTTTTCTTTTTAAAAACGAGAATTTTTTTCCATTTTTTATTCTTTAATTGAAAATAGAAGATAGCGGCTATTGGCGGTCTTTGGTGGAAGGGGTTTAAACTCTATCATCTACGATTTCAGCTCGTTAAATTAAAACATTAAAATGTAAAATTGGTCGGTATTATTGGTTGTAGTGGATATGGCTTAGTGTCATTAATTGTTACGGGGTTTGTAGCGGTTATTTGTGGTCTATAGTGGACAGGGTTTAAACACTATCATCACACGGTTTGAAATTGTTAAATAAAAACCCTAAAAAATGTAAAGATGGCAGATATTATTGATTGTAGTGGGTATGGCTTAGTGTCATTCGTTGATAAGGAGTGGGTTATTAGAGGAGTTGCTAGATAAATTTCCGGTCGTAGTTAAGGGGTGGGTGAGTGGAGGCAAGACAAGATAAGTGCTGCTGATCATTGTTAAAGGGTGAGCGGGTGGTAGAGTGACTAGATAAATACGCCCGTTCCGTGTTAAGGGATGGGGTGGTCAAGTGGTTAAATAAATGGTTCTATTCGTTGTTAATGAATGGGTTAGGGGGGAAGGTTATATAAGTGCGTCCGATAGTCGCCGTGGCTGATGGTATAACCCAAAGGTAGCCGCGGTTGAGGGTATGACCCAATGGTCGCCGTGGCAGAAGGTATAATACAGTGGTCGGCATGGCACTAAGTATGACTTGTATTTTATGTCTGGTTCGCTCGCTTTCTCTCACTCTCTCTTTTTCTCTTTCTCTGACTCTGTTTTCGCTCTTGTTTGACAATGGTGCGATACCAGTACTTATCTAACAATTGACAGTGTGTATATGTGTGCATGACTGTCAATGTGATTCTATCCCTTTATTTATCTTTCTTGTTAACGAAGTATCTATCTGTCTATCTATCTGTATATCACTATGTCTAGATGTATGGGTGTCTGTATATATCTGTATATATGAATGGTCGTGTTTTATCTGTATTCTTCCGTTTGTGACAGCGATGTGCTGTCAGGTTGTTTTCTAATCATTGTGTGTGTCTATAAGTAGCGAAGAATAACAAAATGGCCTTGTCGTAGTTAATTAGCTGGCGGGGAAAATGCGTATATCATAGTAAGTAGTATATAGTAGTATGATAGGTACAGATAGGTGCAATATAACCCGACGAGCGCCCATAAACCTGAAATAATTTCTTATATTCCCTTATTTGACAGCACAACAAGTGATAAGGAGATGAATTTTTATATTTCGCGAGTGAGGATACCTAAGTGCTTCCGGTCGTGTATTTGTAAAAAGTAAACTTTAATTACTAAAAGTAATAATATATACGAGGCAATATTAGAATAGTATTTTTGTTGTGTAAAGTGAAAAAAGTAAAGATGGCGGCGCGGGCTTGGAGGTCTACCATCAACAATTTCGATGCATATATACGAATCCGATCGCCAGAAGCTTTGGATTTTTTCCGTAAAATATCTTTGTAAAGTAACCATCTGTATATTACAATAGTGGCTATTACTGTCTGTAGTGGATGGGTCATAAATACGATCATCATACCATTGGAGGTGTGTTAGAGAAGCAATCCTCGTTCTCGGTCTGTGTGACCAATGCACAGCCAGTCAAATGGCAACATAACTAAGGATAACATCCGAGACACGTAGCTAATGGTTACAACCAGACCACGTATGGGTGTTACATACAGCCGCTCACATGCATAAGGATATATCCGTGACATGCATCCGGTCACAGACCGTGATGTATCGGGTCACATGTGTAAGGGATACATCCGGGGCATGTGGGGAAAGGTTAAATCCGGTCAATGGTGGCGTTGCATCCGGTCACACGTGTTAATGTATATCTTGCACACGTGGTTAAGAGGGGTACTACAGAAAAAAAAGGTCGTCTGTCGGTTGTTGAACCAGGGAACCTAACTCGTAATAACCACCAATATAGGAGTAATGCCGCTACCTCGTTAACAGAGCATCGGAAGTTTAAAATGAACTCACTTCTCTCACTGAGTAAAACCAAAGATCATACAGGCCTCAATAAAACTTAAGGCAGTTTCGAATGTAGTATATGCAACTATGACCAGTTTATCACAGTGTTCGACTAAGCCTTTCTCGTAGATATAGAGGAGAGGTGTCATCACCGACGTCAGTCAAGGGAAGGCGTACCTTATACTTAACAGCTAGCGGGTCATGCGCCGACGAGTTTTTTAGCACATTTTATCAACTGTATAATATTACACACGAACACACCAAGCTGTCCCGGCTCAACCTTATGCATTTCATGTATCATGACACTTCACGAGCTGGCCTGACCAGTGAATTTATCTCGGCTCAAAATAAGTAATTTCACTTTCAATAATTTCTCTGCTTGTCCATATGGGTCTTTCCAACTTTCCCAAAGAAACAAATTTCCAATGCAATATATGTTTTTCAACATGTCTGCTCACTGTTCTACGTTTCACATCCAGACAATAGTACAGATTCTATGTATCACTTCAACAGTCAAATACGAAAATATGTTAGACAGATTTTTTAAAATGTTGGCCAAATACATACAAATCTCGATCAAATTTATACAAAGTAGGAAAATGTATTCCCCAAACTAATAAAACTCTTCGCCAAATATCTCAACCATGCTTATAAAAGTAGGAAACAATAATAGCCAAATTAACCAAAACATTGACCAAAATAGGAATTATCTAAACCAAACTTATAAATATATCAACCAAGTAGGACAAAATGTTAGGCAAAATGATACACATGTTGACCAAATTACTAATTATCTCAACCAAACGTATAAATATATCGACCAAGTAGGAAAAATGTTTAGTCAAACTTTTAAAAAGGGTGGCCAAAGTAAGAAATGTTTCATATAAACTTAAAAATATCTCACTAGAACTTATAAAAATTAGGAACATTTGTTAGAATATTGTGGAAATTGTTGGCCTAATACAGATATATCTCGACCAAATTTATCAAATGTTGGAAACAATGTTGACCAAATAAAGAATTATCTCAACCAAACTTACAAAAAGTAGGCAAAGATGTTAGACAGACAATTAAAAATGATGCCCAAACTATGAAATATTTCATCCAAACAAAGATATGAAGATGCCGACAGAAATCAGAAAATTTGTTACCCAAATTAGGAAAAATGTTTGTCATGTTACGAAATATCTCGACCAAATTTGTAAAAAAGTAGGAAAATATGTCGGGGAAAGTAAGAAAATGTGTTAGCCAAAGTAATAAATAGATTGGCCAGATCAAGAAATATGTCATCCAAAGTAAAAAAAAAAAAAAAAACATATGTTAACCAGATTATGAAAGATGTTAGCCAAATTAGGAAAAATAATGGCTAAATTAAGAAGTATGTATGGAAAGGTATGAAAAAAGTTGGCCAAAATAAGAAATAAGTTAACCAAATGAAGAATATTATTAACCAAAATGAGAAACATGTCGACCAAAATAGGAAACTTTGTTAGCCAAATGAAAAAAAAAATATTGGAGAAATAAAGAAATATTTCAACCAAACATAAATATCTCATCCAATCTTATTTTCTTAAAATAGGAAATTTTGTTAGCTAAATGGGGAAAATGTTGGCCAATTACAGAAATATCTCTACCAAACTTATAAAAAGTAGGAAAAAATGTTGACCAAGTTAAGAAATATTTCAACCAAATTGATAATTAAAAAAGTAGGTGAAAAAGTTAGCCAAATCAAATAAAATGTTGACCAAACTTATAAATATCTAGTCCAAACTTATGAAAAGTAGGAAACTTTGTTACCCAAATGGGAAAAAATATTGGCGAAGTAAAAATATATTTCAACCAAACATATAAATATATCAGCCAAAATTATAAAATGTAGGAAAAGATGTTAGTCTAATCAACTAAAATATTGATCAAACTTATCAATGTCTCGTCCAAACTTATGATATATATTATATATAGAAAACTTTGTCAACAATATGTGAAAAAAATGTTGGCCAAGTAAAGACATGTTTCAACCAAACATATAAATATCTCAGCCAAACTTATAAAAAGTTGGAAAATGTGTTAGCTTAATGGGGGAAATAGCGGCCAAATACAGAAACATCTCAACCAAATTTTTAAAAATATGAAAAATGTTAGCCATGTATAAGAAATATCTCATCGAAACGTATGAAAGTTAGGAATCATTATTAACCAAATGTGAAAAAAAATATTGGCTAAGTAAAGGATTATGTTACACTATCTTATAAATAACTCGTCCAAACTTATAAAAAGTAGGAAAATGTGATAACCAATTAGGAAATATATTGGCCAAGTGAAAATACATTTCAACTAACTTATAAATATCTCGTCCAAACTTATAAAACGTAGGAAAATGTGGTAAACAAATGGGGAAATAATATTGGACAAATAAAGACATATTTCAACCAAACTTATAAATTTGTGAACCAAACTTATAAAAAGTAAGAAAATATACTAGCCAAAGTTTAAAATTTTTTTTTCTGCCAAACTAAGAAATATTTCAACCAAACTTATAAAAAGTAGGAAAATATGTCCGCCAAACTTAGAAATAGCTAATGCAAAGTAAGAAATATGTCGACCAACCAAAAAAATGTGTTACGCAAATTACGAAAAATGTAACTTCTGTAATTTTGTCAAGAGTGTCTTGAACTGTTGTTTGAAAAGGCATTTAACACTACATAATCAGCAACGTCAGCACTTCCCCCTTTCACATTACCTAAAGCTTCAACTTACCATTCCAGAGTATCTGCTAATGAAGCACTTATACAGGCAACTCATGCATGGCTCCACACTCTTAGTTTTTTTTTTTTTTACCACAAAGTGTCTCTGTCTTTCATAGATAGCTTCACAACTTTTCCATGTCACAGAACCAAGAACTCCAGACATTTCAAATGAAACAGTCATAACAACGTTTGTGGCAATGCAGTCTGTGGCTCCACCGGGGATACTTTCTATATCATCTGATTTAATTAGTTAGTTAGTTAGTCGCGCATCCAACACCGCAGCAACGGATCTTCCTCATTATGCTCCGTTCCTGTGCCAGTGAATATGACATAAAATGTTCCTCACTGCCCCATGTGAAAACTGGAAAGACGGGAGTCTCGATAAACAACAGCCCGCTCAGGCACACTGTGAATAATGCCGCTGCCAGAATGTCACCATATCATCTGAGTATTCGTCATAAAGGGGCCATTTTCCAGGGCTGACAGTTTAGTTTAGTCGTGGTTCCAACTTCACGGCAACGGTCGTCCCCATATTGCTCTGACATCTTCAACTTTCCCTATCCCAATATCTACTACACCAAACTGCCATTGTTCCATCTCGCAATAATACGGGGTTTTCTCAAAGTCTAGCTGATGAAAAATTTCTTATTTGTCCACCTCTATCTCACTTTGTCATTTCAGATCCGCAATAGCGTCAAGTCTCCAACCAAACAACAGTTTCTGTTGTGAAGTCGGCATTTCTTAAAACCATGTCTGCCTTACTGATCCCTTGAATATCATCTACCACATCTTCTAACCGATTTTCAACGTTTCATATCACTTAACACTAATATTCCCTATGATTACAGCACAGGCGGTTTTCTGCTGACTGGAAAAATTTACCAACCTAATGGAGATAAATCGTCTATCCCCTATTCCACTATCCGCTTTTATAGACAATGAATATGGTCATCGACCAGTATAGTCACGACAAAGAAGGATATCAATGGCGAACAAGCTTCTTTACAGATACCTATAAAATTATGATTCTACTCAAAAACTATAAGGTGTAGAATAAGAAAGACAATCAATGTTGAAAATTGGTGAAGAGCAGTTTGGATGTGTCGAAGGTAAAGGGAAACAGTAGGCAAGATATACATTACAACCACTAATCGAAAGATCAAAATATAAGAGAAAAGTCTTAACCAAGTGGATAATTGTATATACTTGGGGTCATTTATAACATCAGATGACAGGTGCACAAAAGAGCTTAAGTACAAAATAAAAGGCAAACAAAGGCTGTGTTTCAGAAAAGTAAACGTATCCTATGCAATAAGACACTATCGTTGAATGAAAAAATAAAATTTCAACAATAAAAGTTCAAAAACTTAAAAATTTAAGTTTACAAGAAACATTCAAACTTGAAACAAGAAAGAGAAATATAGTTGGTTGAGAAATTTCCTATTTTGGTGAACGATTTAGTTGATTTGGCTATCAGCAGTGGTGCCCAGAAACCGGTGCACATGCACTTCAATAGTTTTGACCACTGTGGCGTGACGGATATACATGTCACAGCGCTCAAATCGTGCGCATCTCATGAAAGTGATCGCAAGACGTTGGAAAACCGCCTCATCTTCCAGTTGGGGACACCCTCCCCTCACGGCCTTAATGTCCAACATAGTTTCATTTATCTTCCAACTCGCCCTCCCTTTCTCTCTCTCTCTCTCTCTCTCTCTCTCTCTCTCTCTCTCTCTCTCTCTCTCTCTCTCTCTCTTTCCCCGCAGCTATATAGCCCACTAGTATAACGTGATAGCGTATCTTTTACAGAGCGTTGCCATCATCTCTAGCATTACTTTTGCCGTTAGTGATTTTTTGGTAAGTTTGCGTTCGGTGGTTTGTCATTGCTTTCTGAGCCACCGGTACTCATGCTATCCTATGCTAACCAACACAGGGCGTACTGCATTTTAGCGTCTGCCAACTGGGTATGCGGAATTGCGAACTAAAACCTTCGCCACAAAGCCGGCTATAGTTCACTGCTAATTCGCCCTTCACCGTTCGCCCATATGGGTGTTCTCACCCCCCCCCCCCACCCGCCCATCGGGCGTCTAAGCCAATCCCTGTTACCCATCGACTTTGGACGCAACGTCCATTTTGTTTCTTGTAATCGTGTTCTAGAAAAGCTCACAATCTACTTATCGTTTTTTTTTGGTAATTCATTCTACTTTTTATAAGCATGTTTGATATATTTTTTTTTTATTTTGGCGAAGAGTTTTATTAGTTTGGGTAAAACATTTTCCTACTTTTTATAAGTTTGACCGAGATTTTTCTGTATTTGGCCAACATTTTTAATAATTTGTGAAACATATTTTCTTATGTGACGGTTGAAGTGATAAATAGAATATGTACTATTGTCTGAGTGTGAAACGTAAAACAATGAGCAAACAAGTTGAAAAAAACATACGTTGGCATTGGAAATGGGTTTCAGGGGAAAGTTGGAAAGACCCCTATGGACATGCAGAAAAATTAAACGAAAGTGTAAATACTTGTTTTGAGCCGTGATAACTTCACTGGTCAGACCAGTTCGTGAAGTGTCATGATACATGAAATCCATAAGGTTGATCCGGGACAGCTTATTGTGTTCGTGTGTAATACTATACAGTTGATAATATGCGCTAAACACTCGTCGTGTATGACCCGCTAGCTGTTAAGTAAAAGGTAGCTTTCGCCTGACTGACGATCACATCTCTCCTCTATGTCTACGAGAAAGGCTTAGTCGGACACTGTGATGAACTGGTTATAGTTACGTATAATGCATTCGAAAGTGCCTTATTTTGTTTTGAGGGCTGGATATTTTTCGTGTTACTCTGTGACCCTAGAACGACACGGACGTCTGATGCTCTGTTGACGAGGTAGCGGCATTACTCCCATACATGGTTGTCATCGCGAGGTAGGTCCCCTGGCTCAACAACCGAAAGACGACAATTTTTCTATAGTACCCCTCCTAACCACGTGTCCCGGATGTGCCCTTATACATGTGACCGGATGCAACGCCACAATTTACCGAATATAACCATTATCCACGTGTCCCAGATGTATCCATTACACGTGTGGCCGGATGCAATGCCATATTTGACCGGATGTAACCATTGACCGCGTATCATACATGTATCCGTATGCATGTGACCGCAGTATGAAACGCCCCACTTGGTCCGTTTGTAACCATTAACCACCTTTCCCGGATGTATCCCTTAGACATGTAACCATTTGACTGGCTGTACATTAGTCGCACAGACCGAGGACGAGGATGTATTTCTATAACACCGCCAATGGTATCATGACAGTATTTACGACCCATCCACTACAGACAGTTATAGCCGCTATTATAATTTAAATGGGTTACTTTACTATAGCTATATAACGTAAACATCCAAGTTCTTCTGGCGATCTGATTCGTAAATATGCATAGAAATTGTTGATGGTAGACCTCCTAGCCCGTGCCGCCATCTTTACTTTTCACTTTACACATCAAAAATACTATTCTAATATTACCTCGTATATACTATTACTTTTAGTAATTAAAGTTTACCTTTTTTAAACCGGAAGCAGTTAGGTATCCTCACTCGCGAAATATGAAAATTCATCTCCTTAAGGCTTGTTGTACCGTCACATAAGGGCATATAAGAAATTATTCCAGGTTCATGTGCGCTTCTCAGATTGTATTGCATCTGTACCTATCATACTATTACATACTACTTCATATGACATACGCCAGCTAATTAACTTCGAACAGGCCATGTAGTTATTCTTCCCTATTATAGACACACACAGGCATTAGGATACATACTGACATCACACCAAACTCACTCACTGACGAATACAGATAAAAATAACCATTCATATATACAGATAATACACAGGCACCATACAGACAGAACGAACGAACAAACGAACGAACAGACTTTATTTTCAAAGGGTAACAAATTGGGCACGCAGGCCTGTCTTACATTCGGCCCTTCCAATCACTCATCTTTCTTTCATCAACAGTGCATAGAAAAAAAAACATTGTCACATGAATTTTGTAAACATAAACAATGCATATTACTATGTTATGAGACACATCAACCACCCACACACACATCTCCCATTCACTTCAACTCCACCACCCAACCATACACATACCCACACACATATACATGCCCCTACCCATCCACCACATCCCTACACCTACACATCTCCCCTACCCATCCACCACATCCCTACACCTACACATCTCCCCACCCACACACACCTCTCACCCACCACACACCCCATCCACCCACACCCCAAGCACACATACATTCCCCAACCCAAATATCCCCCACCCACACACATCCACCCACCTACACACATATCCTCTACCCGTCCCATTACCCACCAACAATCACTCACCCACATATCCTCCTATACCCACACACCTCTTATCACCCAGCCAAACACACATTCCTCAGTCACACATTCCCCCCCCCCACACACACACACATCTCCCCGTCAACTCACATATTCCGCACCTACCCACACACAAATTCCGCACCCAGCCACATAATCTCCCATCTCCCCCAGCCCACTCACAGATCCCGAGCCCACCCTTACAAACATCCCCCACAATCTCCTAACCTACACACACTCACCCACCCACATATCCTCTACCCACCCACACATCCTCTACCCACCCATCCCCCAACCAAACATCCCTTAACCACACACCATTACTCATATACAATCACGCACCCACACATCCTCTACCCAACCACACATCCCCCAGCGACACATCCCTTAACCACACACCCCTAACCATATACACATACATCCCAACCCACGTCTCCCCGCCCATACACACATCCCCCACACACATCCCCACCCACCAACACATCCCCCATTCCCAAACACACAACTCCCATCCACGCACACACAACCCACACATACATCCCCAACCCATACACTCATCCCCTCACACATCCCTAGACACACGTACTTATCCCTCAACCACTAGCACCCACACATCCCTCACTCACTCATCAAACATACATCTCCTATCTACCCACCCACACTCACACACCCCAACCACCCATCTAAACACACATCCCTCACCCTCACACACATCCTTCACCCACCCGCACACCCAATCACACCCCACCCACCCACACATACATCCTTTATCTACACCCAGCTCCCCTCCCACGCAACACCACACCCACACACATCCCAAAGACACATCCATCACCCACACACACATCTCCCCACACATCTCCTACCCATCCACACATCCCCTAACTACAATCACCCTCACTACCCACACATACATCCTCCATCCAGCCACACACACCCCACCCAGCCAGACATATCCCCTACCCACACACACATCCCCAAATCCATCACCCACACCTATCACGCACCCATCTCCCAACCCCCACACATCCCCCACACACATTCACCAACACATCTCTCACCCACACACACACACACTCCCCACTCATCCACCCAAACATCCCACACCCATACACATCCCTCACCCACACACACATCTCCAAACCCACAACCACCCCACCTGCACACATCTCCCACCCACCACATATCCCCACACCCACATATATCCCCCACCATCCCATAACCCACTATTAATCATCCATCAACATATCCTCCTCCACCCACTCACTCATCCACAACCACCTAGCCAAACACGCATCCCCACCCACACACACATCTCCCCGCCAACCCGTACATCCCGCACGTACCCACACACAAATCTCCCACCCACCCACACAATCACACCCCGCCAACCCACATATCCTGAGCCCACCCACACGCACATCCCCCCATCCCCCAGTCTACTATTATGATCAAACTCCCACACTTTACACACACATACAGTGACGATTGTCGTGAGCATTGTCGCAAAATTGTAAAGAAAATGGAGAAAAATTGTACATATACATTTTGTAACTTCAAATTTAGTGATGCAATTCAACTCTCTCTCTCTCTCTCTCTCTCTCTCTCTCTCTCTCTCTCTCTCTCTCTCTCTCTCTCTCTCTCTCTCTCTCTCTCTCTCTCTCTCGCAATCACTATTTCACCCATTAAGTCACTCTCTCCATCTTTCATTTACTCAATATCACACTCTCTTTCATTCTCACTCACATACAGACACACACACACCCTCTCGCTATCAAATACACATTCCCTCGCATACACACGAAAACATATACACATACACAGACGAGCATACACACAATATACACACGCAAATACACACATATCCCCACGCACACATACACACATCCACACCCATATACACATACACACACACACACACACACACACAATACACACTTCCTCGCATACACTGCATGCACACATACACACAAACATGCACATACATACACGAACATAC